>WNWK01002618.1:152500-172500 GCA_009830355.1 Cherax destructor | reverse complement strand
TAATGTGATATAAGCGACACTTACAATGCCTATACACACTCAGTCTTTCTGTACCTCAGTAGCTGATAATTTGAAACATACAAGTATATTTCGGGTAACGAACTGGAGACAGATGCAGAGTAAGCTTTATGACAACGTTTCGCTCTATGGAGAACTTCCGAGTTCTTCATAGGACCGAAACAATGCGACAGTACCAGCTTACTATAAGGCACAACGCCTTATCCTACCATAAAACTGTCTGGGAGAGAGAAAAACAGAGAGATCCTTAACAGCAGCGTAGATTTAATGTTGTATAATCTGAAGCTTTAAAAACTTAATCAGTATAGTGACGAGAGTACCAGAAGTACGATGCTGAGTTCATCTTTATAGATACGATAACATTTAGTAATCTTTGGAAAGCAAAGGCACTTTAGTGATCTTTGGAAAACAAAGGCAATTCAATAATCTTAAGAAAGCAAAGGCACGTGAATCTAGCACCACAGTCACATAAACCTTCTTGAGTCTTCCTACTGCAAGATTTAAAGCTTACCAGTGCAATGTTGCAGCAAATTAATTTTAAATACAATTTACGCCTCGGAGACTGAAGGTTTTATGGAGACGTATGATATCGTTGAATTAAGATGAATGACACACAAATAAACACGCAGAACCTGCAGCAAGATGCATGAACACGTCTTTAAGAAGACTGAAGAGCTTGTTAAGGCAAGATAGCTGTCTTTAAGAAGGCTGGAGAGCTGGGAAAGGCAAGATGGGTGTATGGAAGCATACAATCAGTGCAGTAATCGCCCTAATGAACTCTATCTCTAATGGAGATGTCATCTTGGAGCTTAATGAACCACTTTCCTCCCAGGGGTTCACTTCCGTCACACTCCAGCAAGGCAGAGTCCGCAACCTGTGACAAACACTTCATTATAACGTACAGAAAGTTAAAGAGGAAAAAGATCACAATATAATAACAAAATATTATGTCTTATGAACATATATGTAATATATGAGCAATAAGATCAATATTTCTTGATAACGTAAGAGATCACAAAAGTGTTCGGAATAATAATAACGTTCGAATCTTTTCACTATCGATAAGGATCCATTATCAAGTCAGAACACGTGAAAATGCGAGAAAAATAGCGAAATAATGTAGGGATCTCAACTAAAGCTGGCAGCGATATGCTTAGTTCAGCAACTGTAATGTTGACACTACAGTTGTATAGCTGTGAACCTGCCTTTAAATATAGCTTTCTGAAACTGCAGTTTGTGCCTTTTATTAAATATAACTGTTGGTTTTCATGTGGCATTTATTGTCATATATCATTTCGGAGAAGATACAGAGATGTTACATACACATTCGGGTGTATGTAACATGTCTGCGAGAGAGTGTACAGATGACAGTGTTGTAGTGGGGCGAGCCAGATGAAATCATGTTGTGGTAATAGCCCAGTTGTAAGCCCTGAGAAACATGTAACATGTCAGAGAAGGTCGTACCTGTGTCATGGGACAGTTTAGTAAGGTAAGGAAGGTCGTACCTGTATCATGGGACAGTGCAGTAAGGTAAGTAAGGTCGTACCTGTATCATGGGACAGTTTAGTAAGGTAAGAAAGGTCGTACCTGTATCATGGGACAGTTTAGTAAGGTAAGGAAGGTCGTACCTGTATCATGGGACAGTGCAGTAAGATAAGTAAGGTCGTACCTGTGTCATGGGACAGTTTAGTAAGGTAAGGAAGGTTGAATATATGTCATGGACAATGCAGTAAGGCAGCTAAGGTCGTACCTTGGTCATGAGACAGTATAGTAAAATAAGGAGGGTCGTACCTTGGTCATAGGAGTGTACTGTGGGTGGTGGTGTTGCTTGTAAGGGTTGTTGGCACGCTTGTTGAATGCCACAATGAAGACCCAGCGACGATTGTCAGAGTTGTTCTGGTCGGAGGTGTGAAGAAGGTTACAATGGAAGAACAGTATGTCCCCCGCCTTCATCTCCACATATACGTGCTCCAGCACCTTCTGTGCCTGCGCCAGAGTGAGAATACAGGTGTTAGTCACACATATGTGACCAGGAGCCTTTGTGCCTGCATCATGATGAGAGAATAGGTGTTAGTGAGTGAAACATTTTATAGTGGCCGGTTCAAACATGGACTGGTGTGGGATCCGTGACTCTCATCACTCAGCTATATTACTTAGTGAGAGAGTAATAGCAAGATCAAGTAATCAAGGAAGGAGAACCACAAGAGGAAAAAAAACTGATGGAACATAGAAAAAAGGGAAGAGAGAATGGGCAGAACAAGCCACACTTTGTACCATAAAATGAAAACTGTGTAATATGGTCAGGGGAACCTTGCACACGTTCCACTCGCCACGAAGGTGGAAAGTAAGTTTTTAAGTCCACAGAATGAACCAAAGTGTCTAATATTCTCGCTCTCTTCGTCTCTTTATAATGCAGTGGCTGCGGTGAGAGGTAGTGGCTGGGGTGAGAGGTAGTGGCTGGGGTGAGAGGTAGTGGCTGGGGTGAGAGGTAGTGGCTGGAGTGAGAGGTAGTGGCTGGAGTGAGAGGTAGTGGCTGGAGTGAGAGGTAGTGGCTGAAGTGAGAGGTAGTGGCTGGGTGAGAGGTAGTGGCTGGGGTGAGAGGTAGTGGCTGGGGTGAGAGGTAGTGGCTGGAGTGAGAGGTAGTGGCTGGGGTGAGAGGTAGTGGCTGGAGTGAGAGGTAGTGGCTGGAGTGAGAGGTAGTGGCTGGAGTGAGAGGTAGTGGCTGGAGTGAGAGGTAGTGGCTGGAGTGAGAGGTAGTGGCTGGAGGAGAGGTAGTGGCTGAGTGAGAGGTAGTGGCTGGTGAGAGGTAGTGGCTGGGGTGAGAGGTAGTGGCTGGGGTGAGAGGTAGTGGCTGGGGTGAGAGGTAGTGGCTGGGTGAGAGGTAGTGGCTGGGTGAGAGGTAGTGGCTGGGTGAGAGGTAGTGGCTGGGTGAGAGGTAGTGGCTGGGTGAGAGGTAGTGGCTGGGGTGAGAGGTAGTGGCTGGGGTGAGAGGTAGTGGCTGGAGTGAGAGGTAGTGGCTGGAGTGAGAGATAGTGGCTGGAGTGAGAGGTAGTGGCTGAAGTGAGAGGTAGTGCTGGAGTGGAGGTAGTGCTGAGTGAGAGGTAGTGGCTGGAGTGAGAGGTAGTGGCTGGAGGTGAGAGGTAGTGGCTGGAGTGAGAGGTAGTGGCTGGAGTGAGAGGTAGTGGCTGGAGTGAGAGGTAGTGGCTGGAGTGAGAGGTAGTGGCTGGAGTGAGAGGTAGTGGCTGAAGTGAGAGGTAGTGGCTGGAGTGAGAGGTAGTGGCTGGAGTGAGAGGTAGTGGCTGGAGTGAGACGTAGTGCCTGGAGTGAGAGGTAGTGGCTGAAGTGAGAGGTAGTGGCTGGAGTGAGAGGTAGTGGCTGGAGTGAGAGGTAGTGGCTGGAGGTGAGAGGTAGTGGCTGGAGTGAGAGGTAGTGGCTGGAGTGAGAGGTAGTGGCTGGAGTGAGAGGTAGTGGCTGAAGGTAGTGGCTGGAGAGGTAGTGGCTGGAGTGAGAGGTAGTGGCTGGAGTGAGAGGTAGTGGCTGAAGTGAGAGGTAGTGGCTGGAGTGAGAGGTAGTGGCTGAGTGAGAGGTAGTGGCTGAGTGAGAGGTAGTGGCTGAAGTGAGAGGTAGTGGCTGAAGTGAGAGGTAGTGCTAGGAGGAGATGTAGTACAATGAAATAAGGAGTGGGGGTTGAATAGTCCCATGATGGGTTGCAGGAGTAGATTCAGTTGCTTTTGATGTGAGGTGTGTACTACTAGGTGTGGTTGCAGGAGTGAGGTATGCTATAGAAGTCGCTAATGAGCACGGTATGCCTGGCATGAGGTATGGCCTCTTAGAAGTGAGATGGTATCTGGATACAGTATGCTCATGAGGTCCACTGACCATCTGGACTGAGAGTAGCTGCTGATCCTGTGAGGTATGGCTTAACTCCAACTGTGTGCTGGTTGTGAGCAGTCTCTTGAGAAGGTTGGCTGAAGTGAGAGCTAGTATGAAGTGTAGGTAGTGGCTAGAGTGAGAGGTAATAGCTAGGCAGAGATGTGTACAATAAATTAAGGAGTAGGGGTTGAATATGTACCCACCTGACTGTGGTTGCAGGGGTCGAGTCGAGGCTCCTGACTTCTCATAACAACTTGCCAGGACTGGATTCACTTTTTTTCTGGTCTCATGATTGTTATTATTATAATCAAAAGAAGCGCTAAACCACAAGGGTTATACAGCGTCTGGTCTCATGAGCTTTTATCATTCCTTTTCTTGAAGTTGTGTATGAAGTCTGCATGCACCACTTTTCATTCCCCTCCACCCTCAGACTCAAGTATTTCCTGGCGTTCTTGTGGATCATCTATGCTTTTAACTTCCAACGGAGCCCTCATATACACGTTTCTCGACCCTCGAACACACTTTCACCCTACAAAACACCATATCACCCTACAAACACCCTATCACCCTACGAACACCCGTTCACCCTATCAAGTCCTCTGAGTGTTTCATGTGTACTCTGAATATTTCCTTTGTTGCAATCATGTGTACTCATATCTTCTGATGTCTCAAAGGTTAAGTTTTTTTGGGGGGCCTTTGTAGGTCTCCCTGTTCAGCTCTGGAGCCAGTCTTGTTGCAAAGCTCTGGTCTTTCTATAGTTTTTATATACTTTTATTACGTGTGGCTCTCTGCCCTAAAATCTGCTTTTGTTCAGCAGTGACACTGCAAAACAAACTTTAACTGGGACAACGCGCTGTCTAATATAAGTTAGTTCTGCAACGTGTGTCTCTTCTTCATTATTGTCTGCAGTACAACATTTGGATTCTGTTCCTCTTTTGTTATACCATTTCTAGTTATGTACATCACGTTTACCCTCACATTTGTTGTTGGGGTGGTCTTCCTTGCCAGATAGGTTGTCTTTACTCCAATTACATGGCCCAGGAAGATAAAAGGTTGTTTAGAGTTTTGAGAGGAGGTGCTATTGGGAGGGCTATTGTTTATTGTTGTCTTCAGGGTTGTGGGTGATTGGGGAGGTGGAGGGGAAGAAGTGAGGGTATGGATGGTAGATTATAGGGAGTGCTGATGACAATGTAGAGTTGTGATGAGGAGAGGGTAAGCCTGAGGGTTCTGAGGGTGAGTTGTGTCTGGTATTGGCAGGGGAAAATGTCAGGTCTAGGGAGGATTGTATACTTCTGTATGTAGAGTTGAGTTGAAAGTATTTATTTTGTCATCTGGTGGGGGAGGTAAATTGTACTGTTGTTAGAATAAATTGTCTTTCATGTACGAGGTGAGGGTGTAGTAGCGGGTTGCCCGAGGTGGGACGGGGGTAGAGGTATTTTGGGACTGGAGGGGCGCTTGGATTATCTTGGACCTGGGGAAGGGGTTGGTTCCTTGAGACTGAGTTCCTGCAGTTTAGTGAGTCCTGTCGGTCCTGTTGTGAATAGAAGTGACATTTTTCGTTCATAATTGTGAGATGTTTGTTTACAACATCGCCTGCTATGGCAGGAGAGGCAAGTTGTCAACACAAATTGTTCTTCCTCATACTGTTGACACCAGTCAGAGGGTCATCTTTTATACTGTTGACACCAGTCAGAGGGTCATCTTTTATACTGTTGACACCAGTCAGAGGGTCATCTTTTATACTGTTGACACCAGTCAGAGGGTCATCTTTTATACTGTTGACACCAGTCAGAGGGTCATCTTTTGATAAAGAAACGTCAGTCTTTTTTTTAACATGACGAATAAACCAACAGCCACACCACCCACCTGCTCTACTCTTTCTGGGTCAGCTCCCAGCTGCTCGCCGATTCTGGAGTGATCAATGCGCCCAAGACGGTGTGACCCTCTCAGCACCTGCAGGCAACTGTTCTCTCTGGTACAGTCGTCCACGGGGATAAACACTGACGACATGTCAGGATACAGACAACCATTGTTGTACCAGTAGCTGTAACACAACACAGTTACGTAAAACAAGTGAAATATTTTTTTAAAATTAATTACTGAATTTTGAATTGAGAACTACACTATCAATCAAAATATTGCTACCAGACACCTACCTTAAAGTGCACAATTTAAATTTGAAAAATTTAACCCTAGTATCACCAGTAAATTTCTTCGAAAAGTGTATGAAACAATGAAATTCTACCTAGAGGTGAAAAATACTGCAAATGTGGTGTGATATACACTAAATCAATATATACAACCAATGGCTCTTACTGGCAGCATCAATATTGTGAGCGGTACTCACCCGTAGTCCTGGTGCCAGACGTGGCGACCACCTGTATGGGCATCCTTCATGATCAGCTTACTGTGGTAGTGGTAAACCTCGTCTCCACCCATTAACTGCCGGGGCACAGGTCACGAGTCAGTAGTGACACGGTCAGGGATCATAGTAGTGAGAGAGGTCATAGTGGCCAGAGAGAGAAGTCATAATGGGGACACAGAAGTCGTAGTGACGAGAGAGAAGATATAGTAGAGAGACAGGTCAAAGGCCTCAGTACAGAGGTGAGAGGTCACATTGGTGATAGATCGGAATGGAGAGAAAGACAAAAGTTACGGTACATTGAAACTCTCTCCCCATATAACAACCTACCTGCTCCATCGTAACAGCCACACGCTGCATCCTAGCCAGACGACCGGTGATGTCGTCCCCAGGGTGGTTCCACAACGACACACGGCTCCGACGATTTTTCCCGTCGTCGCGGCTGTAGGCACGAGCCTGGATCCCCTGGTCGTCCTCCACGGCTCTTCTCACCTTCTCCACCTCAGCCTTCGTCAGCATATTCCTGGAAATGATGACTAGAAGGATAGATGAGGTAACCCAAGCTTGGCTGCACTGGTAGGTGAAGTAACCCAATTCTAGGTACATACCAGGTATCACTGTTACACTGACTTACACCAGGATGTCACTGCCACACTACCCACCTGACGAGGATGTAGCCATTCCTGTCGTACGCTTCCTTCATGGCAGGAGTCACACTCCAGGTGGCTGCGTCATAGATGAACTCTGAATCTGGTCAAGGAAAAATATATATAATATATATATATATATATATATATATATATATATATATATATATATATATATATATATATATATATATATATATATATATATATATATATATATATATATATATATGTGTGTGTGTGTGTTGTGTATCTGTATATTTTTAAGACACCGGCCGGGTAGGGTGATCTGAAAAAGAAGAAACACTTTCAACATTCTGTCTGTTACTGTCTTTCCAGAGGCGGTACCGACAGTACAGTTCAGATGACTCTCCAATCTGTAGGATTAACGTATCGCAATTGGCTCATGTTATCAATCTGTAGGTTACAGGAATAAAGAAAGACAAAAAAAATAATTCAGAAGACTGATATAATGAGGTCGAAATAATAATAAATCTTACTTAACAGACTATAAAAATGTGACCCAGTTAACAATGAGAAAAATAACCTACAAAATAAGAACGCCAGATACAAGTTCAAGTTAACAGTGAACGAAAAACTAAGATGCGTAAAAATTATACTTGTAGAAAAGGTCAAGTCAGGTACACTTAGAAACATAACACCGAAAGTATGCCTATATTAACAATGACAAGAATTTTCTGTAGAAAATACAAATATATTCAGGTGAAATAATTCACAACAAACATTGCTAGAAACATAATAGCTGTAGCCAGGTGTCGTTACCACCTGTATCAGGTGTCGTTACCACCTGTATCAGGTGTCGTTACCACTTGTACCAGGCTGCCACCAGTGTGTCACTTACCACCACTATAACTGAGTGACTCACCTCAGCTCTGGGGTGGTCAAATGTGTGGAAGTGTTCCTTAATGTGCTGGAAGTGTTCCTTAATGTGCTGGAAGTGTTCCTTAATGGTGCTGAAAGTGTTTCTTAATGGTGCTGGAAGTGTTTCTTAATGGTGCTGGAAGTGTTCCTTAATGGTGCTGGAAGTGTTTCTTAATGGTGCTGGAAGTGTTTCTTAATGGTGCTGGAAGTGTTTCTTAATGGTGTTGGAAGTGTTCCTTAATGGTGCTGGAAGTGTTCCTTAATGGTGCTGGAAGTGTTCCTTAATGGTGCTGGAAGTGTTCCTTAATGGTGCTGGAAGTGTTCCTTAATGGTGCTGGAAGTGTTCCTTAATGGTGTTGAACGATGGTGCTCTAATCGGAAATCTAATTCTAAGTCATATTGCTTAATGTTCATAGTGGTATTGTTTGGTTCAATATATTTCTTTACCATTTTGAAATGTTTCATGATATTTTTTTCCTTCATTTTTTGTGTAAGTGCCAACCATGTTTCACTGTTCTTGTTTCACCCCTGGTAAAGTTCTTGTTTCACCCCTGGTAAAGTTCTTGTTTCACCCCTGGTAAAGTTCTTGTTTCACCCCTGGTAAAGTTCTTGTTTCACCCCTGGTAAAGTTCTTGTTTCACCCCTGGTAAAGTTCTTGTTTCACCCTGGTAAAGTTCTTGTTTCACCCTGGTAAAGTTATTGTTTCACCCTGGTAAAGTTCTTGTTTCATCCCTGGTAAAGTTCTTGTTTCACTCCTGGTAAAGTTCTTGTTTCACCCCTGGTAAAGTTCTTGTTTCACTCCTGGTAAAGTTCTTGTTTCACCCCTGGTAAAGTTATTGTTTCATTCCTGATAAAGTTCTTGTTTCACTCCTGGTAAAGTTCTTGTTTCACCCCTGGTAAGTTCTTGTTTCACCCCTGGTAAAGTTATTGTTTCATCCCTGGTAAAGTTATTGTTTCATCCTGGTAAAGTTCTTGTTTCACCCTGGTAAAGTTCTTGTTTCACCCTGGTAAAGTTCTTGTTTCATCCCTGGTAAAGTTATTGTTTCACCCCTGGTAAAGTTATTGTTTCACCCCTGGTAAAGTTCTTGTTTCACCCCTGGTAAAGTTCTTGTTTCACCCCTGGTAAAGTTCTTGTTTCATCCCTGGTAAAGTTATTGTTTCATCCCTGGTAAAGTTCTTGTTTCACCCTGGTAAAGTGAAACAGCCTCTGGATAGGCTGGTTAGGATGTACCAGCCTATCAGAGCTGTTTCAAAGTTCTTGTTTCACCCTAGTAAAGTTCTTGTTTCATCCCTGGTAAAGTTCTTGTTTCACTCCTGGTAAAGTTCTTGTTTCACCCCTGGTAAAGTTCTTATTTCACTCCTGGTAAAGTTCTTGTTTCACCCCTGGTAAAGTTCTTGTTTCATCCCTGATAAAGTTCTTGTTTCACTCCTGGTAAAGTTCTTGTTTCACCCCTGGTAAAGTTCTTGTTTCACCCCTGGTAAAGTTCTTGTTTCACCCCTGGTAAAGTTCTTGTTTCATTCCTGGTAAAGTTCTTGTTTCAACCCTGGTAAAGTTATTGTTTCATTCCTGGTGAAGTTATTGTTTCATCCCTGGTAAAGTTCTTGTTTCACCCCTGGTAAAGTTATTGCTTCACCCCTGGTAAAGTTCTTGTTTCACCACTGGTAAAGTTCTTGTTTCACCCCTGGTAAAGTTATTGTTTCACCCCTGGTAAAGTTATTGTTTCACCCCTGGTAAAGTTCTTGTTTTACCCCTGGTAAAGTTATTGTTTCACCCCTGGTAAAGTTATTGTTTCACCCTTGGTAAAGTTCTTGTTTTACCCCTGGTAAAGTTCTTGTTTCACCCCTGGTAAAGTTCTTGTTTCACCCCTGGTAAAGTTCTTGTTTCACCCCTGGTAAAGTTATTGTTTCACCCTTGGTAAAGAACCTATAATTATCTACAATGTCTATGTTTTGAAATATTTTGTATATGGTAATTATATCACATCTATTCATTCCTCTTCTAATATTGTTTTTCTTAATAGTTTATTTCCCCAACTCAGTGTAGATGCACTCATTTATACCTTTACAAGTTTCCTTTGTGTATTACGAGACGAAGGTTGTAAAGAGGCGCTAAATACAACAAGGAGTCACGCATTAAGTAAAGCGTATGTTGAACCTGTGTCTAGTTTCTTGAAGGACATTCTTATGTTTGCAAACTTAGAGAGACTAACATCAGCAACATAGATTATGGAAACTTTAAGGGGGCAGATCCATTGTTGTTTATTCAACCTCTTTTCACCGTCTTCCATCTTCATCATTATTCTTTTGTTGGGGTTAAACTCAAGAGTCATCATTTATTGGACATTTTATGAAGTCTGTCCAGTTGCTCCTGCAGTCTTTTTCTGTGCACACTTACATCTTGTTTTATTTGACTATTTTCTCTTTTATCATGTCTTGTGTTGTTACCACTAGTTCTGGAATAGAGTGATTTCCTCACTTTCTGCCAGTGCCTCTCATGGGGACGAAGTGGGTGATTAGAGAGTGCAGTCATGTGCAATTGCTGCTCCGTATTTCTTCACCTCTCTCTCTGTTCTCTCCATTGCTTTTTTCACCCCATTGTCTGAACTTGCAACAGTATTCCCTGTTTTCAAGAGCTCCATCTCAGTTTGTAGCTGAATGAGGCTGTCAGTGAAGCTTTCTGTTACTGACGTTCTTTCAAGACAACGCTGTGGTTTCTTTCAAGACAACGCTGTGGTTTCTTTCAAGACAACGCTGTGGTTTCTTTCAATACAACGCTGTGGTTTCTTTCAAGACAACGCTGTGGTTTCTTTCAAGACAACGCTGTGGTTTCTTTCAAGACAACGCTGTGGTTTCTTTCAAGACAACGCTGTGGTTTCTTTCAAGACAACGCTGTGGTTTCTTTCAAGACAACGCTGTGGTTTCATAACTTTGTTGACGAGGAATTTCAGACCGCGTCGTTATCTCCCCATCTGGTAAAACAAATATCACTTGTAGTTTATCTATTTTTCCCCATAAATTATCTTATATCCTTGTTTCCATTCTCACATCTTTATTAATTCATCATTTTCTTCAAAGACACTGAATTATCAGCGTTCTTCTTCAGTTATGATGAATTAGACACATGTGCAACATCTGGGTGTCTTGTAGACGTTTCGCCCTCCAGTGGCTTTATCAGTATAATACATGGACATCATATGAAGACTAGAACTGTGTACAGGTACAGGCAGTGGAAGATGAGGTAATCAGTCCCCCAGTTCTCTGTTATTCTAGACTTACAGTAGAAAAAGATTTGTCTGTTGATTTATCACATGTACTATGTCTTGCACCATGTCTTTTTCCATGTCTTGCACCATGTTTTCCATCATGTCTTGCACCATGTTTTCCACCATGTCTTGCACCATGTCTTGCACCATGTTTTCCACCATGTCTTGCACCATGTCTTGCACCATGTTTTCCACCATGTCTTGCACCATGTCTTGCACCATGTTTTCCATCATGTCTTGCACCATGTTTTCCACCATGTCTTGCACCATGTCTTGTACCATGTCTTGTACCATGTCTTGTACCATGTCTTGTACCATGTCTTGTACCACGTCTTGCACCATGTCTTGTACCATGTCTTGTACCATGTCTTGCACCATGTCTTGCACCATGTCTTGTACCATGTCTTGTACCATGTCTTGTACCATGTCTTGTACCATGTCTTGCATCATGTCTTGTACCATGTCTTGCATCATGTCTTGTACCATGTCTTGTACCATGTCTTGTACCATGTCTTGCATCATGTCTTGTACCATGTATTGTACCATGTCTTGTACCATGTCTTGCATCATTTCTTGCATAGTTTTATCATTCACATACATGCTTGCATACCTTCATCTCCCACATTCTTCCTTCCCTCATTTCCTCTACCTCATCATCATCTCCTGGTCTATTTTTATTTTGCTTGCCTTGTTTCAGCCTAAGTCAGTTTTTTTCTTTCTACATTCTCCTATTTCATTCTTTTTTCCCAATTAATTTCATTTTTTCTTTAAGTTGCTCATTAATTGTAGTCGTCAGCATTACAATCAACAATTCAAGTTTAATATTGGTGATGACAAACAATACCCACAAGTTGTTGAATAAGACACCTGTGATGAATAAGACACCTGTGATGAATAAGACCCCTGTGATGAATAAGACACCTGTGATGAATAAGACACCTGTGATGAATAAGACACCTGTGATGAATAAGACACCTGTGATGAATAAGACACCTGTGATGAATAAGACACTTGTGATGAATAAGACACCTGTGATGAATAAGACACCTGTGATGAATAAGACACCTGTGATGAATAAGACAACTGTGATGAATAAGACACCTGTGATGAATAAGACACCTGTGATGAATAAGACACCTGTGATGAATAAGACACCTGTGATGAATAAGACACCTGTGATGAATAAGACACCTGTGATGAATAAGACACCTGTGATGAATAAGACAACTGTGATGAATAAGACACTTGTGATGAATAAGACACCTGTGATGAATAAGACACCTGTGATGAATAAGACACCTGTGATGAATAAGACCCCTGTGATGAATAAGACACCTGTGATGAATAAGACACCTGTGATGAATAAGACACTTGTGATGAATAAGACACCTGTGATGAATAAGACACCTGTGATGAATAAGACACCTGTGATGAATAAGACACTTGTGATGAATAAGACACCTGTGATGAATAAGACACCTGTGATGAATAAGACACCTGTGATGAATAAGACAACTGTGATGAATAAGACACCTGTGATGAATAAGACACCTGTGATGAATAAGACACCTGTGATGAATAAGACACCTGTGATGAATAAGACACCTGTGATGAATAAGACACCTGTGATGAATAAGACACCTGTGATGAATAAGACACCTGTGATGAATAAGACACCTGTGATGAATAAGACACCTGTGATGAATAAGACAACTGTGATGAATAAGACACCTGTGATGAATAAGACACCTGTGATGAATAAGACACCTGTGATGAATAAGACACCTGTGATGAATAAGACACCTGTGATGAATAAGACACCTGTGATGAATAAGACACTTGTGATGAATAAGACACCTGTGATGAATAAGACACCTGTGATGAATAAGACACCTGTGATGAATAAGACACCTGTGATGAATAAGACACCTGTGATGAATAAGACACCTGTGATGAATAAGACAACTGTGATGAATAAGACACTTGTGATGAATAAGACACCTGTGATGAATAAGACAACTGTGATGAATAAGACACCTGTGATGAATAAGACACCTGTGATGAATAAGACACCTGTGATGAATAAGACACTTGTGATGAATAAGACACCTGTGATGAATAAGACACCTGTGATGAATAAAACTCCTGTGATGAATAAGACACCTTTGATTAATAAGACACCTGTGATGAATAAGACACCTGTGATGAATAAGACACCTGTGATGAATAAGACACTTGTGATGAATAAGACACATGTGATGAATAAGACACCTGTGATGAATAAGACACCTGTGATGAATAAGACACCTGTGATAAATAAGACACCTGTGATCAATAAGACACCTGTGTAATATTTCTCTATCATTACTGATGATATGTTTTGCCTCTCTTTGTTATATTAATGCATACTTAAAACTGTACTACTGTTCATTGGGTTACCTCAGTTTTATACATAAGAAACAATTACTCAGTAATCTATGTCTAGTTCTTAAGTAATGTGTAAGCATTAGTAATAATAGTCTGCCAGAAGTGCACGTTAATGGCTTTCTTTGTGCTTAACATAAATATATCTTTATTTCTACAAGTACATGTACAAGGTATACAGACCATAGCTGACATCAGTGACATACTACTATATAGAAAGCCCCTTGTTATGCTGAGCATTTCCCGCAAATTAGGGCAGTTTTGTCCCAGGATGCAACCCACACCAGTCCACTAACACCCAGGTACCCATTTTACTGATGGGTGAACATAGACAACCGGTGTAAGGAAACACGTCCAACGTTTCTACCCTCGCCGGGAATCAAACCCTCACCCTCACCGTGTGAAGCGAGAGCTTTATCCACCAGGCCACGGGGCACCGTTTATAACATGTAAACTACATTTTGTATACTGCAGAAATAAAGTTTGTTTGTACAACAAAGTCTTCATTAGTCAAATACAGGAGAATGTAAGGCTATTGACAAGTACTTTTAAAGTTCTGGCCTGTATATATTCACCTATATGTGGTTGCAAAGGTCGAGACACGGCTCCTGGCCCCGCTCTCTCCCGGCTCTAAGAACCATATCATACCTTTTCTTAAAGTTATGTATGGATCGTGTGTGTGTGTGTGTGTGTGTGTGTGTGTGTGTGTGTGATACATCTCATAATGAATGGTGAGGCAGTGTTGTCATGAGCAGACATAATGAGAGAGCACCTTGTGAACCTCTGCCCATCCTTCCCCCGCCCGCTCTCCCTCCCATCCTCCCGCCCGCTCTCCCTCCCATCCTCCCGCCCGCTCTCCCTCCCATCCTCCCGCCCGCTCTCCCTCCCATCCTCCCGCCCGCTCTTCCTCCCATCCTCCCGCCCGCTCTCCCTCCCATCCTCCCGCCCACTCTCCTCCCATCCTCCCGCCCGCTCTCCTGCACATCCTAACGCCCATCCTCCCTCCGCTATCCCGCCCATCCTCTCGCCCACTCTCCCGCCCATCCTCCCGCCCGCTCTCCCTCCCATCCTCCCGCCCGCTCTTCCGCCCATCCTCCCGCCCGCTCTCCCTCCCATCCTCCCGCCCGCTCTCCCTCCCATCCTCCCGCCCGCTCTTCCTCCCATCCTCCCGCCCGCTCTCCCTCCCATCCTCCCGCCCGCTCTTCCTCCCATCCTCCCGCCCCCTCTTCCTCCCATCCTCCCGCCCGCTCTCCCTCCAATCCTCCCGCCCGCTCTTCCTCCCATCCTCCCGCCCGCTCTTCCTCCCATCCCCCCGCCCGCTCTCCCTCCCATCCTCCCACCCGCTCTTCCTCCCATCCTCCCGCCCGTTCTTCCTCCCATCCTCCCGCCCGCTCTCCTCCCATCCTCCCGCCCGCTCTTCCTCCCATCCTCCCGCCCGCTCTTCCTCCCATCCTCCCGCCCGCTCTTCCTCCCATCCTCCCGCCCGCTCTCCCTCCCATCCTCCCCCCGCTCTTCCTCCCATCCCCCCGCCGCTCTCCCTCCCATCCTCCCGCCCGCTCTCCCTCCCATCCTCCCGCCCGCTCTTCCTCCCATCCTCCCGCCTCGCTCTCCCTCCCATCCTCCCGCCCGCTCTTCCTCCCATCCTCCCGCCCGCTCTTCCTCCCATCCTCCCGCCCGCTCTCCCTCCAATCCTCCCGCCCGCTCTTCCTCCCATCCTCCCGCCCGCTCTTCCTCCCATCCTCCCGCCCGCTCTTCCGCCCATCCTCCCGTCCACTTACGTCTCATTCACACAATCTCTTTTATTTTTCCTTATTTTTGTTGTTGTTAAGAAGGATGATTAAGAGAAGGAAGTCGAGGCGACTCTGTTAAGAGAAGTTGTTCCATAGCGAGTTAATGTACAAACATCAGCTGCAACAACAACAATAATAGGAGCAAGAAGATTGAGCAATCCTCCACGCAAGTGGTGGACGTCATGACAACAGTACTCATAATATAACGATTATAGCGCAGCCTAACACTACCAGTAACAAGGAGGAGAGGTGGGCCATGTATTAATATACAAGGAGGAGAGGTGGGCCATGTATTAATATACAAGGAGGAGAGGTGGGCCATGTATTAATATACAAGGAGGAGAGGTGGGCCATGTATTAATAAACAAGGAGGAGAGGTGGGCTATGTATTAATAAACAAGGAGGAGAGGTGGGCATGTATTAATAAGCAAGAGGAGAGGTGGGCCATGTATTAATATACAAGGAGAGAGGTGGCCCATGTATTAATAAACAAGGAGGAGAGGTGGCCATGTATTAATAAACAAGGAGGAGGTGGCCATGTATTAATATACAAGGAGGAGAGGTGGGCCATGTATTAATATACAAGGAGGAGAGGTGGGCCATGTATTAATAAACAAGGAGGAGAGGTGGGCCATGTATTAATATACAAGGAGGAGAGGTGGGCCATGTATTAATATACAAGGAGGAGAGGTGGGCCATGTATTAATATACAAGGAGGAGAGGTGGGCCATGTATTAATAAACAAGGAGGAGAGGTGGCCCATGTATTAATATACAAAGGAGAGAGGTGGGCCATGTATTAATATACAAGGAGGAGAGGTGGCCCATGTATTAATAACAAGGAGGAGAGGTGGGCCATGTATTAATAAACAAGGAGGAGAGGTGGCCATGTATTAATATACAAGGAGGAGAGGTGGGCCATGTATTAATAAACAAGGAGGAGAGGTGGGCCATGTATTAATAAACAAGGAGGAGAGGTGGGCCATGTATTAATATACAAGGAGGAGAGGTGGGCCATGTATTAATAAACAAGGAGGAGAGGTGGGCCATGTATTAATAAACAAGGAGGAGGTGGGCCATGTATTAATATACAAGGAGAGGTGGGCCATGTATTAATAAACAAGGAGGAGAGGTCTTCCATGTATTAATATACAAGGAGGAGAGGTGGGCCATGTATTAATAAACAAGGGAGAGGTAGGCATGTATTAATAAACAAGGAGGAGAGGTGGGCCATGTATTAATAAACAAGGAGGAGGTGGCCATTATTAATAAGGAGAGGTGGGCCATGTATTAATAACAAGGAGGAGAGTGCAGTATTAATAAACAAGGAGGAGAGGTGGCCATGTATTAATAAACAAGGAGGAGGTGGGCCATGTATTAATAAACAAGGGAAGGAGAGGTGGGCCATGTATTAATAAACAAGGAGGAGAGGTGGGCCATGTATTAATAAACAAGGAGGAGAGGTGGACCATGTATTAATAAACAAGAAGGAGAGGTGGGCCATGTATTAATGTACAAGAAGGGGAGGTGGGCCATGTATTAATATACACGACGAGGGAGGGATGCCACGTATTAACATACACAGGAGGAGTGCCACGTATTAACATACACAAGGAGGAGTGCCACGTATTAACATACAGAGGGAGGAGTGCCACGTATTAACATACACAGGAGGAGTGCCACGTATTAACATACACAAGGAGGAGTGCCACGTATTAACATACAGAGGGAGGAGTGCCACGTATTAACATACACAGGAGGAGTGCCACGTATTAACATACACAGGAGGAGTGCCACGTATTAACATACACAAGGAGTGCCACGTATTAACATACAGAGGGAAGAGTGCCACGTATTAACATACACAGGAGGAGTGCCACGTATTAACATACACAAGGAGGAGTGCCACGTATTAACATAGAGGAAGGGATGTCACATATTAACATACAGAGGGAGGAGTGCCACGTATTAACATACACAGGAGGAGTGACACGTATTAACATACACAAGGAGGAGTGCCACATATTAACATACAGAGGGAGGAGTGCCACGTATTAACATACAGAGGGAGGAGTGCCACGTATTAACATACACAGGAGGAGTGCCACGTATACGTCAACCCAAACACATCAGATCACAGGGGACTCCACCATTCCCAGCCCTTCTAGGACAGGGTAGGTGCCAAAGCTAAAGCTTGCTACCATCTGCAGCTCGCAAGACTGCCCTTCCTGTCAGCCTCCCTGGGGCGCGGAAGATGGCAGACCAGAGAGGCCTAGCTTCTACCTACGAGCCCCGTAAGAGTGGGGAACAATTGGTCCCAGACGATGAGGGGGTACTTGTACCTCCTCCCATGGGAGACATAGGTCTCAGACACTCCCACGTCAGTAAGATTACATTCTCCAGCATCGAGCCGCCAACGTACTTTTGAAAGAATTATGTTGATGATAACTAAAGAGCATTGTGCAGCTAGCATGGTAGAGTGCAGGGGTAGAGAGGGACACCATTGTGCAGCTAGCATGGTAGAGTGCAGGGGTAGAGAGGGACACCATTGTGCAGCTAGCATGGTAGAGTGCAGGGGTAGAGAGGGACACCAGTGTGCAGCTAGCATGGTAGAGTGCAGGGGTGGAGAGGGACACCAGTGTGCAGCTAGCATGGTAGAGTGCAGGGGTGGAGAGGGACACCAGTGTGCAGCTAGCATGGTAGAGGCGGGAGGCACCAGTGCAGCTAGCATGGTAGAGTGCAGGAGAGGACACCAGTGTGCAGCTAGCATGGTAGAGTGCAGGGTGAGAGGGACACCAGTGTGCAGCTAGCATGGTAGAGTGCAGGGGTGAGAGGGACACCAGTGTGCAGCTAGATGGTAGAGTGCAGGGTGAGAGGACACCAGTGTGCAGCTAGCATGGTAGAGTGCAGGGGTGAGAGGGACACCAGTGTGCAGCTAGCATGGTAGAGTGCAGGGTGGAGAGGGACACCAGTGTGCAGCTAGCATGGTAAGTGCAGGGTGGAGAGGGACACCAGTGTGCAGCTAGCATGGTAGAGTGCAGGGGTGAGGGACACCAGTGTGCAGCTATGGTAGAGTGCAGTGAGAGGCACCAGTGTCAGTAGCGGTAGAGTGCAGTGAGGGACACCAGTGTGCAGCTAGCATGGTAGAGTGCAGGGGTGGAGAGGGACACCAGTGTGCAGCTAGCATGGTAGAGTGCAGGGTGAGAGGACACCAGTGTGCAGCTAGCATGGTAGAGTGCAGGGTGAGAGGACACCAGTGTGCAGCATAGCATGGTAGAGTGCAGGGTGAAGAGGGACACCAGTGTGCAGCTAGCATGGTAGAGTGCAGGGGTGGAGAGGGACACCAGTGTGCAGCTAGCATGGTAGAGTGCAGGGGTGGAGAGGGACACCAGTGTGCAGCTAGCATGGTAGAGTGCAGGGGGAGAGGGACACCAGTGTGCAGCTAGCATGGTAGAGTGCAGGGGTGGAGAGGGACACCAGTGTGCAGCTAGCATGGTAGAGTGCAGGGGTGGAGAGGGACACCAGTGTGCAGCTAGCATGGTAGAGTGCAGGGTGGAGAGGGACACCAGTGTGCAGCTAGCATGGTAGAGTGCAGGGGTGGAGAGGGACACCAGTGTGCAGCTAGCATGGTAGAGTGCAGGGGTGGAGAGGGACACCAGTGTGCAGCTAGCATGGTAGAGTGCAGGGGTGGAGAGGGACACCAGTGTGCAGCTAGCATGGTAGAGTGCAGGGTGAGAGGGACACCAGTGTGAGCTAGCATGGTAGAGTGCAGGGTGGAGAGGACACCAGTGTGCAGCTAGCATGGTAGAGTGCAGGGTGGAGAGGGACACCAGTGTGTAGCTAGCATGGTAGAGTGCAGGGGTGGAGAGGGACACCAGTGTGAGCTAGCATGGTAGAGTGCAGGGTGGAGAGGGACACCAGTGTGAGCTATCCTGGTGATAGAGGGTGAAGACAGGTACTAATGGTGATGCTAAAACACAATGGAGTCATGGTGAGTGCAAGTGAAAGGAACCCATCAGTGTGGTGATGCAGGGTGGAGGGGCACATTCACCAGTGGTAGATGCAGGGTGATGGGGGGACACCATTCACAGTGGTGGTGAGGTAGGTGATGGAGGGACACCAGTGTGGATGCAGCATGGTGATGGTGGTGGAACTACCAGTGGTGTGATGCAGTACTGGTGATGGTGGTGGTACTACTACATCAGTGGTGGTAGCAGTACTGGTGATGGGTGGTGGTACACCTCAGTGGTGGTAGCAGTACGGTGATGGTGGGTGGTACACTTACATCAGTGGTGGTAGCAGTACTGGTGATGGGGTGGTACATCACATCAGTGGTGATAGCAGTACGGTGAGATGGTGGTGGTACTACTTACATCAGTGTGGTGATAGGACTGGGATGGTGGTGGTACTACTTCATCAGTGGTGGTGATAGCAGTACTGGTGATGGTGGTGGTACTACTTACATCAGTGGTGGTAGCAGTACTGGTGATGGTGGTTACTCACTTACATCAGTGGTGGTAGCAGACTGGTGATGGTGGTGGTACTACTTACATCAGTGGTAGCAGTACTGGTGATGGTGGTGGTACCACTTACATCAGTGGTGGTGATAGCAGTACTGGTGATGGTGGTGGTACTACTTACACCAGTGGTGGTGATAGCAGTACTGGTGATGGTGGTGGTACCACTTACATCAGTGGTGAGCAGTACTGGTGATGGTGGTGGTACACTTACATCAGTGGTGG
>WNWK01002618.1:137500-147500 GCA_009830355.1 Cherax destructor | reverse complement strand
AGCCATAGAGTAGTTAGGAAGTGGAATAGTCTAACAAGTGATGTAGTAGAGGCAGGAATCATACATAGCTTTAAGACGAGGTATGATAAAGCTCATGGAGCAGGGAGAGAGGGGACCCAGTAGCGATCAGTGAAGAGGCGGGGCCAGGAGCCGAGTCTCGACCCCTGCAACCACAATTAGGTGAGTACACACACACACACCATACCCTCCTTCACATACACTTCCCACCCTCACCCCACATACTCCCTCCACACCTCCCACTCTCACCTACATATTCCATCTACACCCACCTTCGCCCACATATTCCCTCCATACCTCCCACCCTCACCCACATATTCCCTCCACACCCACCTTCGCCCATATATTCCCTCCACACCCTCCTTCGCCCACATAATCCCTCCACACCCACCTTCGCCCACATAATCCCTCCACACCTCCCACTCTCACCCACATATTCCCTCCACACCCACCTTCGCCCATATATTCCCTCTACACCCTCCTTCGCCCACATAATCCCTCCACACCCACTTCGCCCACATAATCCCTCCACACCCACCTTCGCCCATATAATCCCTCCACACCTCCCACCCTTACCCACATATTCCCTCAACACCCACCTTCGCCCACATATTCCCTCCACACCTCCCACCCTCACCCACATATTCCTCCACACCCACCTTCGCCCACATATTCCTCCACACCCACCTTCGCCCACATATTCCCTCCACACCTCCCACCCTTACCCACATATTCCCTCAACACCCACCTTCGCCCACATATTCCCTCCACACCCACCTTCGCCCACATATTCCCTCCATACCCACCTTCGCCCACATAATCCCTTCACACCCACCCTCACCCACATATTCCTCTCACACCCACCTTCGCCCACATAATCCCTCCACACCCACCCTCACCCACATATTCTCTCAACACCAATCTTCGCCCACATATTCCCTCCACACCACACACCAACATAGACAAATTCTTAACTTTATTTACAGGAACGACTTCTTGAATTGACTTACAGAGACAATTTCTTAACTTTAAAATTACTTTTGTTTAAATGTTTTTCTCAAATATTTTTGTTGTTTAGATGTACGTGAAGAAAACAAGCAGACGTGTCTTCCTTGTTTAGATGTACGTGAAGAAAACAAGCAGACGTGTCTTCCTTGTTTAGATGTACGTGAAGAAAACAAGCAGACGTGTCTTCCTTGTTTAGATGTACGTGAAGAAAACAAGCAGACGTGTCTTCCTTGTTTAGATGTACGTGAAGAAAACTTGACAGTGAAGCTCTCAGCAGCACTTGACAATGAAGCTCTCAGCAGCACTTGACAATGAAGCTCTCAGCAGCACTTGACAATGAAGCTCTCAGCAGCACTTGACAATGAAGCTCTCAGCAGCACTTGACAATGAAGCTCTCAGCAGCACTTGACAATGAAGCTCTCAGCAGCACTTGACAGTGAAGCTCTCAGCAGCACTTGACAGTGAAGCTCTCAGCAGCACTTGACAGTGAAGCTCTCAGCAGCACTTGACAGTGAAGGTTAATTACTCAAGAAAACTTTCCAGCCTCCACAAGTCACGATCACCTGACATTATATATCAGTGTGCTTCTAGCAAGCAATCTCTTGATGTTAATTGTCGTACGGTCTAGCAGGTAATCTCTTGATGTTAATTGTCGTACGGTCTAGCAGGTAATCTCTTGATGTTAATTGTTATATAAGAACATAAGAAAGAAGGAACACTGCAGCAGGCCTACTGATCCAATTCTCCAACCGGCTTAAGCCAATGCCCCGACCCAGCCAGGTCAGGTTACATTCACTTAAGGAAGGAGCACTGCATCTGACCTAGTAGCACAAGCTAGTCAGGACCAACTCACACCCACCCATGTATTTATCTAACCTATTTTTAAATTTACACAACGTCCCAGCCCCTATGACGGTACTCGGGAGTTTGTTCCACTCATCCACAACTCTATTACCAAACCAGTGCTTTCTTATATCCTTCCTGAATCTGAACTTTTCCAACTTGAAACCAGTGCTGCGAGTCCTGTCTTGGCTGGATATTTTCAGCACGCTATTTACATCCCCTTTGTTTATTCCTGTTTTCCATTTATACACCTCAATCATATGCCCCCTAATTCTACGCCTTTCTAGAAGTGCAGATTCAAGGCCCTCAGTCTATTCTCATAGGGAAGATTTCTGATACATGGGATCAACTTTGTCATCCTCCTCTGTACGTTTTCCAGTGCATTTATAACCATTCTGTAATACGGTGACCAGAACTGTGCAGCATAATCTAGATGAGGCCTAACCAAGGATATATAGAGTTGAAGAACAACCTGAGGACTTCTATTATTTATACTTCTAGATATGAAGCCAAGGATTCTGTTAGCTTTATTGCGAACACTTATGCACTGTTGTCTTGGTTTCAAATTACTACTAACCAGAACTCCTAAATCCTTCTCGCAATCACAAGTAATAAGAACTACATTATTCTGTTTATATGTGGCATGGTTATTGTCCTGCCCAACATTTAGAACTTTGCATTTGTCTACATTAAACTGCATCTGCCACTTTTCCGACCACTGCATCAGTCTATTCAAATCATCCTGGAGTGATCTAATGTCCTCATTAGAATGAATTGGACGGCTTATTTTGGTGTCATCAGCAAATTTGCTTATGTTGCTATATTTATTCCCTCATCTATGTCGTTTATGTAAATTGTAAACAACAGGGGGCCCAAAATTGACTCCTGTGGAACACCGCTTGAGACGTGCCCCCATTCTGATTTCTCTCCATTTATGCAAACTCTCTGCTGCCTATTTGTCAACCATGCCTCTACCCAGGAAAAAAATTCTCCTCCTATTCCGTGTGCCTTAAGTTTCCTCAGTAGCCTCTGATGTGGAACTTTATCGAAAGCCTTACTGAAGTCCATATACACAATATCATATTCATTACCATGATCTACCTCCTCAAACACCTTAGTGAAAAAAGTTAATAAATTCGTAAGACAGGAACGCCCCTTAGTAAAACCGTGTTGAGATTCATTAATCAATTTATGCTTTTCAAGATGGCTACTTATTGCCTCGGCAATTATTGATTCCATAAATTTACCCACTATGGAGGTAAGGCTTATTGGTCTATAGTTCGAAGCTAAGGACCTGTCACCTGCCTTGTAAATAGGTATTACATTTGCCCTTTTCCACTTGTCTGGCACTATGCCAGTTTGTAGTGATATATTGAAAAGATATGCCAGAGGTTTGCTATGTTCCTCTTTACATTCCTTTAAAACTCTTGCAAACAGTTCATCAGGGCCTGGGGATTTGTTAAGTTTTAATTCTCTATTTGTCTGAGGACCATGTCACTAGTTTCCCCAATCGAGCATAGTCTATTATCTTCCTGTTCAACATAATTTATTATTTCTGGAATTCCGCTAGTATCTTCCTGAGTAAAAACTGAGAGGAAGTAAGTATTGAAAATTTCACACATATCCTTATCACTGTCCGTGATCTGTCCTGAGTTACTCTTAAGTGGGCCTATCTTGTCCCTAATCTTACTTCTGTATACCTGAAAGAACCTTGATGTTAATTGTTGTATGGTCTAGCAGGTAATACCTTGATGTTAATTGTTGTATGGTCTATCAGGTAATACCTTGATGTTAATTGTTGTATGGTCTAGCAGGTAATACCTTGATGTTAATTGTTGTACGGTCTAGCAGGTAATACCTTGATGTTAATTGTTGTATGGTCTAGCAGGTAATACCTTGATGTTAATTGTTGTATGGTCTAGCAGGTAATACCTTGATGTTAATTGTTGTATGGTCTAGCAGGTAATACCTTGATGTTAATTGTTGTACGGTCTAGCAGGTAATACCTTGATGTTAATTGTTGTATGGTCTAGCAGGTAATACCTTGATGTTAATTGTTGTATGGTCTAGCAGGTAATACCTTGATGTTAATTGTTGTATGGTCTAGCAGGTAATACCTTGATGTTAATTGTTGTATGGTCTAGCAGGTAATACCTTGATGTTAATTGTTGTATGGTCTAGCAGGTAATACCTTGATGGTATTTGATTGACGTTTTGGCGGGTTTTCGCTGTCATCCTCAATGCGAATTTTGGATATTCAATATAGTTGATGTTTCGCCAGGCACTGAGTATGCAAATCTTGTTTTCTCACATTAATCATTCGTAACATAAGAAGGTAACTTCATTATGGTGATTTATTTTAGCGACATCTATTAAAACAAGAGAAAAGTACAATAAAATTATACCGCGTCTGGAACGAATCAATTAAGAACAATTTTATTTTGAAGTTAGACCATCAACGAGAGCAAAATGCAAATATATATTTTTTTAGTTTCTATCAAAATAATGGGAATTGAGAAAACAAATAAGTTGAAAAAAATATAAATAAAGGTATCTGATGAAAAAAAAAAGTGACGTGGAAACGAGGTAAATATATTTTTGTCTGGAGACATAATTAAGCAAATTAAAAACAGGACACATTTTAAACCGGAAAATTAATTTAATTTAAGTGCGGGGAATTTTTTTTGACCAGCCTCGTTATTGCTGAGTCATCCATTAACAACAGTCACCAATCGCATCTGCTAGAAAAATGACAGGATGGATAATGAGAACCTTCAAAACTAGGGATGCCAAGCCCATGAGGACACACTTCAGGTCGCTTGTTCTATCTAGGCTGGAATATTGCTGCACACTAACTGCACCTTTCAAGGCAGGTGAAATTGCTGACCTAGAAAATGTGCAGAGAACCCTCATGGCACACATAACTGCGATAAACCACCTCAATTACTGGGAACGCTTGAAGTTCCTAAACCTGTACTCCCTAGAAAGCAGGCGAGAGAGATACATGATCATATACACTTGGAAAATCCTAGAGGGATTAGTGCCAAACTTACACACGAAAATCACTCCCTACGAAAGCAAACGACTAGGCAGACGATGCAACATTTTCCCAATGAAAAGCAGGGCGCCACTAGCACGATAAGAGACAACACAGTAAGTGTCAGGGGCCCAAGACTGTTCAACTACCTCCCAACATGCAGACCCCTGGTTGTCTTCAATAAGGCACTGGGCAAGCACCTAAAGTCAGTACCTGACCAACCAGGCTGTGGTTCGTACGTGGACTTCTCGAGTCATCCATCAACAAGTCATCAGTGGACTTCTTGAGTCATCCATCAACAAAGTCATCAGTGGACTTCTTGAGTCATCCATCAACAAGTCATCAGTGGACTTCTTAATTAAGTGTTCCCATCACAACAAACAGGAAAATTACTCAAGAATGAATCAAGCTTGAGTTTCCTGCTGGCGTCTGGAGAAGATGGGAGAGAGAGAGAGAGAGAGAGAGAGAGAGAGAGAGAGAGAGAGAGAGAGAGAGAGATGTGTGGTATTAGAAATCAGGTAAGAAAGTAGGAGATCTTGTGGGCTAAGACTCAGGAAATTGTTGAAGCGGAGTTTTAGCAAATCTGAAAAAAGTTCTTCGGAGAAGAGAGAGAGAGAGAGAGAGAGAGAGAGAGAGACAGAGACAGAGACAGACAGACAGACAGACAGACAGACAGAAAGAGAGTCAAACAGAAAAAAACACTATTTTTTCATATCAGTAATAATAAATAATTTCTTTATTCTTATATTAACTTTCCATTCATTTAAGTCACATTTATATAAGTTCGTTAATAAACACATTATTGTTTTCATTAAATATGTGACACATTTCTCCATTCACATTAAATAATAACATTATCATTAATGTAAACTGTTTTCAATTTTATCTATCGCGTCCAATTTACATTATTTACCAATGAAATATAACGAATGAATTAAATTAAAAAGTGTTTGTGTTAATTTGTGTTAGTTTGTGTGTGTTTGTGTGAGACTGTGTGTTAGTGTGAGACTGTGTGTTAGTGTGAGACTGTGTGTTAGTGTGAGACTGTGTGTTTGTGTGAGACTGTGTGTTAGTGTGAGACTGTGTGTTAGTGTGAGACTGTGTGTTTGTGTGAGACTGTGTGTTAGTGTGAGACTGTGTGTTTGTGTGAGACTGTGTGTTTGTGTGAGACTGTGTTAGTGTGAGACTGTGTGTTAGTGTGAGACTGTGTGTTAGTGTGAGACTGTGGTTTGTGTGAGACTGTGTGTTTGTGTGAGACTGTGTTAGTGTGAGACTGTGTGTTTGTGTGAGACTGTGTGTTTGTGTGAGACTGTGTTAGTGTGAGACTGTGTGTTTGTGTGAGACTGTGTGTTAGTGTGAGACTGTGTGTTAGTGTGAGACTGTGTGTTAGTGTGAGACTGTGTGTTAGTGTGAGACTGTGTGTTTGTATGAGACTGTGTTAGTGTGAGACTGTGTGTTAGTGTGAGACTGTGTGTTAGTGTGAGACTGTGTGTTTGTGTGAGACTGTGTGTTAGTGTGAGACTGTGTGTTTGTGTGAGACTGTGTTAGTGTGAGACTGTGTGTTAGTGTGAGACTGTGTGTTAGTGTGAGACTGTGTGTTTGTGTGAGACTGTGTGTTAGTGTGAGACTGTGTGTTAGTGTGAGACTGTGTGTTAGTGTGAGACTGTGTGTTAGTGTGAGACTGTGTGTTTGTGTGAGACTGTGTGTTAGTGTGAGACTGTGTGTTAGTGTGAGACTGTGTGTTTGTGTGAGACTGTGTGTTAGTGTGAGACTGTGTTAGTGTGAGACTGTGTGTTAGTGTGAGACTGTGTGTTAGTGTGAGACTGTGTGTTTGTGTGAGACTGTGTGTTTGTGTGAGACTGTGTGTGTTTTTGTGAGTTTGTTTTGTGTTTTTGTGCGTGTGTGCATTTGCTTGAGTTTGTGTTTGTTGGAGTTTTTGTGTTAATAATAATAATAATAACAAAAATAATAATAATTTATAACAACAACAACAATAGCTGCTCACCCACAAAAATACAATAAATAATAAATAATAAAATGAGAAGTAAAGTTTGGGTTCTCAAAACATTTCTACTGTTCTAGGGAAGTTAAGTTTACAGGGAAAAAATTCTTTCACAGGAATGTCGGAAATTTCCCTGCCCCGGGAGTTATGAAAAGGCAGGGAATTCCCAGAGTACCAAAATACATTGTAGATGTGGTGGTAATGCTGGTGGGGAAATTAAGATTAAATAAGAAAGATAACATTTCGTTCGGATTTTTAACCCCGGAGGTTAGCCACCCAGGATAACCCAAGAAAGTCAGTGCGTCATCGAGGACTGTCTGTCTTATTTCCATTGTGGTCCTCAATCTTGTCCCCCAGGACGCGACCCACACCAGTCCACTAACACCCAGGTACCTATTTGCTACTAGGTGAACAGGACAACAGGTGTAAGGAAACGTGTCGAAATGTTTCCACTCCGCCGGGAATCGAACCCGGACCCTCCGCGTGTGAAGCGAGAGCTTCGCCAGCCAGGCCACGGGGTCATCCCCTTCCCATATAACTTTTATTCCTCTACCCCTGCCCCTCTTCTCTTCCCTACAGCTTTACGAGTATATATCTCGTTCCTTCTTTTCTTATCATGAAGTCTCTGCCTCCGTATCCTGTCTTCTTATCTTGTATCTCAACAACACCATTGTCTCCTTATCCTGTATCTCTTCAACACTGTCTTCTTATCACTACGTCACCAGCCAGATGAATAGAATTTGAAGATCTTTGTGTCTGTCAAGCCCTGTTTGACTATCTGAAGCCCTGTCTATTTAAATGTCATTCTGAATCCCAATTTCTTTGACGTCCTGTCTGTCTGCAGCTTAAGTTTTCATTCAAACCTCATGTGTCTGCTGGGATCCTGTATGTGTTTCAGAATCCTCTACAACCCTTAAATTTTGTGCGTCTCTCTCTTGAGCCCTGAACTCTTGTTTGTAGCAATGAGTCTGGTCTCTTGAGCCCTGAACTCTTGTTTGTAGCAATGAGTCTGGTCTCTTGAGCCCTGAACTCTTGTTTGTAGCAATGAGTCTGGTCTCTTGAGCCCTGAACTCTTGTTTGTAGCAATGAGTCTGGTCTCTTGAGCCCTGAACTCTTGTTTGTAGCAATGAGTCTGGTCTCTTGAGCCTGAACTCTTGTTTGTAGCAATGAGTCTGGTCTCTTGAGCCCTGAACTCTTGTTTGTAGCAATGAGTCTGGTCTCTTGAGCCTTGAACTCTTGTTTGTAGCAATGAGTCTGGTCTCTTGAGTAAGGTTTTTATTCTTAGGGTCAACATCTCGGGTACTTTACCACCGTCAAAGATGTCGCTAAATTCTGGAAACCATAAAAATTTGCAAACTTTTCAAATAATCCACTTTCATTTTCATCGGTAACAATTATAGATTTTCTCATTCCTTTCTCAACACTTTTCCCCCTCCCTTAAACCTCCCCCACCACCCCGTCCCCGTCTCCCCAACCCAACATTAAACCCCTTTTACTGACTTCTGGAAGCTATCGACTAGGTTCAGGAGCCCTCTTGAAGAATCCAACTCTTCTTCCAAGGCAGTTAGAAAGGAGAAGGACGCAGTAAAGATCTGACCTTTAATGTCACTGCTGGTCAGTTGTAACTATCAGATCTCAGCGGGTAGTTCTGTGGCCATTGGCGTGCCTTCAGGGATGGCCGCGTCAGCGGGACCATGGTTTTCAAAAGCCTGACACGAAAGTTTATTAAATTCACATTGGTCGTAACTACTGACATTCAACTAGAAGGTAAGGAACCACGGCCTCCTGCAATGTTTTAAGATATATTACCAGAGGTTTCAAGTGAGAATAATTCTCTACATCTTATCAGAAGATATTAAAAACACCAGTATCTTCACCAGGTGCCAGATCAACCAGGCTGATGGATATATGGGGCAGCGGGCCTCCAGCAGCAACATCCTGGTTAACCAGGAAAGCACCAGACGAGCCTGGCCCATGGCCGGGCTCTGAGAGTAGTGAAACTCTCGAAACTCTTCAAAGGTATATATCAAAGGTATGTAGAACTGATAGAGAACGGTTTGTACAGTGGGAATAATTTCCTACAGCATGTGCAACTGGCAGAGAAAGGTTTGCATCAAGTGAATAGTTCTCTTGCAACCTGCTGCCAAGTATTTGCTTATCCTATTTCTTTGCTGACTGCATTATTTTCTCCTTAATCGTAATACACGGCTAAAATGTTTGCAGATTACATTTTCCATCTCATTTACACAGCAAAGTTAGGCAGTAGTATTTTTCTCTCTTGACCCTATTTCTGCTATTCTGGAAACACACACACACACACACACACACACACACACACACACACACACACACACACACACACACACACACACACACACACACACACACACACACACACACACACACACACACACACACACACACACACACACACACACACACACACACACACACACACACACACACACACACACACACACAAACATACACACATAATTGGCTCCTGGAGTTCAACCCCACCAAGTGCAAAGTCATGAAGATTGGGGAAGGGCAAAGAAGACCGCAGACGGAGTACAGTCTAGGGGGCCAGAGACTGCAAACCTCAATCAAGGAAAAAGATCTTGGGGTGAGTATAACACCAGGCACATCTCCTGAGGCGCACAACAACCAAATAACTGCTGCAGCATATGGGCGCCTAGCAAACCTAAGAACAGCATTCCGACATCTTAATAAGGAATCGTTCAGGACCCTGTATACTGTGTACGTTAGGCCCATACTGGAGTATGCAGCACCAGTTTGGAACCCACACCTAGCCAAGCACGTGAAGAAGCTAGAGAAAGTGCAAAGGTTTGCAACAAGACTAGTCCCGGAGCTAAGGGGTATGTCCTACGAGGAGAGGTTAAGGGAAATCGACCTGACGACACTGGAGGACTGGAGAGATATGGGGGACATGATAACAACATATAAGATACTGAGAGGAATTGACAAAGTGGACAGAGACAGAATGTTCCAGAGATGGGACACAGCAACAAGGGGACAGAGTTGGAAGTTGAAGACAGATAAATCACAGAGATGTTAGGAAGTATTTCTTC
>WNWK01002618.1:90000-135000 GCA_009830355.1 Cherax destructor | reverse complement strand
TGCTGTGTATACTCAACTAGTATTTGTAGTTGAGTTGTATTTGTAAGTGTTCTTATATAGGTTCGTATTTACTATTTATTACCATTAGCTCTGAGTGTTCTTCAAATCTGTGTTCTTCAGATCTAAGTTCCTCAAGTCTCAGTGTTTGTTAACCTTGTTAGTGTTTAAATTGTGTGTGTGTGTACTCACTTATTTGTGGTTGCAGGGGTCGATTCATAGCTCCTGGCCCCGCCTCTTCACTGGCAGCTACTGGGTCACTCTCCCTACGCCATGAGCTTTATCATACCTCTTCTTAAAGCTATGAATGGATCCTGCCTCCACTACATCGCTTCCCAAACTATTCCACTTCCTGACCACTCTGTGACTGAAGAAATACTTCCTAACATACCTGTGATTCATCTGAATCTTCAACTTCCAACTGTGTCCCCTTGTTGCCGTGTCCCATCTCTGGAACATTCTGTCTCTGTCCACCTTGTCAATTCCTCTCAGTATTTTATATGTCGTTATCATGTCCCCCCCTATCTCTCCTGTCCTACAGTGTCGTTAGGTCGATTCCTCTCCTCGTAGGACATACCCCTTAGCTCCGGGACTAGTCTTGTTGCAAACCTTTTCATTTTCTCTAGTTTCTTTACGTGCTTGGCTAGGTATGGGTTCCAAACTGGTGCTGCATACTCCAATATGGGCCTAACGTACAGTGTACAGGGTCCTGAACGATTCCCTTTTAAGATGTCGGAATGCTGTTCTTAGGTTTGCTAGGCGCCCGTATGTTGCAGCTGTTATTTGGTTGATGTGCGCCTCAAGAGATGTGCCTGGTGTTATACTCACACCAAGATCTTTTTCCTTGATTGAGGTTTGTAGTCTCTGCCTTTCCCCAATCTTCACGACTTTGCACTTGGTGGGGTTGAACTCCAGGAGCTAATTGCTGGACCAGGCTTACAACCTGTCCAGATCCCTTTGTAGTTCTGCCTGGTCCTCGTCCGATTGAATTCTTCTCATCAACTTCATATCATCTGCAAACAGGGACACTTCGGAGTCTATTCCTTCCGTCATGTCGTTCACAAATACCAGAAACAGCACCGGTCCTAGGACTTACCCCTGTGGAACCCCACTCGTCACCGGCGCCCACTCTGACACCTCGCCACGTACCATGACTCGCTGCTGTCTTCCTGACAGGTATTCCCTGATCCATTGGAGTTCCTTCCCTGTTATCCGTGCCTGGTCCTCCAGCTTTTGCACTAATCTCTTGTGTGGAATTGTGTCAAACGCCTGCTTACAGTCCAAGAAAATGCAATCTACCCACCCCTCTCTCTCTTGTCTTACTGCTGTCACCCTGTCATAGAACTCCAGTAGGTTTGTGACACAGGATTTCCCGTCCCTGAAACCGTGTTGGCCGTCGTTGATAAGCTCATTCCTTTCTAGGTGTTCCATCACTTTTCTTCTGATAATCTTCTCTATGACTTTGCATACTATACATGTCAGTGACACTGGTCTGTAGTCTAGTGCTTCATGTCTATCTCCTTTTTTAAAAATTGGGACTACATTTGCTGTCTTCCATACCTCAGGTAATTTGCCTATTTCGATAGATGTGTTGAATATTGTTGTTAGTGGTACACATAGCACCTCTTCTTCCTCTCTCAGGACCCATGGAGAGATGTTGTCCGGCCCCATCGCCTTTGAGGTATCTAGCTCACTCAGCAGCCTCTTCACTTCTTCCTCGGTTGCATGTATTGTGTCCGAGCACTTGGTGGTGTCTCCTCTGTGAACACTTCTTTGAATCTCATGTTGAGTTCCTCACATACTTTGCAGTCGTTTCTTGTGATCTCTCCTCCTTCCTTCCTTAGCCTGATCACCTGGTCCTTGACTGTTGTTTTCCTCCTGATGTGGCTGTACAACAGCTTTGGGTCAGATCTGGCTTTTGCTGCTATGTCATTTTCATATTGTCGTTGGGCCTCCCTTCTTACCTGTACATATTCATTTCTGGCTCTACGACTGCTCTCCTTATTCTCCTGGGTCCTTTGCCTTCTATACTTCTTCCATTCCCCTCACACTTGGTTTTGGCCTCCCTGCACCTTTGGGTGAACCACGGGCTCATCCTGGGTTTTTCATTATTCCTGTTACCCTTGGGTACAAACCTCTCCTCAGCTTCCTTGCATATTGTTGTCACATATTCCATCATCTCGTTTACTGACTTCCCTACCATTTCTCTGCCCCACTGAACCCCGTTCAGAAAGTTCTTCATGCCCACGTAGTCCCCTTTCTTGTAGTTTGGCTTCATTCGTCCAGCCCTTCCTGCTACCCCCTCCACTTGTAACTATACTGTGTATTCGAAGCTTAAAACCACATGATCACTGGCCCCAAGGGGTCTTTCCTATGTGATGTCCTCAATATCTGCACTACTCAAGGTGAATATTAGGTCCAGTCTCGCTGGTTCATCCTCTCCTCTCTCTCTGGTAGTGTCCCTTACGTGTTGGTACATGAAGTGTGTGTGTGTGAGTGTACTCACCTAGTACTCAACTAGTTGTGGTTGCAGGGGTCGAGTGTGTGTGTGTGTGTGTGTGTGGAGAGCGAGAGAGAGAGAGAAGGATTAGCGTGGGAGGGGCGAGAGATGTGTTTGAGAAGGGCTGCGTGAGTGACGAAGGCTGATGTATATTGGTTTACTAATCCCTTCCAATCTATCTATCATCCTCGTGAGCGCTCCCAACCAGTGTTCCAGAGCTCTGTGAAGCCTCCTTCACAGAGCCTGACAAGGTCGGAACACCATGGCTGGACTCAGCTCATTGATGGTACTCATCAAAGCACTTGTGCTCGCTCGTTTAAAAGACATTTCAAAGCAGACGAGATGCCACAATATAATACAACAAAAAAAGCAATATAGGAATACAGAAAAACAAAAAGAATACAATACAGTTCGATAAAAACGCAATAATACAATACAATTAAAATGTAATAATACAATACAGTACAATAACGCAACAATACAACATAAACTGATCTCTTAAGACTACTGAAAGACAGGTTCAAGAGCTGGAACTCAACCCATGGAAACTAAAGCTGGGTTAACACACCCCGCTCTGTCCCACACCATTTTTCGTAACTCACAGATAAAACATTAAAGTTTCTGTTAGTTCCCCTCCACCCCAGAAAAGCTAACTTACTTACTATATTTCATTACGATTTCTACCACCTCTCAAGATCAGCATAAATATGTTGTGCTTCCGTCTATACAACAGCGTATATAAATTAAGATATATTAAAAAAATAGACATTAACAAATTAATAACATACAAAAGTACGAATTAGTAGGTTAGGTAAGGTTCGTCAGAAAACAGACAAGTGTTTCCTGACCCGGGTCTTAGTCAGATGATGACCCTCCGTTGTAGGTTTTAGTCATCTGACCGAGGCCTTCCGCTGGCTTACCCCTCCACCCCTTTAAAAATTATGGTCAATTATAACCACTATTATTATATTTTACCTATTACTAATTGTTGTTGTTCTTGATTCGCCGGTACTCTCCCGGTCCGGGCCTTTTCCAAGTTGTGGCCCGGCCTTGGCTCCCTTTCTCGGGAGTATCTCAGACTAATGTCTGCCATGGGAGGAGGTACAAGTACCTCCTCATCGTTGGGGGCCAACTGTCCCCAGGCCTAGCCCCATTCCCCGCCCTCACGGGGCTCGTAGGGAGAAGCTAGGCCTCTTTGGTCTGCCATATTCCCCGCCCCAGGGGAGCTAATGGGAATGGCAGTCTTGTGAGCTGCAGATGGTAGCAAACTCCAGTTCTGGCACCTACCCTGCTCTAGAAGGGCTGGACATGGTGTCTTCCTCACCTATTACTAAAGGTTAGGTAAGGTTCATCAGGAAACAGGACAAGTGTTTACTGACGCGGGTCTCAGTCAGATGATGACCAGCCATTGGAGCTTTTGGTCATCTGACCGAGACCTTCCGCTGGCTTACCGGTCCACCCCTTTAAAAATTATAGTCATAGTTATAACTATTTAGTTGAATTACCTATTACTAAGATTAGGTTAGGTAAGGTTCGTCAGGAAACAGGACAAGTACTTAAGCGATATGAAGTTAAATTTCATAAATTTTCATTAGGTAACATTAATTAATTAAAATATTAAGAATATATTTTAATTATAAAAAAAATAAAATATTATAACTATTTTTTCAATAATTTTTCAATTTTCTGCCATGAATAACACAATATATCATTCAAAAGAAGAGAATGCAAAATTATTATTATTCAAACTTGGAATTATGGTCACAACTAAAAAGAAAAGTTCTTGACCATTAAGATTTCTCAAATTCACTTTTGGTGAAGATCACAATAAATGATTTATATGTGACGAGAGGAAAAGAAAAGGAGGAGAATTTTTGTTTACCTGTTAGTTTTTCTCTGTGTATTATTGTCTGTCTGTACCTCTGTGTATTATTGTCTGTCTGTACCTCTGTGTATTATTGTCTGTCTGTACCTCTGTGTATTATTGTCTGTCTGTACCTCTGTGTATTATTGTCTGTCTGTACCTCTGTGTATTATTGTCTGTCTGTACCTCTGCGTATTATTGTCTGTCTGTACCTCTGTGTATATTGTCTGTGTACCTCTGGTATTATTTCTGTCTGTATTCTGTGTATATATTGTCTGATCTTGTAATAATCTCTGTGTATTATTGTCTCGCCTGTTACCTTCTCGTGTATTATTGTCTGTCTGTACTCTGTGTATTATTGTCGTCTGTACATCTGTGTATTATTGTCTGTCTGTACCTCTGTGTATTATTGTCTGTCTGTACTTTGTGATTATTGTTGTATGTACTCAGGTATTATGTCTGTGTACTTTTGTTTACTGTCTGTCTTCTCTCTGTGTATTATTGTCTGTCTGTACCTCTATTATTGTCTGTCTGTACTCTTTTATTGTCTGTCTGTACCTCTGTGTATTATTGTCTGTCTGTACCTCTGTGTATTATGTCTGTCTGTACCTCTGTGTATTATTGTCTGTCTGTACCTCTGTGTATTATTGTCTGTCTGTACCTCTGTGTATTATTGTCTGTCTGTACCTCTGTGTATTATTGTCTGTCTGTACCTCTGTGTATTATTGTCTGTCTGTACCTCTGTGTATTATTGTCTGTCTGTACCTCTGTATATTTATTTTTTTTATTTCTGCTGTCTATATCTTACGTTGCGTCTTACTCTGGATTATGCCCTGATTTTATTATTTCTTATTGAGATTATGTTATTGTCGTTTTGTTTGATTGTATTGTTTTCTCTGTTTTTTTCTTGTTTTATTCTGTCTGTACCTCTGTATTATTGCGTGATGTATTATGTCTGTCTGTACCTGTGTATTATGTCTGTCTGTACCCTGTTATGTTGTCTGTACCGTTATTATTCTGTCATTTTTTCTGTTTGTATTATTGTCGGTATCTGTGTTTTTTGTTGTCCTCTTGTTTTGTCTTTTTCTTCTTGTTATTATTGTCTGTCTGTACCTCTGTGTATTTCTGTCTATGTTTCTCTTATTTTGTGTTTATTGTTGTCTGTACTCTGTATTTGTCTGTCTGTACCTCTGTGTATTATTGTCTGTCTGTACCTCTGTATTTTGTCCTGTGTATCTCTGTTTATTTCTGATTGTATTATTGTCTGTCTGTATTTCTGTGTATTTGTATTTGTCTGTTACCTCTGTGTATATGTCTGTCTGTACCTCGTGTTTCTGTCTGCCTCTGTGTATTTTGTCTGCTGTATTCCTCGTGTATTATGTCTGTCTGTACCTCTGTATTATTGTCTTGTCTTGTACTCTGTTTATTGTTTGTTCTGTCCTCTGTGTATTATGTCTGTCTGTACCTCTGTGTATTATTGTCTGTCTGTACTCTGTGTATTATGTCTGTCTGTACCTCTGTGTATTATGTCTGTCTGTATTGGTTTTGTTGTCTCTGTGTATTATTGTCTGTCTGTACCTTGTATTATTGTCTGTCTGTCCTCTGTGTATTATTGTCTGCTGTACCTCTGTGTATTATTGTCTGTCTGTATTTGTTTATTGTTTGTCTTACTCTGTGTATTATTGTCTGTCTGCTCTGTGTATTTGTCTGTTCTTGTATTCTGTCTGTCTTGTTTATTGTCTGTCTGTACCTCTGTGTATTATTGTCTGTCTGTACCTCTGTGTATTATGTCTGTCTGTCTGTATTATGTCTGTCACTCTGTATTGTTGTTGTACTTGTGTATTATTGTCTGTCTGTACTCTGTGTATTATTGTCTGTCTGTATCTGTGTTTGTCTGTCTGTACCTCTTGTATTATTGTCTGTCTGTCCTCTGTGTATTATGTCTGCTTACCTCTGTTATTGTCTGTCTGTACCTCTGTATTATTGTCTGTCTGTACCTCTGTGTATTATTGTCTGTCTGTACTTGATTATTGTGTCTGTACCTCGTGTATTATTGTCTGTCTACCTGTGTATTATGTCTGTCTGTACTCTGTGTATTATTGTTGTCTGTACTCTGTGTATTATGTCTGTCTGTACCTCTGTGTATTTGTCTGTCTGTACTCTGTGTATTTGTCTGTCTGTACCTCTGTGATTTGTCTGTCTGTACCTCTGTGTATTATTGTCTGTCTGTACTCTGTATTTTGTCTGTCTGATCTGTGTATTATTGTCTGTCTGTCCTCTGTGTATTATTGTCTGTCTGTACCTTGTGTTTGTCTGTCTGTACCTCTGTGTATTATTGTCTGTCTGTACCTGTGTATTTGTCTGTCTGTACCTCTGTGTTTTTGTCTGCTGTACTCTGTGTATTATGTCTGTCTGTACCTCTGTGTATTATGTCTGTCTGTACTTGTGTATTTGTCTGTCTGTACTCTGTGTATTGTCTGTCTGTACCTCGTGTATTATTGTCTGTCTGTACCTCTGTGATTATTGTCTGTCTGTACTCTGTGTATTATTGTCTGTCTGTACCTCTGTGTATTATTGTCTGTCTGTACCTCTGTGTATTATTGTCTGTCTGTACCTCTGTGTTTTGTCTCTGTACCTCTGTGTTTTGTCTGTCTGTACTCTGTGTATTATGTCTGTTGTACTCTGTTATTATGTCTGTCTGTACCTCTGTGTTTTGTCTGTTGTATCTGTGTATTATTGTCTGTCTGTACCTCTGTGTATTATTGTCTGTCTGTACCTCTGTGTATTATTGTCTGTCTGTACTCTGTGTATTATGTCTGTCTGTACTCTGTATTATTGTCTGTCTGTACCTCTGTGTATTACTGTCTGTCTGTACCTCTGTGTATTATTGTCTGTCTGTACCTCTGTGTATTATTGTCTGTCTGTACCTCTGTGTATTATTGTCTGTCTGTACCTCTGTGTATTATTGTCTGTCTGTACCTCTGTGTATTATTGTCTGTCTGTACCTCTGTGTATTACTGTCTGTCTGTACCTCTGTGTATTATTGTCTGTCTGTACCTCTGTGTATTATTGTCTGTCTGTACCTCTGTGTATTATTGTCTGCCTGTACCTCTGTGTATTATTGTCTGTCTGTACCTCTGTGTATTATTGTCTGTCTGTACCTCTGTGTATTATTGTCTGTCTGTACCTCTGTGTATTATTGTCTGTCTGTACCTCTGTGTATTATTGTCTGTCTGTACCTATGTGTATTATTGTCTGTCTGTACCTCTGTGGATTATCTCTGTCTGTACATCTGTGGATTATTGTCTGTCTGTACCTCTATCTGTACATTATAATGTACCATAATACATTACATTAATATATTACAAAATATCACAAAATATTACAATGCACCTCAGTACATTACAGTGTACCACAATACGTTACAATGTACCACAATACATCACAATGAACCACAATGTAATATAATGTATCACAATACATTACAATGAATTACAATGCATTACAATTTACCACAGTACATTACAATGACTCACAGTGCGTTACAATTTACCACAGAACATTATAATGCACCACAATACATTGCAATGTATCACAATACATTACAATGATATATTACAATGTATACAGTACATTACAATGTACCACAGAACATTACAATGAATCACAATACATTACAATGAATCACTATACATTACAGTGAATCACAATACATTAAAATGTAATCACAATACATTACAATGAATCACAATACATTACAATGAATCACAATACATTACAATGAATCACAATACATTACAATGAATCACAATACATTACAATGAATCACAATACATTACAGAATCACAATACATTACAGAATCACAATACATTACAATGTACCACAGTACATTACAATGAATCACAATACATTACAATGAATCACAATACATTACAGTGAATCACAATACATTAAAATGAATCACAATACATTAAAATGAATCACAATACATTACAATGAATCACAATACATTACAATGAATCACAATACATTACAATGAATCACAATACATTACAATGAATCACAATACATTACAGAATCATAATACATTGCAGTTTACCACAATACCAAGATCATTTTTTCACCGCCAAACCTTAAAACGCGTCTTTCCGTACTACCTCTCTCTCTGTTGTCTCTTTCTCTACTTCCCTCCCTACTTTCCTTTCTCTCACTTTACTGCTTCCAGTTCCACTTCCGGTGTTCCTTTCTCCCAGCCTCCAAACTTCTCTCCTCCCACCTACCCATCTCCCACGCCATGAAGGGAGACTGGAGAGTGGGAAAAGGGGATGGGATGACCTGCACATGGCAGAACACAGAGAGAGAAGCTGCAGAGAATAATAATAAAACGGAATTTACGGAAAGTACAAAAAACAGCGAGGGAAGAGGGGGAGGAAGTGTGTGTGTATGTGTGTGAGTACTCACTGGGTTGTGTTTTTATGGGAGTCGAGACTCAGCTCCTGGCCCACAGGGTCTGCAGCAACGGATTCTCGAGGGATATGCCAGATTGGTCTGAGAATGCTTTATCCAACCTCAGGTATTATCTCTAGGTGACCTTCCATTGTAAACGATGACAGACATCATTATTTAACTGGTATACAATGTTGAAAAGTGGATAAGACATATGTAACAGCTGGATATAATAACAGTACTGGTATCATACAGCAACACCACGATACAGAAAGCCGACATGATGCAACACTACTCCAGGAACCAAGACAACACTACGCCAGAAACCAAGTCAACACTACGCCAGGAACCAGAACAACACTACGCCAAGAACCAGAACAACACTACGCCAAGAACCAGGACAACACTACGCCAAGAACCAGGACAACACTACGCCAGGAACCAGAACAACACTACTCCAAGAACCAAGACAACACTACGCCAAGAACCAGAACAACACTACGCCAAGAACCAGACAACACTACGCCAAGAACCAGAACAACACTACCAAGAACCAAGACAACACTACGCCAGAACCAGACAACACTACGCAAGAACCAGACAACACTACGCCAGGAACCAGAACAACACTACTCCAAGAACCAAGACAACACTACGCCAGGAACCAGAACAACACTACTCCAAGAACCAGAACAACACTACGCCAGGAACCAGAACAACACTACGCCAAGAACCAAGACAACACTACGCCAAGAACCAGGACAACACTACGCCAATAACCAGGACAACACTACGCCAGGAACCAGAACAACACTACTCCAAGAACCAAGACAACACTACGCCAGGAACCAGAACAACACTACGCCAAGAACCAGGACAACACTACGCCAAGAACCAGAACAACACTACTCCAAGAACCAAGACAACACTACGCCAAGAACCAGGACAACACTACGCAAAGAACCAGAACAACACTACGCCAGGAACCAGAACAACACTACGCCAAGAACCAAGACAACACTACGCCAGGAACCAGAACAACACTACGCCAAGAACCAGAACAACACTACGCCAAGAACCAGAACAACACTACTCCAAGAACCAAGACAACACTACGCCAGGAACCAGAACAACACTACGCCAGGAACCAGAACAACACTACGCCAATAACCAGAACAACACTACGCCAGGAACCAGAACAACACTACTCCAAGAACCAAGACAACACTACGCCAAGAACCAGAACAACACTACGCCAGGAACCAGAACAACACTACTCCAAGAACCAGGACAACACTACGCCAGGAACCAGAACAACACTACGCCAAGAACCAGGACAACACTACGCAAAGAATTAGAACAACACTACGCCAAGAACCAGGACAACACTACGCCAGGAACCAGACAACACTACGCCAAGAACCAGAACAACACTACTCCAAGAACCAAGACAACACTACGCCAGGAACCAGAACAACACTACGCCAAGAACCAGGACAACACTACGCCAAGAACCAAGACAACACTACGCCAAGAACCAAAACAACACTACGCCAAGAACCAGGACAACACTACGCCAAGAACCAGAACAACACTACGCCAAGAACCAGGACAACACTACGCCAGGAACCAGAACAACACTACGCCAGGAACCAGAACAACACTACGCCGAGAACCAGGACAACACTACGCCAAGAACCAGGACAACACTACGCCAAGAACCAGAACAACACTACGCCAAGAACCAGGACAACACTACGCCAAGAACCAGAACAACACTACGCCAAGAACCAGGACAACACTACGCCAAGAACCAGAACAACACTACACCAGGAACCAGGACAACACTACGCCAAGAACCAGAACAACACTACACAGAGATGTGCATATCCCTTTGAGTATATACATTTAGATGTGTGTATTTCAGTGGATACTTTTGACTAGTATTAACAAAATACTCCACCTTTGAATTTCTTAAGTTCACTCTGTCTAAAGTGGAGACTATCTCCTTTCCCCTCTCCCCTCCCACCACTCCTCTCCCACCACTCCTCTCCCATCTCTCTTCTCCCACCACTCCTCTCCCACCACTCCTCTCCCATCTCTCCTCTCCTGTCTCTCGTCCTCCTGGTTTCTTCCTGCCAGACGTAGAAGCTTTGGAAGGTGGAAATTAAGTTGTTTTCCTGAGTGAGATGTAGCAGCTGGTGATGGAAAACATTAGGAGAATGTAGTGACAAAGCCAACCACGGTGTTAAGTGTGGCCAGGTCAGCCACGGTTTAAATACTATGGCTAGGTTAGCCAGACTAAACACTGTGGCTAGGTGAGCCACACTAAACATTGTCCCTAGGCTGGCCACACTGAAGACTGTTCCTTCCTGGCTTGGCCACGCTGAACAATATGGGTGGCTTGGCCACACTTAACACCGTGGCTGGCTTGGTCACACTTAATGCAACCAAACTAGCCATAGTGTTCATTGTGGCCAGGCCACCCAGTATTCAGTGTGGCAAGGCCACGCAGTACTCAGTGTGGCCAGGCCACCCAGTGTTCAGTGTGTCCAATAAGCAAATAAATTTGCTCTCCAAATATTTCAGAAAACTTGTCGAGCAAATGAATACAATTTACTATAATTATTATTGGATATAAAGTTTAATCTGATTAGATTTTGGAGAGTTTAGCTTGCATATTATTGGATAATTTACATAATTAATAATGCAGTTAACGTCGTACTGAACACTCGCCCTGGCTGCACTAGTTGACGTTCTTGCTTGTATTAATGTTACTCCATGTATTTTAAATATTAATGTTACCCTGTATTTTAAATATTATTGTTATCCCCTATATTTTAAATAATAATGTTTCCCGTGTATTTTAAATATTGTTACCCCTGTATTTTAAATATTAATGTTACCCCTGTATTTTAAATATTAATGTTACCCTGTATTTTAAATATTAATGTTACCCTGTATTTTAAATATTAATGTTACCCCTGTATTTTAAATATTAATGTTACCCCTGTATTTTAAATATTAATGTTACCCCTGTATTTTAAATATTAATGTTACCCCTGTATTTTAAATATTAATGTTACCCCTGTATTTTAAATATTAATGTTACCCCTGTATTTTAAATATTAATGTTACCCCCTGTACTTTAAATATTAATTTTCGCAGTCACTCTCCGATTCCACATACGCAGACGTTTCTAGTATCAGATCTAGAATAGATAAGAACGGGTCATACAGAACCAGGAAATTTTGAAATAATAAACAATAAATTTCTGGGTGACCTGAGAGATGTGGATATTAACCTAACCAGTGAGATAAGACAATATACCACCTTGGTATTGAGGAATTAATCTCGGCCGGTCTTTGACCAGTCAAGCTGTTGGTAATAGTATATAGATTTTTTATAATATAAAAATGATTAAGACATTCTTTAGCTAGCACACTCTCTCAAATATGTCCAGTTCGCTTCCTCTAAATGATTCCCATTCAAACTAACTCTCCCTCGAGCTCACCATTCAAAATCTCCCTGACTTAAATTTTTCTCACTGAATGCTGGGGCATCCAGCATTCATTCATTCATAATTCCTGCATTCAGTGTTTTCTTTACACTGCTACTGCTACATCCACCAACACTCAAAGAACATCCCTTAAAGACATCCTGCAGCACCTCCCTGTTCCTTCCTTACTGCAGCACCTCCCTGTTCCTTCATTACTGCAGCACCTCCCTGTTCCTTCATTACTGCAACACCCCCCCTGTTCCTTCATTACTGCAGCACCTCCCTGTTCCTTCATTACTGCAGTACCTCCCTGTTCCTTCATTACTGCAGCACCCCCCTGTTCCTTCATTACTGCAGCACCTCCCTGTTCCTTCATTACTGCAGCACCTCCCTGTTCCCTTCATTACTGCAGCATCTCCCTGTTCCTTCATTACTGCAGCACCTCCCTGTTCCTTCATTACTGCAGCACCTCCCTGTTCCTTCATTACTGCAGCACCTCCCTGTCCCTTCATTACTGCAGCACCTCCCTGTTCCTTCATTACTACAGCACCTCCCTGTTCCTTCATTACTGCAGCACCTCCCTGTTCCTTTATTACTGCAGTACCTAACTGTTCCTTTATTAGTTCACCAGACTACAATATTTCTCCATTACAGAGTCTACAGTTGTGTACCCAGATACGTGACTTGCTCTCTTTATTCCACGTTCTAGCAGGGCTCTGCTAGAATTGTGAGAGGGACAATGGTATTAAGAGATTCTAGAATTACAATACCATCGTAGCTCAAATAGTAGTGCCTTCGGATTCCAACTGAATTTCTCGGGGTCAATAATGGGACAAGTGGAGATGCTAAGCATGTTTCCTTGCACCTGTTGTAGTAAGTAGGCACCTAGGTGTTAGACGACTGTTGTGGATCGCATCCTGAGGGAGTGGATCGAAGGACCTCGGTGAGGTACCTTGATACTGGTTGGTTCTTGATCCAAGGAAATGAAGCTACACACACACACACACGTGTGTGTGTGAATATGTATTGCTTGAAAACGTGTTATGTGAGATAAGAATGGACCTTGAATGCTAGTCATCACTCTGTTGAAGTACACTTACCGGCCAGAACCATACCAATAAAAGGTAGTGTTTCATTCCTGGAGATTTCGAATACTGAATGTCAGAAACGATATCAATTTTGTAATGTAATTCTAAGCCATTAACCTAAAGTGCTGTGCTTGTTTCGTCAAACTACTTTTATGCTAAGAGAGAGAGAGAGAGAGAGAGAGAGAGAGAGAGAAAGAGAGAGGTTGATGTGAGAAAATGACCTTGACAACGACGATAGTGCACAGGACAGCTTCCCATATTGTTGTCTGCCACACACACACTCTCTCTCTGGCTCCTCCCTTGCCACCCCACCAACACACACTCTTCTCTCTCATTCTCCCACCACTATCTCTAACATACCATCATCATCAGCTGCAGAAACCAGCCTACAAGCACCTTCTCGTGTTCACTACCATCTGACAACATGGCAGGTAAGGAGTTATGTCTCACTGGTATCTGTGTTACATGTTGTTCTGGGTAGAAGTCTCCTTACACCTAATGGCCCTCTTAACCTAGCAATAAATAAGTACCTGGGTGTTAGTTGGTTGTTGTGGATGGCATCTTAAACAGGGCGAGATATGAAAGTCTCCTTACACGTGTTACCACTGTTCATCTAGCAGTAAATAGGAACCTGGATGTCAGTCCCGAGTGTTCAGTAACACCTCAGTCTTGAGTGTTCAGTAACACCTCAGTCCCGAGTGTTCCCAACAACACTTCAGTCTTGTATGTCTCAGCAACACCTCAGCCCCGAGTGTCTTAACTAGAGTGTAAAGTTTGCAAACATAAACATATACGGCATAATGAATAAAGTGGAGCGTGAAACGATATTCTTGGCTCTGTTGCCAGGTGAAGATTAGTGGACGTAGGTACAAGCCTCCACCACTCCATGTATAACTCACACTGACGTAAGAATAAGCCTCCACCACTCCATGTATAACTCACACTGACGTAAGAATAAGCCTCCACCACTCCATGTATAACTCACACTGACGTAAGAATAAGCCTCCACCACTCCATGTATAACTTACATAAATATTATATTAACTCCTCACAAAATTACAAAATAATATTGACAAGCAGATATGGTTAAAATCTTCTTAACGTTAATGTGCATGTGTTTATCAGCCTTAATGACCCACTTGTAGTCGAGGATTTTAGTCTAATAAACCAAGTGAATCTTGTTCTGGTTATTTAAATGGAGTTTCAATAGTACTATTAATTAGTGTTTTTAAAAAAAATAATATATTTCGTAGGCGTCATCAAGACAAATATTTATAGTTGTAAAATGTTTAGATAAATTGTCGTATTTTTAAATTCACAAGCTTGACTTTTATTACTCTCATTAATATGTAATAAAGACGTTTCAGGTCATTATTACAGCTCGTTTCTCATTTAAATGCAATTAAGAATGAATTATTTTAATGTTTTGTGCCTTCTCTCAGTTCTCATAATTTTTGGTGATTTGTGTGTGTGTGTGTGTGTGTGTGTGTGTGTGTGTGTGTGTGTGTGTGTGTGTGTGTGTGGTTGACCCCTACGGGTTTAAAATTGCTCAATAATAATAATAATGTTCTGGTTGTTTCTCAGACTCCATCTTCACTTACGACGCAGCTTCCTGGAAGGTCACTCAGGAGATGAAGGAAGCTTATGACAGGAACGGATACATCCTCGTCAGGTGGGTACTCAGAGGAGTTTATAATTTTCTTCAGTGTTAATAAGTTTAGTCATGTGTTTTAGGCTCAAAACATTACTGCCAGGTGACTGAGAGTGCAAACAACACTGGTCATATAATGTTGTATAGCCCTAGTTTGCATTCACTTCCTTATGTAGTAATTTGCATGTGTTTTATATATTTATATGTGTAGTTATATATTGCTAGCAGCTCTTCATCGTATACCTGTCTTCCTAATCTTACTTGAAGGAGTTGAGAAGAACATGTCCTACAGGCAAATGTTGAATTTGGAGGAAGTGAAGAAGGTGAAGGCGGCCCTGGAGAACCCTAAGGGAGTGACACAGTTCACCTACACCATCGCTGACGGCAAGAACAGGACCAATAAGATGACCTTGTGGAACCACCCTGGACGAGACATTACAGGAATACTAGCCAGAACACATAGAGTTGTTAACACCGTTGAACAGGTCTTCTCTGTCTGTTTGACTCTCTCAAAACCACGCTAAACTGTTATAATTTTAGTACGATACATATGCTTAATATAATACTTTTCAAAATGCTTCAAAACAGCCTCTTAATGGGAAGGAATTATTGAGGTACGATATCACGTGTTGTGCCACATGACTGTACGTATAACATCATTGTTTCCATGACAGCTGCTGGTTGGCGAGGTTTACCACTATCACACTAAACTGATTATGAAGGAAGCTAGGACCGGAGGCACCTTCCTCTGGCATCAGGACTATGGGTCAGTCTGCCTGTGTGTTTACCTGTGTTTAGCAATAACCGTTTACCACAGTCTAACCCTAACGGAGAGAATGCAAGTCTTTGTAATTCCCTGCTTGTGGGTGCAGTGCCTTCCAAATATGCCGTATGAATGGAGATAAATGGTATAAAATACAGACACCATGGAAAATTAGACACAAATGCAGTATAACGCCCACACAGTGGGCCCACTGTGTGGGCGAAACGTAGTCAATAAAGGATCGCATTATACTGCATTTGTGTCTATTTTCCCTTGCCGTATCACACAGCAACAAGATTGACTCTGCCACGAAGAAAATGAGTCTTCAGTTGGTCTTCACTTTCTTCCCTTTTACAATATGATTGTCATTCTTTCAGTACATTCTTTGAGTGCATAAAACTTAACAGAAACAAGGATACTCTAGAAGATGATCTCACATCAGTAGCCCGTAAGTTCTTGTAGTTGGCCTCTGTATCTAACCTCAGTCTCTTCAGATATGCCATTCATTAGCGTTTTTGATCATTCTTTCAATTTATCACTTTTAGATTTGATTTAACCCCTGGAAGGAATTTTCTATTGCTTTTGTACTATTACCTCGGCAAGATTCTTCGTCTAGAGTTCAACTGGATTTCGTTCACAAAAGATGCAAGGTTTCACAGTCTTGTCTACGGTATCCAGTTTATCTTTTCATAGTTTCGTTCAAATTCTAAATTTCATTTTAGACAAGGAATTGATTTGGTGCTGTATTTGCTAACCTCTTTTTTCCGCCTGGCGTCTAAATTTTCAAACCTATATGTTTTAACCTCGTTTGCTCACATATATATAGAAGAAGTTTTAACATGACTATAATTTATGTAAAGAAGTGCCTAACCTCGCACATAGATGGTTAATTCTGTCCTTGTTGGCTCTCACAGCGTCACTCATTGTTTTTAAACTAACAAAACATTAATGACAGTGAAAAAGTGTAATAATCCGACATGTGTAAGCAAGATAATATATTTGCATCAGTTAAGCTGGGACCAGCCAGACTGTTTTTGGAGAGAGACAGAGTCGTTCGTATACTTCTGTTTTAAAGATATAGAAGCCGAGATTCACCTTTTATCCCTGTCCTGTCTGCCGCGTCAGCTACTGGTACAGGAACGGCTGTCTCTACCCTGATATGACCTCTGTCTTCATCCCCATCGACGACACTGACAGGAGCAACGGGTGCCTGCAGGTGCTGCGAGGGTCACACAAGATGGGGCGTGTTGAGCACCTTGATATTGCTGACCAGCTTGGTGCTGACCCAGAGAGAGTGGAACAGGTAGGTGCTAACCCAGAGAGAATGGAGCAAGTAGCTTCTGACCCTGAGAGAATGGAGCAAGTAGGTGCTAACCCAGAGAGAATGGAGCAGGTAGGTGCTGACCCAGAGAGAATGGAGTAGGTAGGTGCTAACCCAGAGAGAATGGAACAGGTAGGTGCTGACCAAGAGAGTGGACCAGGTAGGTGCTGACGCAGAGAGTAGAGCAGGTAGGTGCTGACCCAGAGAGAGTGGAGCAGGTAGGTGCTGACCCAAAGAGAGTGGACCAGGTAGGTGCTGACGCAAAGAGAGTGGACCAGGTAGGTGCTGACCCAAAGAGAGTGGACCAGGTAGGTGCTGACGCAGAGAGAGAGGGAGCAGGTAGGTGCTGACCCAGAGAGTGGACCAGGTAGGTGCTGACCCAGAGAGAGTGGAGCAGGTAGGTGCTGACCCAGAGAGAATGGAGTAGGTAGGTGCTAACCCAGAGAGAATGGAACAGGTAGGTGCTGACCCAGAGAGAGTGGACCAGGTAGGTGCTGACCCAGAGAGAGTGGAGCAGGTAGGTGCTGACCCAGAGAGAGTGGAGCAGGTAGGTGCTGACCCAAAGAGAGTGGACCAGGTAGGTGCTGACGCAGAGAGAGTGGAGCAGGTAGGTGCTGACCCAGAGAGAGTGGAGCAGGTAGGTGCTGACCCAAAGAGAGTGGACCAGGTAGGTGCTGACGCAGAGAGAGTGGAGCAGGTAGGTGCTGACCCAGAGAGAGTGGAGCAGGTAGGTGCTAACCCAGAGAGAATGGAGCAAGTAGCTTCTGACCCTGAGAGAATGGAGCAAGTAGGTGCTAACCCAGAGAGAATGGAGCAGGTAGGTGCTGACCCAGAGAGAATGGAGTAGGTAGGTGCTAACCCAGAGAGAATGGAACAGGTAGGTGCTGACCAAGAGAGAGTGGACCAGGTAGGTGCTGACGCAGAGAGAGTAGAGCAGGTAGGTGCTGACCCAGAGAGAGTGGAGCAGGTAGGTGCTGACCCAAGAGAGTGGACAGGTAGGTGCTGACCAAGAGAGTGGACCAGGTAGGTGCTGACCCAAAGAGAGTGGACCAGGTAGGTGCTGACGCAGAGAGAGAGAGTGGAGCAGGTAGGTGCTGACCCAGAGAGAGTGGACCAGGTAGGTGCTGACCCAGAGAGAGTGGAGCAGGTAGGTGCTGACCCAGAGAGAATGGAGTAGGTAGGTGCTAACCCAGAGAGAATGGAACAGGTAGGTGCTGACCCAGAGAGAGTGGACCAGGTAGGTGCTGACCCAGAGAGAGTGGAGCAGGTAGGTGCTGACCCAGAGAGAGTGGAGCAGGTAGGTGCTGACCCAAAGAGAGTGGACCAGGTAGGTGCTGACGCAGAGAGAGTGGAGCAGGTAGGTGCTGACCCAGAGAGAGGGGAGCAGGTAGGTGCTGACCCAAAGAGAGTGGACCAGGTAGGTGCTGACGCAGAGAGTGGAGCAGGTAGGTGCTGACCCAGAGAGAGGGAGCAGGTAGGTGCTGACCCAAAGAGAGTGGACCAGGTAGGTGCTGACGCAGAGAGAGTGGAGCAGGTAGGTGCTGACCCAGAGAGAGGGGAGCAGGTAGGTGCTGACCCAAAGTTTACTTTCATCCCTGAAAAAGAAATTAAAGTAAACTCTCAGTGTATATATCCTGTGTAAACTGTGAACATCGTTGTTGCAGACTGAGTAATGGACAAGTATAATATTCTAATGACATACGAGTGTTATTTACGCTTGTTTTGCTTACATTCCAAGGTTATAAATGCACTGCATCGTTATTATATAACGTTTATCTCTGAAGTAAATTGTATACAAGGCAAAACTGCTATTTTTCATACATAGCTAAAAATCGATCTCTTCTTGCATATGCAAATGAAAGTCCTCCTGCTGTCTTTATAGTATAGTATCAATGTGACGCAGGCGTCGCATGTGACGCAGGCGTCGCATGTGACGCAGGCATCGCATGTGACGCAGGCGCAGCAAGTAAGTAAGTTTATTCAGGTATACACAAATACATTTACATAGATTATCATACATAGCAGCATATGTATAGAGAATCTAGGATAACCCAAAAAAAGTCAGACAAAGTGACTTATTTCATGCGCAGCAGCGAATGAGTGAGCAGAAACGATATAAGTTTCCAGAGTTTCAACAGATACTCTGCTGAAGACACTCTGTGGTACAGTTTAGGTTATTTCTGTGTTACAGTCTGTGCCGGGCCTTTAACACCTGTATAATTGACCTGTCAAAAGATATTGGGTTGCACTGCGAGGAATCTGTTTGGGAGAACTCAGATCAGTCGAACCTGACACATCGCTAGCCTTTATAGCTTGGCAGGTGGCCACCCCAGGACAACTAGTAAGTTACCCTGGGGTGGCGTGATTCACTGGGGTAAACCCTGTGAATGGGAGACTATGACTTAAACAACTGACTCTTTAGCTTCCACTCCTTCGTCAGGAGAAATTGGAGGCTCCCAGCTCACATTTGTGAGATATTCTTCCTGAATGTGCCGCCTGGTTGGTTATTCTACGTGTGAATGATTCCTTGAAGCTCGCCTCCCACAATGCTTTCCTGGTTAAAAAGGTTATTGATAGTCATGCCAGCTCTGTGGCCTATCTCAGGAAACTGACAAATGGTGATATTTTTGCATCACATAAAAATAAGTCAGCTTCTTTATATTTTCTGACTCAATGTCTGCACTGACTGCTATACAAGCTGGAGTCACAGACTCACATGAAATACTGAGCAACATAACTAATAATTGGCTTAGCTCATGTGTCATGTTCATCACCATGATCTTGGTACCTGGTCATTGTAACATCTTCGGCAATGACCAGGAAGATACCCTCACTAATTCTGCCTCGGAGGTCGTAAGACATAATGTCTTGGGTTCCCGGGAGCCAGGACCACTGCTTTCTTTGGTGAAGAATCACTATACCTTCTATGGCAACGTGTGAGCTGCGGGAACGAAGTCATCACAAGAGCCGCAGGAATTGTCGTTTCGTGATCCACGCGAAGTGTCGTCCCATGTGTCACTGGAAGGGTAGTCGCGTCCCACAGATCTATGCACACAACTTAAGAACATAAGAAAGAAGGAACACTGTAGCAAGCCTACTGGCCCATGCGAGGCAGGTCCAAGTCTCCTACCGGCTTAAGCCAATGCCCCAACCTAGTCAGGTCAAATCACATTCACTTAAGGAAGGAGCACGGCATCTGACCTAGTAGCACAAGCTAGTCAGGTCCAACTCACACCCATCCGCACCCACTCATGTATTTATCTAACCTATTTTTAGAATTACACAAGTATATCAAATTTTTCTCCCAAAGTGAGTGGGTCAACCTGGCTATTTCAACTAATTTCGGACTTACGACTGCGGACTGGCCCTCCTAATAATGTATTAATCTCCGTATGGATGTTGTGCTGGTCTACCTAACACACTTCCAACGCTACAAAGCCTGTCAGTTTCCTTCGACATGTTCCTGAAGCAGAAGCTTCTCCATTCCACCTGCTCCATCTACCACGTTTCTCGTGGCCCTCTCCTTCGTCTCTGTGAACACAACCACATTCCGCTCACAACAAACACCATCCTCTACAGACGATCCCCCAAACATCGTCGACTCGCTGATTCATTTCCTCAAAACGGCAAACTTGATTGAGGTGATGTAGTTTATGGCTACATGACTGTACATATTCGTATGTATGTAAGCATCTCTTTCAATGTCTTATTTAATGACCCGTTGTTCCTTCCTGCTACCACCCCTCGTAATGTTAACTTATTTTTCTGCCTTCTTTCTTTCCCTTGAGGCAACTTCTCCATGCTTTCATCTATAATGTACACTGGTTGTAGTGAAAATATAAAATCTTTATTTCCGACAGGAAAAGCCTAACATTAGCTAACATTACATTATGCCACACAGCATACTCTGATTATTCACATTTGCACACTACATTGCCACACGACAGTATGTTCCTTAAGAGACAGGCTCTCACCCTGACGAAGGCACAGCAGCCGCTGGAACAGATACATGCGTCACTAATCCTTATGCTCTTACTCTGACGCAGGCACAGAAGGTGCTGGAGCACATATATGTGGAGATGAAGGCGGGGGACATACTGTTCTTCCATTGTAACCTCCTTCACACCTCCGACCAGAACAACTCTGACAATCGTCGCTGGGTCTTCATTGTGGCATTCAACAAGCGTGCCAACAACCCTTACAAGCAACACCACCACCCACAGTACACTCCACTCAACAAGGTGTGTTTACTCACCTATCTTGATGTGGATATTAACTAATTTAGATTCCAGGAATTATATTAGAATAAAAAAATTGGCTTTCCCTTATATAATAATAATACCGAAAATCAGATTTGAAAACTAGATGAGGTTTGAGTCCGTCGTGGAGTATATTACAGTCGGGGAATTAACGATGGTCCAGGAGGGACCGAAACGCCTCGTTTTCATTTGCATTGTGTGGGTTGAAAAGTGAATCAGCCGTGATAATATGAGTTGTTATTGTTGAGTAATGTGAGTGTTGTGTGCAGGTTGAGGACTCGGCTTTACTGCAGTGTGAGGTAGTGGAGGACCTCGGTGACAAGTGCTTCATGAAACGAGAGGAAGACCACTCAGTCACGCGCAAACTCCACTAAGAACAACATTCATCTCTACCTCCAGCTTCCCTAACCTCTACCACCTTCACGGCATCCATTACCACCTCCATCAGTCAGAGGCACTCCACCACCAGCTCCACCACCACTAATAACACCTCAAATGAACAGCCTCTACCTCCTTCCCCTCACTCCACCTCCTCCCCTCACTCCACCTCCTCTCCCTCACTCCACCTCCACCTCCTCCCCCTCACTCCACCTCCAACTCCTTCCCCTCACTCCACCTCCTCCCCCTCACTCCACCTCCTCCCCTCCCCACCTCCTCCTCCTCCACCTCCTCCACACTCCATCCTACCTATAACTAAGCCAGTATTGATCCATCCATATCATCAACAAATTGCCAATATATAGGAGTTACCCACATGTAAACCTTTCTATATTTATGTTCTACAGAATATAATGAAAATAATAGAGAAAACATGTAACATATATACCACGGGATTTTTATGGTGAAAGTATTTGTTTTTCGGGTCACCTTGCGTCGGCGGCAGACCACCAGCCTCTTAAATATATATGAAAACTGTATGTAATGTATATTGTAAGGAGCGGTGTGGTGTCATAGTCATACCCTTGTGTCATACACGATAACAATAATGTATAGTGTAAGGAACAGTGTGGAGTCATAACCTTGTGTCATACACGATAACAATAATGTATAGTGTAAGGAACAGTGTGGAGTCATAACCTTGTGTCATACACGATAACAATAATGTATAGTGTAAGGAACAGTGTGGTGTCATGGTCAGTCATAACATTGTGTCATGCACGATAGCAATATTGTATAGTGTAAGGAACAGTGTGGTGTCATGGTCAGTCATAACATTGTGTCATACACGATAGCAATATTGTATAGTGTAAGGAACAGTGTGGTGTCATGGTCAGTCATAACATTGTGTCATACACGATAACAATATTGTATAGTGTAAGGAACAGTGTGGTGTCATGGTCAGTCATAACATTGTGTCATACACGATAACAATATTGTATAGTGTAAGGAACAGTGTGGTGTCATGGTCAGTCATAACATTGTGTCATACACGATAACAATAATGTATAGTGTAAGGAACAGTGTGGTGTCATGGTCAGTCATAACATTGTGTCATACACGATAACAATATTGTATAGTGTAAGGAACAGTGTGGTGTCATGGTCAGTCATAACATTGTGTCATACACGATAGCAATATTGTTTAGTGTAAGGAACAGTGTGGTGTCATGGTCAGTCATAACATTGTGTCATACACGATAACAATATTGTATAGTGTAAGGAACAATGTGTGTATGTCAGTCATAACATTGTGTCATACACGATAACAATATTGTATAGTGTAAGGAACAGTGTGGTGTCATGGTCAGTCATAACATTGTGTTATACACGATAACAATATTGTATAGTGTAAGGAACAATGTGGTGTCATGGTCAGTCATAACATTGTGTCATACACGATAGCAATATTGTATAGTGTAAGGAGCGGCGCAATAAACAGTTTTGTTTTAGTTCCATACATCCTGGTGATTCTGAGGCTGATTTCGCAGATTAATATACATGGCAATAAATATTTGAAGATTTCTTTATTTTCTTACCTATTATAATATATAACTGTATTTTATATATATATATATATATATATATATATATATATATATATATATATATATATATATATATATATATATATATATATATAATACCACAGTGAAAATACTAACTAAAACGTGAGCAGTTTCATGTGTTTACACACATGTCATCAACACATGAAAACGCTCAGGTTGTATTTTCGATGTGGTATTTTATTTATATTTGAGGTCAAGCGCTTTATTTTGATTTCTTCCATATGAGGTTTTATAGATATAACTTTACGCTTCTTTGACAATGAATGTTTTTGCCAAGCAAGCTGACTCTTACTTGTTTTCAATAATTCTGTGAAAATTAGAAAGAAAATGCCAAAATAAATGTATATGGGGGATGTTGGAGGCGGGTAACTGGGTTTCAAGCCTAGCTGTTACCGAGTCAATAAGACTATGTTGCCTGCTCTCCACAATTAAGTAACATTTATCTAGGTAAATCTAGATACTTGTTATTTATCTAGATAATTTTAGATAAATACCAGGTAAAGGAGATGGAAAAGTGAAGTATATCACATGTAGAATATAGATTGTCATTAAATATTGGAAGTATCAGACACACTCACACAGCAGGGAGAGTAGGGGAAGAAGATACAGCAGGGGAAGAAGATACAGCAGGGGAAGAAGGTACTGCAGGGGAAGAAGGGACTGCAGGGGAAGAAAGAGCTGGTAGACCTGCTCATACGTTCCATCTCGTCTTGGGTTCGACCCAAGGCACTCCCGATTTGAATCAAACTGACTACCACTGAGCTACGGGTATCTAACTGCCCTGTCAGAGGTGGAGAGGGAGTGATGGGTGTCCGTGAGGATTGATGGGTGTCCGTGGGGAGCGATGGGTGTCCGTGGGGAGCGATGGGTGACCGTGGGGAGTGATGGATGACCGTGGGGAGTGATGGATGACCGTGGGGAGTGATAGGTGTCCATGGGGAGTGATGGGTGCCCCTGGGGAGTGATGGTTGCCCCTAGGGAGTGATGGGTGTCCCTGGGTAGTGATGGGTGCCCCTGGGGAGTGATGGGTGACCGTGGGGAATGATAGATGCCTCTGGAAGTGATAGTTGCCCCTGGGGAATGATGGGTGTCCCTTGGGGAATTATGGGTGTCCCTGGGGAATTATGGGTGTCCCTGGGGAGTGATGGGTCTCTTTGGTGAGTGATAGGTGCCCCTGGAGAGTGATGGGTGTCCCTGGATAGTGATGGGTGTCCCTGGAGAGTGATGGGTGTTCTTGGGGAGTGATGAGTGACCGTGGGAAGTGATGGGTGTCCATGGAGAGTGATGGGTGTCCCTTGGGAGTGATGGGTGTCTCTGGGGAGTGATGGGTGACCGTGGGGAGTGATGGATGACCGTGGGGAGTGATGGGTGACCGTGGGGAGTGATGGGTAACCGTGAGGAGTGATGGGTGATCGTGGGGAGTGATGGGTGACCGTGGGGAGTGATGGGTGCCGCGGGGAATGATGGGTGTCCCTGGGGAGTGATGGGTGACCGTGGGGAGTGATGGATGACCCTGGGAGTGATGGGTATCCGTGGGGAGTGATGGGTATCCATGTGGAGTGATGGGTGTCCCTGGGAAGTGATGGGTGTCCGTGGAGAGTGATGGGTGACCGTGGGGAGTGATGGGTGTTCCTTGGGAGTGATGGGTATCCCTGGGGAGTGATGGGTGATCGTAGGGAGTGATGGGTGACCCTGGTGAGTGATAGGTGATCGTGGGGAGTGATGGGTGTCCCTGGGGAGTGATGGGTGTCCCTTGGGAGTGATGGGTGTCCCTGGGGAGTGATGGGTGTCCCTGGGAGTGATGGGTGTCCCTTGGGAGTGATGGGTGTCCCTGGGAGTGATGGGTGTCTTTGGTGAGTGATAGGTGCCCCTGGGGAGTGATGGGTGTCCCTGGGAGTGATGGGTGTCCCTGGGAGTGATGGGTGTCCCTTGGGAGTGATGGGTGTCCTGGGGAGTGATGGGTGTCCCTGGGAGTGATGGGTGTCCCTGGGGAGTGATGGGTGTCCCTGGGGAGTGATGGGTCCCTGGGGAGTGATGGGTGTCCCTGGGAGTGATGGGTGTCCCTTGGGGAGGATGGGTGTCCCTGGGAGTGATGGGTGTCCCTGGGGAGTGATGGGTGTCCCTTGGGAGTGATGGGTGTCCCTTGGGAGTGATGGGTGTCCCTGGGGAGTGATGGGTGTCCCTGGGGAGTGATGGGTGTCCCTTGGGAGTGATGGGTGTCCCTGGGGAGTGATGGGTGTCCCTGGGGAGTGATGGGTGTCCCTTGGGAGTGATGGGTGTCCCTTGGGAGTGATGGGTGTCCCTGGCTAGTGATGGGTGTCCCTTGGGAGTGATGGGTGTCCCTGGGAGTGATGGGTGTCCTGGGGAGTGATGGGTGTCCCTGGGGAGTGATGGGTGTCCCTGTGGAGTGATGGGTGTCCCTGGGGAGTGATGGGTGTCCCTGGGGAGTGATGGGTGTCCCTGGGGAGTGATGGGTGTCCCTGGGGAGTGATGGGTGTCCCTGGGAGTGATGGGTGTCCCTGGGGAGGATGGGTGTCCCTGAGGGAGGATGGGTGTCCTGGGAGTGATGGGTGTCCCTGGGGAGTGATGGGTGTCCTGGGAGTGATGGGTGTCCCTGGGGAGTGATGGGTGTCCCTGGGGAGATAACGGGAAGACACCTTAGGATAAGTGAAGAGCAGATAGTTCCTGGAGAGAGAGGATCTTAAAGAGGGAACAGGGAACAACGGAGGACAACTGAGAGCAAGAGGGACAACAGGGGAATCAACGGGGAGAACATGGGAAGCTACAAGCACATGGGAAAAGAGGACAGAGGAAGCTAACAGAGGGATAAGGGAACAAAAGACACAAAATGAGCTTAGGGAGAAAGAGAATACAGAACAATGGGGATACAAGAACTAAGGGAAGATGACTAGCAGGTGTACAACACAAGATGGAGGCTTGAGTGAGGGCTGGGATAGTGAGGTGCTGGTGGAGGATGCGGAAGACTGGGATGACTGGGTGATCTGGGGTGAGGGCTACAGCGTGTGGGGCTGGAGGTGAGGGCTGGGGTGAGGGTGCTAGGAGGTGGTGGTGAGGGATGGTGGTAGAGGTGTGAGTGAGGGCTGTGAGTGAGGGACGGTGGTGAGGGGGTGGTGAGGGTGGGTAGGCATGGTGGTGAGGCTAGGGAGGGACATGGGAGACTGGTGGAGGTGAGCTGGTGAGGGTGTGGTGAGGGCTGTGGGAGGGCATGGTGGTGAGGGTGGTGGTGAGGGTGGTGAGGGCTGGAGGAGGGTGGTGGTGAGGGGCTGGTGGTGAGGGCTAGAGTGAGGCTGGTGGTGAGGGCTGGTGGTGAGGTGCAGTGGTGAGGGATGGTGGTGAGGGTTGGTGGTGAGGGTGCTGGTGGTGAGGGTGGTGGTGAGGGTCGGTGGTGAGGGCTGGTGGGATTGGTGGTAGGGGTGGTGGTGAGGGCTGGTGGTGAGGGCTGGTGGTGAGGGTGGTGGAGGGCTGGTGGTGAGGGCTGGTGTGAGGTGGTGGTGGTGGTGAGGGCTGGTGGTGAGGGCTGGTGGTGAGGGCTGTGGGAGGTGGTGGTGAGGGATGGTGGTGAGGGCTGGTGGTGAGGGCTGGTGGTGAGGGTGGTGGTGAGGGTGGTGGTGAGGGATGGTGGTGGAGGGTGGTGTGTGGAGGCTGGTGGTGAGGGTGGTGGTGAGGATGGTGGTGAGGGATGGTGGTGAGGGTGGTGGTGAGGATGGTGGTGAGGGATGGTGGTGAGGGCTGGTGGTGAGGGCTGGTGGTGAGGGCTGGTGGGAGGGGTGGTGGTGAGGGCTGGTGGTGAGGGTGGTGGTGAGGGATGGTGGTGAGGGCTGGTGGTGAGGGCTGGTGGTGAGGGATGGTGGTGAGGGGTGGTGGTGAGGGATGGTGGTGAGGGCTGGTGGTGAGGGGTGGTGGTGAGGGCTGGTGGTGAGGGATGGTGGTGAGGGGTTGTGGTGAGGGATGGTGGTGAGAGCTGGTGGTGAAGGGTGGTGGTTATGGCTGGTGGTGAGGGATGGTGGTGAGGGGTGGGGGAGGTGGTGAGGGCTAGTGGTGAGGGTGGTGGTGAGGGCTGGTGGTGAGGGGTGGTGGTGAGGGCTGGTGGTGAGGGCTGGTGGTGAGGGATGGTGGTGAAGGGTGGTGGTGAGGGATGGTGGTGAGGGCTGGTGGTGAGGGCTGGTGGTGAGGGGTGGTGGTGAGTTGTGGTGGTTATGGCTGGTGGTGAGGGATGGTGGTGAGGGATGGTGGTGAGGGCTGGTGGTGAGGGCTGGTGGTGAGGGCTGGTGGTGAGGGCTGGTGGTGAGGGATGGTGGTGAGGGCTGGTGGTGAGGGCTGGTGGTGAGGGCTGGTGGTGAGGGCTGGTGGTGAGGGATGGTGGTGAGGGATGGTGGTGAGGGCTGGTGGTGAGGGTGGGGTGAGGGCTGGTGGTGAGGGTTGGTGGTGAGGATGGTGGTTAGGGCTGGTGGTGAGGTGGTGGTGAGGGCTGATGGGGGTGGTGAGGGATGGTGGTGAGGGATGGTGGTGAGGGGTGGTGGGGTGGTGGTGAGGGATGGTGGTGAGGGCTGGTGGTGAGGGCTGGATGAGGGATGGTGGTGAGGGCTGGTGGTGAGGATGGTGGTGAGGGCTGGTGGTGAGGGCTGGTGGTGAGGGATGGTGGTGAGGATGGTGGTTATGGCTGGTGGTGAGGATGGTGGTGGGTGAGGGGCGGAGGGCTGGTGGTGAGGGATGGTGGTTAGGGTTGGAGGGCTGGTGGTGAGGGGTGGTGGTGAGGATGGTGGTTATGGCTGGTGGGAGGGATGGTGGTGAGAGCCGGTGGTGAGGGGGTGGTGGGGGATGGTGGTTAGGTTGGTGGTGAGGGATGGTGGTGAGGGATGGTGGTTATGGCTGGTGGTGAGGGATGGTGGTGAGGGTTGGTGGTGAGGGATGGTGGTGAGGGTTCGTGGTGAGGGATGGTGGTTATGGCTGGTGGTGAGGGATGGTGGTTAGGGCTGGTGGTGAGGGATGGTGGTGAGGGATGGTGGTGAGGGTTGGTGGTGAGGGCTGGTGGTGGGGGGATGGTGTTAGGGTTGGTGGTGAGGATGGTGGTGAGGATGGTGGGAGGGATGGTGGTGAGGGATGGTGGTGAGGGTTGGTGGAGGGATGGTGGTGAGGGTTGGTGGTGAGGATGGTGGTTATGGCTGGTGGTGAGGGCTGGTGGTGAGGATAGGGCGGAGGGCTGGTGTGGGGGATGGTGGTTATGGCTGGTGGTGAGGGCTGGTGGTGGGGATGGTGGTGAGGGATGGGGGAGATGGTGGTGAGGGTTGGTGGTGTGGGATGGTGGTTATGGCTGGTGGTGAGGGATGGTGGTGAGGGCGGTGGTGAGGGCTGGGGGAGGGTTAGGGTTGGCGAGGGATGGTGGTGAGGGCTGGTGGTGAGGGATGGTGGGGAGGATGGTGGTGAGGGTTGGTGGTGAGGATGGTGGTTATGGCTGGGGTGAAGGCTGGTGGTGAGCGATGGTGGGAGGGCTGGGTGAGGGTTGGTGGTGAGGATGGTGGTGAGGGCTGGTTGTGAGGGATGGTGGTGAGGGTTGGTGGTGAGGACGGTGGTTATGGCTGGTGGTGAGGATGGTGGTGAGGGATGGTGGTGAGGGCCGGGAGGGGTGGTGAGGAGGTGGTTAGGGCGGTGGTGAGGGTTGGTGGTGAGATGGTGGTGAGGGCTGGTGGTGAGGGTTGGTGGTGAGGGATGGTGGTTATGGCTGGTGGTGAGGATGGTGGTGAGGGATGGTGGTGAGGGCTGGTGGTGAGGGCTGGTGGTGAGGGATGATGGTTAGGGCTGGTGGTGAGGGATGGTGGTGAGGGTGGTGGTGGAGGGATGGTGGTTAGGGCTGGTGGTGAGGGTGGTGGGAGGGCTGGTGGTGGAGGGTGGTGGTGAGGGTTGGTGGTGAGGGTGGTGGAGGATGGTGGTTAGGGCTGGTGGTGAGGGTTGGTGGTGAGGGCTGGTGGAGAGGGGTGGTGGTGAGGTCCGATGGTGAGGGCTGGTGGTGAGGGCTTGTGGTGAGGGCTTGTGGTGAGGGGGTGATGGTGAGGTCCGATAGTGAGGGCTGGTGGTGAAGGCTGGTGGTGAAGGGTGGTGGTGAGGGGTGGTGGTGAGGACTGGTGGTGAGGGTGGTGGTGAGGGGTGGTGGTGAGGGCTGGTGGTGAGGGTGGTGGTGAGGGCTGGTGGTGAGGGGTGATGGTGAGGTCCGATGGTGAGGGCTGGTTGTGAAGGGTGGTGGTGGAGGGGTGGTGGTGAGGGGTGGTGGTGAGGGGTGTTGGTGAGGGGTGGTGGTGAGGGTGGTGGTGAGGGTGGTGGTGAGGGCTAGTGGTGAGGGGTGGTGGTGAGGGGTGGTGGTGAGGGCTGGTGGTGAGGGGTGGTGGTGAGGGCTGGTGGTGAAGGGTGGTGGTGAGGCCGGTGGTGAGGGTCTGGTGGTGAGGGCTGGTGGTGAGGGTTGGTGGTGAGGGCTGGGGGGGGTTGGTGGTGAAGGGGTGGTGAAGGGTGGGGGGCTGGTGGTGAAAGGGTGGTGGGGCTGGTGGTGAGGCTGGTGGTGGTTAGGGTGGTGGTGAGGGCTGGTGGTGGTGGGGGCTGGTGGTGAGAGCTGGTGGTAAGGGCTGGTGGTGAAGGGTGGTGGTGAGGGGTGGTGGTGAGGGCTGGTGGTGAGAGTTGGTGGTGAGGGCTGTTCGTGAGGGTTGGTGGTGATGGGTGGTGGTGAAAGGGTGGTGGTGGGGGCTGGTGGTGAGGGCTGGTGGTGGTTAGGGGTGGTGGTGAGGGCCGGTGGTGAGGGCTGGTGGTGGTGCGGGCTGGTGGTGAGAGCTGGTGGTGAGCGGTGGTGGTGGTGAGGGCTGGTGGTGAGGGCTGGTGGTGAGGGCTGGTGGTGAGGGCTGGTGGTGATGGCTGGTGGTGGTGAGAGCTGGTGGTGAGCGGTGGTGGTGGTGAGGGCTGGTGGTGATGGCTGGTGGTGGTGAGAGCTGGTGGTGAGCGGTGGTGGTGGTGAGGGGTAGAATGAATGTATGTATGATTTTGTATGAGTCTTCGGAGTTATTACGCCCAGATACATATATTTCGTACATACACATCAAGAAGTGTGTATATGTGTATACATACACCAAGGGGTGTGTACTTCTGTACATACACCAAGGGGTGTGTACTTCTGTACATACACCAAGGGGTGTGTACTTCTGTACATACACCAAGGGGTGTGTACTTCTGTACATACACCAAGGGGTGTGTACTTCTGTACATACACCAAGGGGTGTGTACTTCTGTACATACACCAAGGGGTGTGTACTTCTGTACATACACCAAGGGGTGTGTACTTCTGTACATACACCAAGGGGTGTGTACTTCTGTACACTGGTGACCCAGACTTAATACGACTAAACACTGGTTCATAAAATGAAATCCTGGTAAAAACCTTCCGACCTTCCACACACGGACCATCGACATTATCATGTCCACGAACGCACACATCACGGTCAGACGGACTTGTAAAAAAGAATATCTTAACGGTGCGCTATGCGTTATATTCTGCCCCTAATGGAAGCATTTAACTCAAACCAACCCAGTCATTGTGAATTACGCAGCACCAGTTACTGAACAACTTGGTATTAAAAAGTTCCATTAGCCTGTGAATGAACGCTGGTTCAACCAGTAATGAGTTTTCAAGTCCACCTGACCATGGCATTTATAGACTAAAGAACTTCTGGTGTTTTTCCTTCCCAAGGAATATTAGTATTGTTCTGTAGCCATGTTATCCTTCACAAGTGATGATTTTATGGCAAGGAAATGCCAACAACTAGATAATACACGATAGTTCTAAATCTAGAGAGAAACTGATAGTTTTTCTCAGTAGATATCCCTGCTATGCTATCTGTCTTTCCTATGTACTCTCTCTCTCTCTCTTTCTCCTAACTCTTGTACAACCTTCAAGCTCTTCTAACTCTTGTATAACCTTCAAGCTCTCCTAACTCTTGTATAACCTTCAAGCTCTCCTAACTCTTGTATAACCTTCAAGCTCTCCTAACTCTTGTATAACCTTCAAGCTCTCCTAACTCTTGTACAACCTTCAAGCTCTCCTAACTCTTGTACAACCTTCAAGCTCTCCTAACTCTTGTATAACCTTCAAGCTCTCCTAACTCTTGTATAACCTTCAAGCTCTCCTAACTCTTGTATAACTTTCAAGCTCTCCTAACTCTTGTACAACCTTCAAGCTCTCCTAACTCTTGTATAACCTTCAAGCTCTCCTAACTCTTGTACAACCTTCAAGCTCTCCTAACTCTTGTACAACCTTCAAGCTCTCCTAACTCTTGTACAACCTTCAAGCTCTCCTAACTCTTGTATAACCTTCAAGCTCTCCTAACTCTTGTATAACCTTCAAGCTCTCCTAACTCTTGTACAACCTCAAGCTCTCCTAACTCTTGTACAACCTTCAAGCTCTCCTAACTCTTGTACAACTTCAAGCTCTCCTAACTCTTGTATAACCTTCAAGCTCTCCTAACTCTTGTATAACCTTCAAGCTCCCCTAACTCTTGTATAACCTTCAAGCTCTCCTAACTCTTGTATAACCTTCAAGCTCTCCTAACTCTTGTACAACCTTCAAGCTCTCCTAACTCTTGTATAACCTTCAAGCTCTCCTAACTCTTGTATAACCTTCAAGCTCTCCTAACTCTTGTACAACCTTCAAGCTCTCCTAACTCTTGTATAACCTTCAAGCTCTCCTAACTCTTGTATAACCTTCAAGCTCTCCTAACTCTTGTAAACCTTCAAGCTCTCCTAACTCTTGTATAACCTTCAAGCTCTCCTAACTCTTGTATAACCTTCAAGCTCTCCTAACTCTTGTACAACCTTCAAGCTCTCCTAACTCTTGTATAACCTTCAAGCTCTCCTAACTCTTGTATAACCTTCAAGCTCTCCTAACTCTTGTATAACCTTCAAGCTCTCCTAACTCTTGTATAACCTTCAAGCTCTCCTAACTCTTGTATAACCTTCAAGCTCTCCTAACTCTTGTATAACCTTCAAGCTCTCCTAACTCTTGTATAACCTTCAACTCAGACTCTTACAATTCAAGCTCCTAACTCTTGTATAACCTTCAAGCTCTCCTAACTCTTGTATAACCTTCAAGCTCTCCTAACTCTTGTATAACCTTCAAGCTCTCCTAACTCTTGTATAACCTTCAAGCTCTCCTAACTCTTGTATAACCTTCAAGCTCTCCTAACTCTTGTATAACCTTCAAGCTCTCCTAACTCTTGTATAACCTTCAAGCTCTCCTAACTCTTGTATAACCTTCAGCTCTCTAATCTTGAAACTCAAGCTCTCCTAACTCTTGTATAACCTTCAAGCTCTCCTAACTCTTGTATAACCTTCAAGCTCTCCTAACTCTTGTATAACCTTCAAGCTCTCCTAACTCTTGTATAACCTTCAAGCTCTCCTAACTCTTGTATAACCTTCAAGCTCTCCTAACTCTTGTATAACCTTCAAGCTCTCCTAACTCTTGTATAACCTTCAAGCTCTCTAACTCTTGTAAACCTTCAAGCTCTCCTAACTCTTGTATAACCTTCAAGCTCTCCTAACTCTTGTATACCTTCAAGCTCTCCTAACGCTTGTATAACCTTCAAGCTCTCCTAACTCTTGTATAACCTTCAAGCTCTCCTAACTCTTGTATAACCTTCAAGCTCTCCTAACTCTTGTATAACCTTCAAGCTCTCCTAACTCTTGTATAACCTTCAAGCTCTCTAACTCTTGTATAACCTTCAAGCTCTCCTAACTCTTGTATAACCTTCAAGCTCTCCTAACTCTTGTACTAACCTTCAAGCTCTCCTAACTCTTGTATAAACTTCAAGCTCTCCTAACTCTTGTATACCTTCAAGCTCTCCTAACTCTTGTATAACTTTTAAGCTCTACTAACTCTTGTACAACCTTCAAGCTCTCCTAACTCTTGTATAACCTTCAAGCTCTCCTAACTCTTGTATAACCTTCAAGCTCTCCTAACTCTTGTATAACCTTCAAGCTCTCCTAACTCTTGTACAACCTTCAAGCTCTCCTAACTCTTGTATAACCTTCAAGCTCTACTAACTCTTGTACAACCTTCAAGCTCTCCTAACTCTTGTATAACCTTCAAGCTCTCCTAACTCTTGTATAACCTTCAAGCTCTTACTAACTTTGTAAACCTTCAGAGCTCTCTAACTCTTGTATAACCTTCAAGAGGGTGTTGGTGGAAGTAATGGTGGTAGAGAGGGTGGTGGTGGTAGTGTTGATGGTAGTAATGGTGGTAGAGAGGGTGTTGGTGGTAGTAATGGTGGTAGAGAGGGTGTTGGTGGTAGTAATGGTGATAGAGAGGGTGTTGGTGGTAGTAATGGTGATAGAGAGGGTGTTGGTGGTAGTAATGGTGGTAGAGAGGGTGGTGGTGGTAGTGTTGGTTGTAGCAATGGTTATTTAGCCCATGTTGAAGGTAGTTGTGGTAGTAGAGGTGAGGGTGGTTGTGATGGAGAGGGTGGTACTGATGTTGATTGTGGTAGTGGTGTCGCAGGTAGCAAAGCTGGTAGTGATGATGGTAATGGTGATGATACTGGTAATGCTTGTAGGGTTATACTATTACTGACTGTATGTGACATCAACAACAGCGCACCACACCTGACTACACCTCCATCATTATTCAAATAAACTATAAAGTGTGAATATTTTGGCGGACGAAAACGAGAACGAGTTAATATTCCCCTCCCTGTTTAGTTTGACGTTTATGTAGGCTCACAGACCATTAAAAAATGACCCGGAAGTGTTCCAATTCCAAATGAAAGGTAAATGGCTCTATCAATGACCTGTGATTCACATTCCATGTTCAGCTTGCAGGAAATTAAGCCGACTCACCCAGCTTAATACTGCAGAGTGGCAGGCAGGTTGATTTACCGCGTGGAAACCACTCTAAAACTTCTCTAGAACTGATGCCTTTCATCTCTCATCTATGATGCTGATACACCCCCTGACACGGGTATCATAAGATGATCCGTTTATTGTTGCATGTGGTTACAAGCCAGGAGGGTTAGTAACCCAAGACAGTCATTTATTATGGCTTATCTCCATTGGCCCGCTTCTCCAGGATGCCACCCACAACAGCTGGCTAACACCCAGGTATCTACTTACTACTAGGTGAACATGGGATAAGCAGTAGGCATAAGGAAGCATGTCCACGTCTCCAGTCACCCCAAATTCTGCGCTGAAAGCTCTGCCAGTGAGCCACTTTCATCGGTGAGTGCACAGTAATTCAACATTTTAGTCAGAACATTCAGGGTATTTTCGCAATTGTTTTCAATAACTGTTTCCTGATAAGATCCGTTATTAAACTTGAGTGTGAATCAGAAATATTGCCAAAGATGGACGACTGACAGATCAATTTGTGAAAATGAGGAATACTCTTGAGACAGACTTGAGTGAAGTGACTGTGACAAGTAGCTTCGTCAACTCCAGCCAGTCAGATATGTAATATTTCTTTAACTTTCGATATTCTGCACTCGACACTGTCCTTGCTACAACAAGTCTGCTGCTGCTGCTGCTGTATCTACAAATATAGGACATCACCAACATAATTCTGCTGTTGTAACTACAAACACTGCTGTTGTAACTACACATACACACTACAGTACACACTGTAGTGTGTGACAGTACACTCTACAGTGTGTACTGTCACACGGAAACACTGAAATAAAAACTTATACAATGACAAATACACTGACAGGCACTTACACAAACACAGTGACATACACACGTAAATGATCCCACATCTTCGAAAAATATTTCTTCTCTCTCTCTCTCACGCCTCACTACTCCTTACCCATCTTTTAACCCTCTCTTTTTCTTGCTGACTTTCCCATTCCCTCACCCTTCATCCATCCATTTCCTTCCCTCCTCCATCCCTCCCTCCCTCCTGTCAAGTTATTGCACATGGTGGTGTGTACAAATATTTCCCTATACCTAGAGAAATTGAATTCAGAGTTCTTGCAAATTCATCGAAAACCTAAAAATTTACACTTTATATACGTATATATATATATATATATATATATATATATATATATATATATATATATATATATATATATATATATATATATATATATATATATATATGTGTGTGTGTGTGTGTGTGTTTCCGTGTGACAGCACACACTGTAGAATATACTGTCACACACTACAGTGTGTATGTGTAGTTACAACAGCAGAGTTTGTAGTTACAACAGCAGAATTATGTTGGTGATGTCCTATATTTGTAGATACAGCAGCAGCAGCAGCAGCAGACTTGTTGTAGCAAGGACAGTGTCGAGTGCAGAATATCGAAAGTTAAAGAAATATTACATATCTGACTGGCTGGAGTTGACGAAGCTACTTGTCACAGTCACTTCACTCAAGTCTGTCTCAAGAGTATTCCTCATTTTCACAAATTGATCTGTCAGTCGTCCATCTTTGGCAATATTTCTGATTCACACTCAAGTTTAATAACGGATCTTATCAGGAAACAGTTATTGAAAACAATTGCGAAAATACCCTGAATGTTCTGACTAAAATGTTGTGTTACTGTGCACTCAGCGATGAAAGTGGCTCACTGGCAGAGCTATCAGCGCAGAATTTGGGGTGACTGGAGACGTGGACATGCTTCCTTATGCCTACTGCTTATCCCATGTTCACCTAGTAGTAAGTAGATACGCATATATATATATATATATATATATATATATATATATATATATATATATTATATATATATATATATATATATATACACTATATAATATATATATTACATAAAACCCTATCGATATATATAATATATATATATTAATATATATATATTATATATATATATATACAATGAGGTGTATGTATATGTGTTTTCTTCTATTTTCTTAATAGTTCTTGTTCTTATTTATTTCCCCATGCATGTCGTAAGTGGCTACTAGCATGCCGGGAGCTAGGGGCTAGTAACCCCTTTGATTTTTCTTTTTAGGTCACCCTGCCTCGGTGGGATACCAGAGCAGGACCCGAACTTGCATCAAAACACACACGGGACTTATACTACACTGCCAGACCCCCAGAAAAATATAGGGGTCTGGATTAGTGATAAAAGTAGTGTGCACTTTGATGCAGAGTGCGCAGGTTTGACTCCTGCTCTGCTCTGAGATTTTGTTTGTAAATAATTTCGCTTCTTCGCTAATTGATAAATCAGCAGGAAAGTATAACACTGAGGATGATAGCATAACACCGAGAGAATATCATTGTTGATGGCCGAATAACACTGAGGCATAGGGTAAATTTTAAAGGAGCAGGATAACATGGGAGAGGTGGGAGCGTGGGAAGGATGGAGGATAGACTGAGCAGGATAACATGGGAGAGGTGGGAGAGTGGGAAGGATAGAGGATAGACTGAGCAGGATAACATGGGAGAGGTGGGAGCTTGGGAAGGATGGAGTATAGACTGAGCAGGATAACATGGGAGAGGTGGGAGCGTGGGAAGGATGGAGGACAGACTGAGCAGGATAACATGGGAGAGGTGGGAGCTTGGGAAGGATAGAGGATAGACTGAGCAGCATAACATGGGAGAGGTGGGAGAGTGGGAAGGATAGAGGATAGACTGAGCAGGATAACATGGGAGAGGTGGGAGAGTGGGAAGGATAGAGGATAGACTGAGCAGGATAACATGGGAGAGGTAGGAGCGTGGGAAGGATAGAGGATAGACTGACAATAAAAGAATTGAGAGAAAATACTGAAGCAGAAATGTTCAGAGTCAAGAAGACATCAGACATGATGCATGATAGGAAAGTATGGCTCTGCTTAGATCTTTGTTAAATTACGATTTAATGAAGTTCCACACAGAAAAAACATAAACTGAAAAAGTTCTATACAAAGGGAAACACAACTTGATAAAGTTTTACGCAGAGAACAGCGTTGTCTGTGATACATGCTTGCTCTGTGTCTACCAAATGCTTAGGCAATACCTGTCATTATACAGACAATACCTGTCATTATATAGTCAATACCTGTCATTATACAGACAATACCTGTCATTATACAGACAATACCTCTCATCATACAGACAATACCTCTCATCATACAGACAATACTCTCATCATACAGACAATACCTCTCATCATACAGACAATACCTGTCATTATATAGTCAATACCTCTCATCATACAGACAATACCTGTCATCATACAGACAATACCTCTCATCATACAGACAATACCTCTCATCATACAGACAATACCTCTCATCATACAGACAATACCTCTCATCATACAGACAATACCTCTCATCATACAGACAATACCTCTCATCATACAGACAATACCTCTCATCATACAGACAATACCTGTCATTATATAGTCAATACCTGTCATTATACAGACAATACCTCTCATCATACAGACAATACCTCTCATCATACAGACAATACCTCTCATCATACAGACAATACCTGTCATTATACAGACAATACCTCTCATTATACAGACAATACCTCTCATCATACAGACAATACCTCTCATCATACAGACAATACCTCTCATCATACAGACAATATCTATCATCATACAGACAATACCGGTCATAAGATAATACCTGCTATCACACAGACAGTTCAACACTCAAACAATCGAACAGTCAGCTCCGACAACAGACTGGACTGCCAAACAAGAGAACCTCAATAGAGGGTAATGTAGAAACTCATAACTTTTGTTGTATTCTTCAACTCAAACAAGGCTAAGTGCAAACCTCCTGTCTACAGAACTCTCTACACGTCTAGTCCTGTTGGAACAGGTCTGGTCCTGTTGGAACGGGTCTGGTCCTGTTGGAACGGGTCGATTGTTGGAACGGGTCTGGTTCTGTTGGAACGGGTCTGGTTCTGATAGAACCGAGTTTAATCATGGCCACTTCACAAAATCCCTCTATAATACTTGTCGCTTTTCATAGCACTGAAATAATATAAGTTTTTCCCAGGCATTTAAAATGCATCTCTGGACTACCGAAATGATTTCCAATACCTCTGCATCGTGAATTATCCTTGAATAAAATGTTTTACTATAAATATTTTTGGTTTGAATTCGGGTTTAAGATTTCATTAGATTACTGAAGTGAATGAACATATATTGACAAGTACAGGACAGTGATACAGTGACAAGATTCTCACTGCTCAGAATACTTATATGATCGCACTCCTATATGGTTTTACATTCCTCAGGTGAGTTCTTATATATATATATATATATATATATATATATATATATATATATATATATATATATATATATATATAATAAGATATATATATATATATATATATATATATATATATGCAAAGGTTAGTGGACGAGTTTGGGAGAGTGTGTAAAGGTAGAAAGTTAAAAGTGAACATAGATAAGAGTAAGGTGATGAGGGTATCAAACGATTTAAATAAAGAAAAATTGGATATCACATTGGAGAGAGGAATTATGGAAGAAGTAAATGTTTTCAGATATTTGGGAGTTGACATGTCAGCGGATGGGTTTATGAAGGATGAGGTTAACCATAGAATTGATGAAGGAAAAAAGGTGAGTGGTGCATTGAGGTATCTGTGGAGACAAAAACGTTATCCATGGAGGCAAAGAAGGGAATGTACGAAAGTATAGTGGTACCAACACTCTTATATGGGTGTGAAGCATGGGTTGCAAATGCTGCAGCGAGGAGGCGGCTGGAGGCAGTGGAGATGTCCTGTCTAAGGGCAATTTGTGGTGTAAATATTATGCAGAAAATTCGGAATGTAGAAATTAGGAGAAGGTGTGGAGTTACTAAAAGTATTTGTCAGAGGGCTGAAGAGGGTTGTTGAGGTGGTTTGGTCATTTAGAGAGAATGGATCAAAGTAGAATGACTTGGAGAGCGTATAAATCTGTAGGGAAGGAAGGCGGGGTAGGGGTCGTCCTAGAAAAGGTTGGAGGAAGGGTAAAGGAGGTTTTGTGGGCGAGGGCTTGGACTTCCAGCAAGCATGTGTAAGCGTGTTAGATAGGAGTGAATGGAGACGAATGGTTTTTTGGGACATGACGATCTGTTGGAGTGTGAGCAGGGTAACATTTTGTGAAGGGATTCAGGGAAACCAGTTAATTGATTTAGTTGGACTTGAGTCCTGGAAATGGAAGTACAATGCCTGCACTTTAAAGGAGGGGTCTGAGATAGTGACAGCTGGGAGAGACTTTTCTCAGCTGTCGTATCTGAGCTTCTCTGCAAAGACAGTGATTATGTATGAGTGTGGTGAAAGTGTTGAATGATGATGAAAGTTTTTCTTTTGGGGATTTTCTTTCTTTGGGTCACCCTGCCTCGGTGGGAGACGGCCGACTTGTTGAAAAAATTAAAAAAAAAAATATATATATATATATATAAAATATAGGATGGGGTCCACCTCTAGTGCAAATTGTAGGACCCATATATATATATATATATATATATATATATATATATATATATATATATATATATATATATATATATATATATTATATATATATATATGGACTGTCAAACAAGAACACCTCAATAGAGGGTAATGTAGAAACTCATAACTGTTATACTGTCTCAGCTCATTTAAAGGCTAAGAGCTGTTATAATGCCTCAGCTCATTTACAGGCTAAGAGCTGTTATAATGCCTCAGCTCATTTACAGGCTAAGAGCTGTTATAATGCCTCAGCTCATTTAAAGGCTAAGAGCTGTTATAATGCCTCAGCTCATTTACAGGCTAAGAGCTGTTATAATGCCTCAGCTCATTTTAAAGCCCAGCAATATGTGTGGACGGAAAGACTCCTCCAGGTTGTCACACACACAACAGTTGACTAACAACCACGTACCTAGGAACAGCTAGGTAAACAGGTGCCACAGGTTGTCACACGCAACAGTTGACTAACGGCCAGGTACCTAGCTACAGCTAGGTAAACAGGTGCCACATGTAAGGAAAGATGCTCGACGTTTTCACCCACCCTAGGCTTCAACCCGGGTCCCTTGAGTATAAGCCGAAGATTGAGTAAATATGATTTTACCACCACCCATTCCAACTTAATTGTGTTCACAGTACAACGAGTACAGCTTAACCGTGTTCACAGTACAACGAGTACAGCTTAACCGTGTTCACAGTACAACGAGTGCAGCTTAACTGTGTTCACAGTACAACAAGTGAAGCTTAACTGTGTTCACAGTACAACGAGTGAAGCTTAACTGTGTTCACAGTACAACTGGAGTAGTTCATGGTAAACCATTTGCCCTATTGCTTCCATATAGTGCCTGTTACTCCATCGTCAGAGCTAAGCAATACCCAGGAGCTTCTTTCATGGTACACGGAGTCTTCTTATGGTACAGAGTCTTCTTATGGCCCTGATCTTCTATAGTTCAGGAGTCTTCTTTATGGTATCCAGAGTCTTCTTTATGGTATCCAGGAGTCTTCTTTATGGTATCCAGGAGTCTTCTTTATGGTATCCAGGAGTCTTCTTTATGGTACCCAGGAGTCTTCTTTATGGTATCCAGGAGTCTTCTTTATGGTACCCTGGAGTCTTCTTTATGGTACCCAGGAGTCTTCTTTATGGTACCCAGGAGTCTTCTTTATGGTACAAAGGAGTCTTCTTTATGGTACCCAGGAGTCTTCTTTATGGTACAGGAGTCTTCTTTATGGTACCCAGGAGTCTTCTTTATGGTACCCAGGAGTCTTCTTTATGGTACCCTAAGAGTCTTCTTTATGGTACCCAAGAGTCCTCTTTATGGTACCCAGGAGTCTTCTTTATGGTAAACAGGAGTCTTCTTTATAGTACCCAGGAGTCTCTTTATGGTACCCAGGAGTCTTCTTTATGGTACAAAGGAGTCTCTTTTATGGTACCCAGGAGTCTTCTTTATGGTAAACAGGAGTCTTCTTTATAGTACCCAGGAGTCTCTTTTATGGTACCCAGGAGTCTTCTTTATGGTACCAAGGAGTCTCTTTATGGTACCCAGGAGTCTTCTTATGGTACCCAGGAGTCTTCTTTATGGTACTCCAGGAATCTTCTTTATGGTATCCAGGAGTCTTCTTTATGGTACCCAGGAGTCTCCTTTATGGTACCCAGGAGTCTTTTATGGTACCCAGGAGTCTTCTTTATGGTACCCAGGAGTCTTCTTTATGGTACCCAGGAATCTTCTTTATGGTACCCAGGAGTCTTCTTTATGGTATCCAGGAATCTTCTTTATGGTACCCAGGAGTCTTCTTTATGGTACCCAGGAGTCTTCTTTATGGTACCCAGGAGTCTTCTTTATGGTACCCAGGAGTCTTCTTTATGGTACCCAGGAGTCTTATTTATGGTACCCAGGAGTCTTCTTTATGGTACCCAGGAGTCTTCTTTATGGTACCCAGGAGTCTTCTTTATGGTACCCAGGAGTCTTATGTAAGAGTCTTTATGGTACCCAGGAGTCTTCTTTATGGTATCCAGGAGTCTTCTTTATGGTCCCCAGGAGTCTTCTTTATGGTACCCAGGAGTCTTCTTTATGGTACCCAAGAGTCCTATTTATGGTACCCAGGAGTCTTCTTTATGGTATCCAGGAGTCTTCTTTATGGTCCCCAGGAGTCTTCTTTATGGTACCGAGGAGTCTTCTTTATGGTACCCAGGAGTCTTCTTTATGGTCCCCAGGAGTCTTCTTTATGGTACCCAGGAGTCTTCTTTATGGTACCCAGGAGTCTTCTTTATGGTACCCAGGAATCTTCTTTATGGTCCCCAGGAGTCTTCTTTATGGTACCCAGGAGTCTTCTTTATGGTACCCAGGAGTCTTCTTTATGGTCCCAGGAGTCTTCTTTATGGTACCCAGGAGTCTTCTTTATGGTACCCAGGAGTCTTCTTTATGGTACCCAGGAGTCTTCTTTATGGTACCCGCTCCAGCCTAAGACGAATCACCACTCAACCTACAACATTTTCTCACGAAATTTTGGTTTTGACTGATGCATGACTCGAGTGAAAGGCTGTCATGGATATTATAGATTATTATAGGTGAGAGACGGCTGTGCAGCCCCTGCTTTTCTGCACCAAGTTATACATATATATATATATATATATATATATATATATATATATATATATATATATATATATATATATATATATATATATATATATATATATATATATATATATATATATATATAATTTCATGTGTGTTTTAAACGGCTAGAATAGCGAATATATTTGATGGTTGCACAAGAGAAGCATCGCAACATTGCAGAGCTCCAGGTGATGTGTGGAAGGAAGTTCATCTTACTAAGATTGATCTATTACAACCATTATTGCCACACTCGGGTAATCAGTCACCATTGTAACAGTGGTCACAGACGCCTCACTCCTCTCACATTACACCTCTGGCAATTTCCGTTATCCTAAGATGTCCACAAAAAATTCCCCAAAACACATCATTGATATTTATAAATTTTGTAACTTGTTCTCATCGATTTATAACGCTTTATGTTTTTTTATCCTAAAGATAATCTAATATATTATTTTCGCAATAAGATGCAACACGATGTCTTATTTTCCTGTGATGTTAAAATGTGTAAATTACTTCAGTACATTGATATTTTAATTAACGACAAATTACAGTAATTGGTGTTAGGCTTGACATATAATAAACGATATATTTTGTATGTATGTAATATATATATATATATATATATATATATATATATATATATATATATATATATATATATATATATATATGTTGACCACCAGTCAAGAATGCTGTGCAAACATTGTTACATTTTCCGGTTAATTATTACTGTAATTTGTCTTTAATTAAAATATTAATTTGCTTATTAAGGAGAGTGTGTATAAAGTAGGGAAAAAAAGTTTTCGCATAGCTAGGCTAATTTATCTAATATTGTATTTAATTATTGTATAGTGTGTAGAAAACTAAGGTGTAAATTTAACAATTTCTATAACAACTTTTAAATGAAATATATAAGGAAATATAATGCTATAAATATAAATTAGAGAAGTGGACAAGTAGATGGGCGGGAAGTCAGTAGGAGGCGATGGTCGCCATATTTAACTAGTGGTATTATTTTGTGCTCTGATAAATTCCAAAATTTACCCTGTGAATTGTGTAAGAAGGAACATTTGCTATACTATATCCACTGCTCTTATCCACGACTATAATTAAACGTTGTATGACTTATCCAGTTAGCAAGATTTAAGTAGGAAGGAGTGAATTAATGGGAGTGGAAGAGAAGTATGTGTTGATCCAAGACTAATATCTTCACCTCGAGGACAGGATCACTTCCCATGTACATTCTTCCCACTGTACACCAGGTAGGTGTTTATTGCCAAAAAAAACTATAGTAGACATTATGAGAGGTGTTATAAAGCGCTATAAATAATGCAGGTGAGATTATTATTATAATCAAAATAAGCGCTAAACCAACACGGGGTGTAGAGGTGTCCGGAAATATTGCTTCATAAAAGACAATTATATTAATTATATCTTAGTCTTAAACAATAGAAGAATAATCATATAAATTGACGCTGATATTATGTTGGCTCCTGTTAGTCAAGCTAGGATATATATATATATATATATATATATATATATATATATATATATATATATATATATATATATATATATATATATATATATATATATATATATTAAAATATATATAATTTGTTTTTGTTACATGATGGTAGGATTGCTGGTGTCTTTTCTGTCTCATAAACATGCAAGATTTCAGGTAAATCTTGTTATTTCTACTTACACTTAAGTCACACTACACATTCATGTACAAGCATATATATACACACCCCTCTGGGTTTTCTTCTATTTTCTTACTAGTTCTTGTTCTTATTTCCTCTTATCTCCATGGGGAAGTGGAACAGAATTCTTCCTCCGTAAGTTATGCGTGTCGTAAGAGTCGACTAACATGCCGGGAGCAAGGGGCTAGTAACCCCTTCTCCTGTATACATTACTAAAGTTAAAAAGAGAAACTTTTGTTTTTCTCTTTGGGGCACCCCGCCTTTTATATATATATATATATATATATATATATATATATATATATATATATATATATATATATATATAAGACAACCACTTGAAAAAATAGAAGAATTCCAAGCGCTTTGTGATACTCACATTATCAAGGAACCTGTTTTACTGTGATCTTTGTATCTATATATATGTATATATTATATATATATATATATATATATATATATTATAATTTATCTATATATATGTATATATATATATAATATATATATATATATATATATATATATATATATATATATATATATAGTAATATATATATATATATATTATATATATATTAATATACTCAGCTGTATCCTAGTAGTGTGATGATAGTGTCCACATTACTGCAAGCTGTATCCTAGTAGTGGGTGATTGTCGTGTCCACATTACTGCAAGCTGTATCCTAGTAGTGTGTGATGGTCGGGCCACATTACTGAAGCTGTATCCTAGTAGTGTGTGATGGTCTGTCCACATTACTGCAGGCTGTATCCTAGTAGTGTGTGATGGTCGTGTCCACATTACTGCAAGCTGTATCCTA
>WNWK01002618.1:10000-87500 GCA_009830355.1 Cherax destructor | reverse complement strand
ATTATACATTTATGGAGCCATGACAATAATATACATTCATGGAGCTATAACAACAGTATTATACATTTATGGAGGTATAACTATTTTATATATTCATGGCGGCATACCTCTAATATTAAGGGAGACTTAACTGGTTCTTGGCGCTTCGGTAAATATTATTAGTATATATTAATATTTATTTCAGCACATATTAATAAATATTATATGATGCTCCAAACTCGCATGCGTTATTCAGCTCAAGAAAATTTAAAAAAAATATATAATAGTACATTAAAGCGGAAAAATTGACGAGACTGAATATTAGACTATGCTCTACAACACAAAATATAAAATAGATAAATAAACGAGTGAGAACAAGATTGGAGACGGAAAGAAGACTTAGAAGTAAGGAAAAATTATTTAAGTGAGAAGACAATGTGAGGTGAGATATGGGAAGACATGAACGCTAAAGTTAAGAGTAATGGAACGATTTGTGGGTGAGAGAGAGAGAGAGAGATGGAGGGAAAATATTGATGATGACAATAAAGAAGATGATGTTGACGATATAGAAGACGTAGATGATGAGAATGAAGGAGAGGAGTTAGGAGGTAACAGTGAGTGATGGTGATGCAAGATAGAGAAGGGAATACGTAAACCATGAATGTGACAGTGGAACATGAGAGGACGCAGGTTGAGGCTTCAATTCATTCATCACATAAGTTTACAGTTTGTCAAGCCTTCTAGGACGTGAATAACACACACACACAGGAGAGATAGAGGGGATATGATAACGACATATAAAATACTGAGAAAAATCGACAAGGTGGACAGAGACAGAATGTTCCAGAGGTGGGACACAGCAACAAGGGGTCACAGTTGGAAGTTGAAGACTCAGATGAACCACAGGGATGTTAGGAAATATTTCTTCAGTCGCAGAGTTGTCAGAAAGTGGAATAGTCTGGGAAGTGATGTAGTGGAGGCAGGATCCATACATAGCTTTAAGGAGAGGTATGATAAAGCTCATCGAGCGGGTAGAGTGATCGAGTAGCGGCCAGTGAAGAGGCGGGGCCAGGAGCTGTGACTCGACCACTGCAACCACAACTATATGAGTACAACTAGGTGAGTACACATTAAACTACAGGCCTGTGTCACTGACTTGTATATTATGCAAAGTCATGGAGATCATCAGGAGAGTGGTGGAGCACCTAGAAAGACACAAGTTTATACCCGACAACCAGCTCGTTTCAGGGAAGGAAAATCCTGTGTCACAAACCTACTGGAGTTTTATGACAAGGTAACAGAAGTAAGACACGAGAGAGAGGGGTGGATAGACTGCATTTTCTTGGACTGCAAGAAGGCCTTCGACACAGTTCCTCACAAGAGGTTAATGCAAAAGCTAGAGGATCAGGCACACGTAACAGGAAAGACACTGCAATGGATCAGAGAATATCTGACAGGGAGGCAACAACGAGTCATGGTACGTGACGAGGTGTCAGAGTGGGCACCTGTGACGGGCGGGGTTCCACAGGTGTCAGTCCTAGGAACTGTGCTGTTTTTGGTATATGTGAATGACATAACGGAAGAAATAGACTCAGAAGTGTTCCTGTTTGCAGATGATGTGAAGCTAATGAGAAGAATTAAATCAGTTGAGGATCAGGCAGGACTACAAAGAGACCTGGACAGGCTACAAGCCTGGTCCAGTAACTGGCTCCTTGAATTTAACCCTGCCAAATACAAGAGTCATGAAGATCAGAAAAGGGCAAAGAAGACCGCAGACAGAGTATAGTCTAAGTGGCCAAAGACTGCAAGCCTCACTCAAGGAAAAAGATCTTGGGGTGAGTATAATACCGAACACATCTAATGAGGCACACATCAATCAGATAACTGCTGCAGCATACGGGCGGCTGGCAAACCTAAGAATAGCGTTCCAATACCTCACTAAGGAATCGTTCAAGACTCTGTACACCATATACGTCAGGCCCATACTAAAGTATGCAGGACCAGTTTGGAACCCACACCTGGTCAAGCACGTCAAGAAATTAGAGAAAGTGTCCTGTCCTCCAGTGTCGGCCTGACGACACTGGAGGACAGGAGGGTTAGGGGAGACATGATAACGCATATAAAATACTGCGAGGAATAGATAAGGTGGACAGAGACAGGATGTTTCAGAGATGGGACACAGAAACAAGGGATCACAATTGGAAGTTGAAGACTCCTATGATTCATAGGGATGTTAGGAAGTATTTCTTCAGTCATAGAGTTGTCAGGAAGTGGAATAGTCTAGAAAGTGACGTAGTGGAGGCAGGAACCATACATAGTTTTAAGACGAGGTTTGATAAAGCTCATGGAGCAGGGAGAGAAAGGACCTAGTAGCAATCAATGAAGAGGCGGGGCCAGGAGCTATGAATCGACCCCTGCAACCACAAATAGGTGAGTACACACACACACACACACATTAAAAATTTAACCTCAGAGGTTTGTGGAGAATACTAAACCATGACAGAAGTAGCTATATTTTTCAGTCTTGTTTGTCTTTTTTTTTTTTTTTTTAGTTGTTTTGTTTAGCGTTTCTTTTGATTATATAATAATTTAGTTGTTGTTGTTGCTGTTATGGTTATTGTTTTTTTGTTAGTATTATTATTATTCTCCCAGATTATGGCGGCCTACCAAAACATTTATATTACGGACCACATTACTTACCCTGTATAAACATTCACCTTAAATACCTCTCCCTCCTTCCCCTCCCTCTTCCCCCTCTTTCAATAATTTCCATCTTGTGTGGTTGAGGTAGACGTCCTCCAGCCTCAACTCCCTCCATGGATTGCTAAGACGTAATTGCCCAATCAGAAATTCCGATTGGATCTCTGAACGCTCCATTCCTTCATCCCTGAATGTCTGACCAATGACGGCAGTCCCAAAATAAGAAATTGGATGTGACATGAAATCTGAGATTTTTTTGTTTATACCTGTGTATTTGTGTGTGGTATTGTGGAATTTTGTAGCTGTAATATGTAATAGCGTCTAGATTATTAAAAAGCTAAGCATGAAGCTTCAAAGCTCTGAAGTATTATAGTCAAGCTTTTTGAATGTCAATACTAATTTCTCAACTATTTTAAATCATGATAGTTAAACCTCTCTAATTCTAAGACGAATCTTTAAATCTTCAATATGTATACAAGTGTTTTAACTCCCAAATTATGAGAGATTACCCTTAAAGTATGATAAATTAAACGTATGTGTATAATAATGCAGCCTACATAAAGATAATGGTTTAACACCTTTCTTAAGATGGTGGTTTAACACCTTTCTTAAGATGGTTTAACGCCTTAACGCTCTTTTTAACAAATTATAACTAACTTCTTAAGATGAATTCTTCAAGGTAGTCAACTGAGTGTGAAAAATGGTCCTCCGAACTTCCTGAAGTACTAAGAGTTCCCTTAAATACAAGAATTTCAGTTTCCTCGAGTGCCAGGAGTACTTAGACTCATCTAGAGTACCAGGGGTCAAGCAAGCGAGTCCTAGATTGCTAAGATACTGAGTACATGACTAGTTCACTCTAGCCTCTCCCACTCTGTCTCACTCTCTTCACTAGGTGGGCATGAGGTAACCTTTTATAAGGAAATGAAAGCCCGAGGGGAGAGTAACAATTTCTTTTGATTTGGAGAAAGAAATTGCGTGGTAAGGATAGAAAGAGATTGAGAGAAGGAGAAGAAAGAAAGATAAAGAATGGGAGAGAAACACGGAGGAAGATCAATATAAAACTGTATATATATATATATATATATATATATATATAAGATGGGGTCCACTCTGGTACAAATTGTGGGCCATAGCCTCGGAGAAGTGGATAAAGGCTTCAGGAAGAATATTTGGATTTCTTCCTGATGACATTTGAATATTCCACTTCCTACCACCCCATCTTTTTTACCAATAGGTATATTTTATTACATAATATGGTACAAAAGATTTAAGAGATACATTGTTGATATAAAGATGGCATATACAGTACACGAGGGAGAGATACATGTCTAGTACATATTGTTACATGTTTGTCACTGATTATAATGCGAAAATCTCATCCAGCTCTTCCGAGCTGGGGCGCGTGCCCAGAATACAGCATGCATTACCCCTCTGAACAGCAGCGCTGAGTCGCTGGAACAGAAAACTAGCTGCCCTGGGATCCCTAGTTACCCTGTTGAGTCTTTTGCCCAGCTCCTTGAGGAACTTAGATGCATTTATATATATATATATATATATATATATATATATATATATATATATATATTATTATATATATAAATGGATAAAAAGGCTTAAGGAAGAATATTTGGATTTCTTCCTGAAGCCATTTGTATGCTATTCCACTTTCCCTACCCCCCTTTCCCCTCCCACACACACATATACATACAAACATGCATACACGCATACAGTAATCTACGTCCTCGAGGCGTAAGTGGTAAACCCGTATAGGTCACATAGTGCCGGGGGAGGGGGTAGAGAGAATGGCATACATTCTTGATCCAAGTTCTTGGATCAAGAGTTAGGGATCAGAGAACTAACCATAATGAAGAGGATGAAAGAAAATAGAAGAGGTTTAAAGAAGTCAAGAAGAGGTTGGGCTGCCAGCGTGAAATGAAAGAGTCCCATCCTTTGGTCCTTTGTGGTGCACAGTGTGGTCCTGGTGGTCCACAGTGTGGTCATGGTGGTCCATAGTGTGGTCCTGGTGGTCCACAGTGTGGTCATGGTGGTCCATTGTGTGGTCCTGGTGGTCCATAGTATGGTCATGGTGGTCCACACTGTGGTCATGGTGGTCCATAGTGTGGTCATGGTGGACCACAGTATGGTCCTGGTGGGCCACAGTGTGATCCGAGACCGTCTTGGTTCTCTATTTAAGGAGGAAAGAACCTGGCATTCAACTCTTCTCAAGCGAAGTTCATTTGCTGAATCTCCACCTGGGTTATCTTGCCTGCTGGGTTATCTTGCCTGCTGGGTTATCTTGCCTGCTGGGTTATCTTGCCTGCTGGGTTATCTTGCCTGCTGGGTTTCTTGCCTGCTGGGTATGTAGCCTGCTGGGTAGATCTTGGCCTGCTGGGCCAGACTTAATCGCCTGCCCCCTGGTTACCACACACTCCTTACCCTACTACACTTACCCCTTGCCCTGCGTTATCTCTACTTTGCTGCAAGTTATCTTGCCATTTACTGGGTTATCTTCATGCTGGGTTATCTTGCCTGCTGGGTTATCTGCTGCTAGGGTTATCTTGCCTATTCTAATCTTGCCTGCTGGGTTATCTTGCCTGCTGGGTTATCTTGCCTGCTGGGTTATCTTGCCTGCTGGGTTATCTTGCCTGCTGGGTTATCTTGCCTGCTGGGTTATCTTGCCTGCTGGGTAATCTTGCCTGCTGGGTTATCTTGCCTGCTGGGTTATCTTGCCTGCTGGGTTATCTTGCCTGCTGGGTTATCTTGCCTGCTGGGTTATCTTGCCTGCTGGGTTATCTTGCCTGCTGGGTTATCTTGCCTGCTGGGTTTTCTTGCCTGCTTGGTTATCTTGCCTGCTGGGTTTTCTTGTTACATACACACACATAAACACACAGCTTTAAGGAGAGGTATGATAAAGCTCATGGAGCGGGTAGAGTGACCGAGTAACGGCCAGTGAAGAGGCGGGGCCAGGAGCTATGAATCGACCCCTGCAACCACAACTAGGTGAGTACACACACTAACACACACACTAACACACACACTAACACACACACACACACTAACACACACACTAACACACACACACACACTAACACACACACTAACACACACACTAACACACACACACACTAACACACACACACACTAACACACACACATACACACACATACACACACATACACACACACATACATACACACACACATACACACACGTCAATATCTCTAACATTTGTCACAACCGCAAGTTAATCAAATATATTTACTGTCCATTTAACATGATTAACATGTCATTCATGACACAATAATTGATGCCTCATTGAGTACCAGTCAACGAGTCATCAACGAAATTATAACTGCATGTATTAATCTCAGTGTTAAGTTTTATCTCGCCAAATATTCAATAAAAATAATGTTGAACTGAAAATTTTGAATCTTTAATAAATGTTTTTAAAACGAATTTTATGAAAGTATAGAAAGTTCTGTGTATATGGTGGTCTAGAATTGTATGTATATGGTGGTCCAGAATTGTATGTATATGGTGGTCCAGAATTGTATGTATATGGTGGTCCAGAATTGTATATATGGTGGTCCAGAATTGTATGTATATGGTGGTCCAGAATTGTATGTATATGGTGGTCTAGAATTGTATGTATATGGTGGTCCAGAATTGTATGTATATGGTGGTCCAGAATTGTATGTATATGGTGGTCTAGAATTGATATATGGTGGTCCAGAATTTTGAATGTAATAAATGTGTCTTAAGAATTGTATGTATATGGTGGTCAGAAGTTCTGATGTATATGGTGGTCTAGAATTGTATGTATATGGTGGTCCAGAATTGTATGTATATGGTGGTCCAGAATTGTATGTATATGGTGGTCTAGAATTGTATGTATATGGTGGTCCAGAATTGTATGTATATGGTGGTCCAGAATTGTATGTATATGGTGGTCCAGAATTGTATGTATATGGTGGTCCAGAATTGTATGCATTAACTCGTATATTGGTCCACATTTCGAATCATGGTTGGAGATGGATAAAGCTCTACACAGAGTGAAACGTCCTTATGAAGCTCTACACAGAGTGAAACGTCCTTATGAAGCTCTACACAGAGTGAAACGTCCTTATGAAGCTCTACACAGAGTGAAACGTCCTTATGAGGCTCTACACAAAGTGAAACGTCCTTATGAAGCTCTACACAGAGTGAAACGTCCTTATGAAGCTCTACACAGAGTGAAACGTCCTTATGAAGCTCTACACAGAGTGACACGTCCTTATGAAGTCTACACAGAGTGAAACGTCCTTATGAAGCTCTACACAGTGAAACGTCCTTATGAAGCTCTACACAGAGTGAAACGTCCTTATGAAGCTCTACACAGAGTGAAACGTCCTTATGAAGCTCTACACAGAGTGAAACGTCCTTATGAAGCTCTACACAGTGAAACGTCCTTATGAAGCTCTACACAGAGTGAAACGTCCTTATGAAGCTCTACACAGAGTGAAACGTCCTTATGAAGCTCTACACAGAGTGAAAGATGCCTTACTAAAGTGTTAAACAGAGCGAAACATGACTTGATAAAGTTCTACACTGAGCGTAACATGACTTGATAAAGTTCTACACTGAGCGTAACATGACTTGATAAAGTTCTACATTAGTCGAAACATGACTTAACTAAAGCTCTACGCAGAGCTTTATTTAAGTCATGTTTAGTTAAGTCATGATAAAACTCTACTCTGAGCGAAACGTCGCCACAAATACACACACACTCACACTCTATACCATTATCCATTAAAACTTCCCGATCGTCTTATAATGAGCCAATTTAAGTTTAAAGATTGAGATAGACAGGAAAAGAGTTTGATAGACAGGAAGAGAGTTTGATAGACAGGAAGAGAGTTTGATAGACACGAAGAGAGTTTGATAGACAGAAGAGAGTTTGATAGACAAGAAGAGAGTTTGATAGACAGGAAGAGAGTTTGATAGATAAGAAGAAAGTTTGATAGACAAGAAGAAAGTTTGATAGACACGAAGAAAGTTTGATAGACACGAAGAGAGTTTGATAGACAGGAAGAGAGTTTGATAGACAGGAAGAGAGTTTGATAGACAGGAAGAGAGTTTGATAGACAAGAAGAAAGTTTGATAGACAAGAAGAAAGTTTGATAGACAAGAAGAGAGTTTGATAGACAAGAAGAAAGTTTGATAGACAAGAAGAGAGTTTGATAGACAAGAAGAGAGTTTGATAGACAAGAAGAGAGTTTGATAGACAAGAAGAGAGTTTGATAGACAAGAAGAGAGTTTGATAGACAAGAAGAAAGTTTGATAGACAAGAAGAGAGTTTGATAGACAAGAAGAGAGTTTGATAGACAGGAAGAGAGTTTGATAGACAAGAAGAAGTTTGATAGACAAGAAGAGAGTTTGATAGACAGGAAGAGAGTTTGATAGACAGGAAGAGAGTTTGATAGACAGGAAGAGAGTTTGATAGACAAGAAGAAAGTTTGATAGACAAGAAGAGAGTCATTAACTACCCAGTTATGTGAACTTTCTCCTGATATTACTTTCATTAGCAAAAAGTCAAGCAGAAGTAATTCTTATACAGAGATTATATTTAGTCTGGCTCTGCCCGAGCCAGAATTTATAATAGAAATTTGCAAACAAATCTCATTTATCTTTTTTTTATTAGTGAAATTGAGCTACGTTGTTGTTTTGTTGTTGTTGAGTTACTGTTGTTGTTTTGCTGTCATAATTACTGTTGTTGTTTTGTCATAATTACTGTTGTTGTTTTGCTGTCATAATTACTGTTGTTTTTGTTGTTGTCATAATTACTGTTGTTGTTTTGCTGTCATAATTACTGTTGTTGTTTTGCTGTCGTAATTACTGTTGTTGTTTTGTTATAGTTACTGTTGTTTTGTTGTTATAGTTACTGTTGTTGTAGTTGCTGTTTTTGTTGCTATTGAAGTTATTGTTGTTTCAGTTGTTTTTATGCTCTTAATGTCTTTGTTCGTGTTATGGACACCTATGGCGTCAGTGGTCGCTATTACCATGGTCAACCATGGTGATAGTGGTCCCTACTACCATGGTGGCAGTGGTCGCTACTACCATGGACAACCATGGCGGCAGTGGTCACTATTACCATGGTGATAGTGGTCATACCATGGCTACTACCATGGACACCTCATGGTCTATATCACGGTCACCATGGGGCAGTGTGCTACTACCATGGACAACCATGGCGGCAGTGATCCTAGTACCAGGTCACCATGGGGCAGTGTTCTATACCATGGTGGCAGTGGTCCTACCTCACCATGGGGCAGTGTTGCTACTACCATGGACAACCATGGCGGCAGTGGTCGCTAGTTACCACGGTCCACCATGGGGCAGTGTTGCTACTACCATGGACAACCATGGCGGCAGTGATCACTAGTACCACGGTCCACCATGGGGGCAGTGGTTGCTACTACCATGGACAACCATGGCGGCAGTGGTCGCTAGTACCACGGTCCACCATGGGGGCAGTGGTTGCTACTACCATGGACAACCATGGCGGCAGTGGTCGCTAGTACCACGGTCCACCATGGGGGCAGTGGTTGCTACTACCATGGACAACCATGGCGGCAGTGGTCGCTAGTACCACGGTCCACCATGGGGGCAGTGGTTGCTACTACCATGGACAACCATGGCGGCAGTGATCCCTGGTACCACAGTCTACCATAGTGACATTGGTCGCTACTACTATGGTCCACTATAGTGCCATCAACTAGCACAACATCACGTGTACTGAGACACTTCCACTAAACCGAAGGAAACAAAGATCCAGTAGTGGGTCATCATATGACTAAGACCCGCGTCAGGAAACACTTGTCCTGTTTCATGAAAACCTTACCTAACCTCAGGCAACCAGCAAGTGAATCTCATGAAGCGACTAGCATACCCCCTTCCTAGCGACCCCATCGACCAGTAGAAGAAATAGAAGAAGGAAAAGGAAGAGGAAAAAGAAAGAAAGAAGAGAGAAATTAACTGCTCTTTGAGGAGCATAAAGTTAGTGATGTCTGAGTCCAGACTCGGGTGGACAAAGTTCCTCCCACAAAGATTTAACTCACCTGCTACTTGAAAAATCTGACCTTTATCGTGATGCGACTGACCTTCCAGACCTCCACCGGATTTTATGATATTTTATTAATTAATTTCCTTGAAATAAATTAAAACATTTTGACACTCCAGATAACCAAGTGTTGGACACGTGTCTTATTATTCATCAAAAAGTATTCATTGTATTTGCTACCATAAACGTCTGTCATATTGTCTCCTAACTTTAGCTCTCTTAAGCTAGCATTGATAAGTAAGACACATGTACAACAGTTAGGTATATTTAGTCCGGAATAAAGATACCTAACTATTGTACACATATTTTTACTTATAAACTTTTCGGTATTGTATACCAATATCATATTCAAGCTGATGATTCGTATCTTCCCAGATAATTCACGTGTTGTATGTCCCTTAGCCCAGATATTCAAATCATCCGGCCGCGGGGGAGATGACCCCGAAACCCTCTCCAGGTATACTCCAGGTATTGCTATAACTTTTCACTAATGCCAGCTTGATCAACAAATCTGTTGATGCTAAAGTATCATAAAAAATTTTGTTTGGACAAGACACACATATATATGTATAATCGTTTTGCATGCTATGAGTGTTGCTTGTTCACTCACCACATGTGTGCTATCCACTTTACTGCACTAGATTATTACATTTTTGTATAATCTTCCCTTTATTTCACTTCTACTTCAAGTGGTGATAGGTCGTGTTTATAAGTCATTTAGTAAGAGTATCAAGGCTTCACATCCTAGCACTTGGTAAGATTATCAACGCTTCACATCCTAGAACTTAGTAAGAGTATCAAGGTTTCACATCCCAGCACTTAGACTATCAAGGCTTCAACATCCAATCATCAGTCTTTGCAATTAAACACAACTTGTAAAAGAAGATTCTGTCAATAATTGTTCCCACTATCGTTTCATTCTGATGCCTTTTTGTTTTTTTCCTCTGATTTAATCAGATTTTTTCGGCAATAGTATCGTTTTTGATTCAGTAATTTCACAGCAAATGACATCCAATTTTTTTAATAATTGGCTACGGCGTTACTGTCAACATGACTTCAGAAAAGTTCGTCCTGCAGCCGATCACTAGCTGAACTTTTTCACAATGTGGTGCCAGTCACTGAATACATGCAACTGTAATTGCATTGTTGAATTGGGTATTTGTGGCGCCTTTGGCTGGGTATTTTTAACGAGGTCTGGCGGCACAGCAAGAATCACTAGGAATTAATACAGGGTAGTTCTCACCCAGATGGAAGTAGATAGTGTTTCTCGGCAGAGAGCCTAGTTCCCACCCTAGATGGAAGTAGATAGTGTTTCTCGGCAGAGAGCCTAGTTCCCACCCTAGATGCAATATGTGTTTCTGAAGAGCATTAGTTCCCACCCTGCAGGAAGTAGATGTTTTCGGCAGAGAGCCTAGTTCCCACCCTAGATGGAAGTAGATAGTGTTTCTCGGCAGAGAGCCTAGTTCCCACCCTAGATGGAAGTAGATAGTGTTTCTCGGCAGAGAGCCTAGTTCCCAACTCCTAGATGAAACCATAGACTAGTGTTCTGCAAGAGCCTGAGTTCACCCAGCAGGAAGTAGAAATTCTGAGAGCCGGTAGTGTTAGTCCTCTGCTGATCTGTATTTCCCATGACTCCTGGTATCAAACTTGGCTTTTATACAGATTAGTACACCTGCAGGCTAAGCTTCTTACGAAAACTATTGAACAACGTATGAAAGTCACTGAATGCCAGCCAGGTGCAATTGCATACTGATTTTCTTCTTAAGTCCAGAACTCCTAGCTGAACCAACTACTGATGACTGCAACAAACCTGACGTACACCCAGCAGAGTGCAATTCGAACGTAATGAACTTGTGTATTTCAGCTGGTTGAAGATACTTTGTTACGCTGTGAGAGAAACTGTATCACTAACATATACTCACACCGCATACGATTCTGAAATACAACTTCAATTAAGATTGAACATTTGAAATTTTGAGGAATGAAATATTAATCTTAAATCTTCCAAGAAAAGAATTAAGAAGAATTTCTGACTAGTTTTACAGAATTGATTGGAAAGTTCTACAAAAGACAAGTTTACAGCTTTACTGAATGTATAATACAATGGAAAGGCAGATAGCAGGGTGTGCGTGGCTATTAAATTTCCGTCTCTCCATCCTATCTCTTTCTTGTGGACGAGGCATAAGACTGCGCCAGAGATACCTGTCTCTAACCTTGAATCTATAAGAGTTAACTTCAACAACCCTTTAGAGACGTCAAAGATCTCGCCTTCATGAAGGATCCTCAGTAGTAAGGATCCTCCGTAGTCTGAAAGATCCTCACCCAGTCCATCATCGTGTCCATCACACTATCAAAGAATTCACTTCTCGTCTGGAATTTGTCTTCGTAAATTCTACTGAATCCTTCAGAAAGAGAGTGATATTGCGTACAGTGGGAGGTGGTATAAGGGTATAAAAGAGAGGTAAACAGATCAGTGGAGTGTTGGTTCAGGCGGTGTTTACTGAGGTGGTGAGACGTGAGAAGATAGAGGGAGAAGAATGCAAATGGAGAGAGTAGTACGTAGAGGGAATGTAAAAACGGAGTGAAAGATGGGAGAACATATGAAGGAGAAAAGAAACGGAGGTGAAGAGTTTGGGAAGAACACAAGAGGAAGAAGTAAAACAGTGTTGGAGAGAAGAAGACGAGTGGGGAGGGGTTAAAAGGGAAAACAAGAACAGAGAGGAAAGAAGGAAGAGAGCCGAAGATGATAAGGAAGAGGATGGGGACAACTGAAGGAGAGACGAGAGTGAGAAACGAATATGATGAAGGTGAGAATCATTATCTCTGAACCATCATCACCTGTGACCATGATCAGCTCCTCAGAGACAGTGACACCTGAGACCGGTGCCTCGAACCCCGCACACACATGAAGGCACAACATTACCAAAAAGAACCTACATAATTACACATTAATAACCTCTCCCACATACTCCCTTCCATTAATATAATAATTATATTAAAATAAATATAATTCAGTGAACTGTTTAAACCATAATTAAAACAGTTATGTCTGGAATTGTTGGAGAAATATAATTGTTTTATTGAAACAATGTTTATATTTGTGTTAATGTTTAGTGTATTGAAGGAAACAATGTTTATAGTTGTATTAATGTTTAGTGTATTGAAGGAAACAATGTTTATAGTTGTGTTAATGTTTAGTGTATTGAAGGAAACAATGTTTATATTTGTGTTAATGTTTAGTGTATTGAAGGAAACAATGTTTATATTTGTGTTAATGTTTATGTATTAGAAGGAAACAATTTTATATTTGTTTAATGTTTAGTGTATTGAAGTGAAAAATGTTTATATTGTGTTAATGTTTAGTGTATTGTATGAAACAATGTTTATATTTGTGTTAATGTTTAGTGTATTGAAGGAAACAATGTTTATAGTTGTGTTAATGTTTAGTGTATTGAAGGAAACAATGTTTATATTTGTGTTAATGTTTAGTGTATTGAAGGAAACAATGTTTATAGTTGTATTAATGTTTAGTGTATTGAAGGAAACAATGTTTATATTTGTGTTAATGTTTAGTGTATTGAAGGAAACAATGTTGTGTTAATGTTTAGTGTATTGAAGGAAACAATGTTTATATTTGTGTTAATGTTTAGTGTATTGAAGGAAACAATGTTTATATTTGTGTTAATGTTTATGTATTGAAGAAACAATGTTTATAGTTGTATTAATGTTTAGTGTATTGAAGGAAACAATGTTTATATTTGTGTTAATGTTTAGTGTATTGAAGGAAACAATGTTTATAGTTGTATTAATGTTTAGTGTATTGAAGGAAACAATGTTTTAGCTGTGCTAATGTTTATTGTACTGAGATACAGTGTTGTGTTAATGTTTATTGTACTGAGATACAGTGTTGTGTTAATGTTTATTGTACTGAGATACAATGTTGTGTTAATGTTTATTGTACTGAGATACAATGTTGTGTTAATGTTTAGTGTACTGAGATACAATGTTGTGTTAATGTTTAGTGTACTGAAGTAAACAATGTTGTGTTAATGTTTATTGTACTGAGATACAATGTTGTGTTAATGTTTATTGTACTGAGATACAATGTTGTGTTAATGTTTATTGTACTGAGATACAATGTTGTGTTAATGTTTAGTGTACTGAGATACAATGTTGTGTTAATGTTTATTGTACTGAGATACAATGTTGTGTTAATGTTTATTGTACTGAAGTAAACAATGTTGTGTTAATGTTTATTGTACTGAAGTAAACAATGTTGTGTTAATGTTTAGTGTACTGAGATACAATGTTGTGTTAATGTTTATTGTACTGAGATACAATGTTGTGTTAATGTTTATTGTACTGAGATACAATGTTGTGTTAATGTTTAGTGTACTGAGATACAATGTTGTGTTAATGTTTAGTGTACTGAGATACAATGTTGTGTTAATGTTTAGTGTACTGAGATACAATGTTGTGTTAATGTTTAGTGTACTGAGATACAATGTTGTGTTAATGTTTAGTGTACTGAGATACATGTGTTAATGTTTAGTGTATAATAAGTGTTTATTTTAGTACTGAGATACAATGTTGTGTTAATGTTTAGTGTACTGAGATACAATGTTGTGTTAATGTTTAGTGTACTGAGATACAATGTTGTGTTAATGTTTAGTGTACTGAGATACACAGGTGCATCACTTGGGTATCTTTACTGCTGAAGTGTTTGGCCTGTACATCAGACGTCTTCAGTTTAATACAGAAGTGACTTTTATAGTAGAGACACTTGATGGAAGGTCATCAGTCCCTTAGTCTTGATTAAAGGTGTTCAGTCCCTCGGTCTTAATTAAGTGACCCTGAGTGATGCTGAGTGACTTTGAGTCTTGTTGAATGACTCTGAGTGATGCTGAGTGACTTGTCTGTTGAAGACTAGTGCGATGACTTAGTCTTGTAAGTTGTAGCGAGTCTTGGTCTGTTAATGACTCTGAGTGATGCTGAGTGACTTGAGTCTGTTGAATGACTTGAGTGATGCTGGGACTGAGTCTTGTTGAATGACTCTGTGATGCTGAGGACTTGAGTCTGTGAATGATCGAGTGATGTAATGAGTCGTTGAATGTGATGCTCACAGTTGCAGTTAGGTCAGTGACAGCCAGTATGTCACAGTGACAATAGGTCACAAACAGTAGGTCGCAGTGATAACTGGTAGGTCACAGCAACCAGTAGTCGCATTGACGCCCAGTAGGTCACACCCAGTATGTCACAGTGACTCAGTAGGTCACAGAAATATTAGGTCACAGTGACTGTCAGTAGGTCACAGATATCAGGTCACAGTGACTGTCAGGTCACGGTGACTGTCAGTAGGTAACAAGAGATATTAGATCACAGTGACTGTCAGTATGTCACAAGATATATTAGGTCAGAGTGACTGTCAGTTGTTCACAGTGACTCAGTAGGTCACAGTGACTGTCAGGTCACAGTGACTGTCAGTAGGTAACAAGAGATATTAGGTCAGAGTGACTGTCAGTATGTCACAGAGATATTAGGTCAGAGTGACTGTCAGTTGTTCACAGTGACTCAGTAGGTCACAGTGACTGTCCAGTAGGTCACACTGTCAATAAAAACCACCAAATTCTCCTAGCAATAAAACATAAACCGCCTCTGAATTTTTTTATCGAGGACAAATTTAAACTGAGCAAATCATATTAAGAATTTGTTGAGTGAAGGTGACTCAGAAGGCAGGGATGCTGCGTTGCCATGACGACCGTATGTACAGAGGGTTTTTCTTATATAATTCCAGCATCAGTCGTATATTTATAGCCTTTCAGTTGACACCAAAACATACAATTCTTGGTTTATATATTGGAATGTTTAGGTGGAAAGTTAGTGATAACACACGAGTGTCTGTGGATGAAGAAGGGGCGGCGACTCGAACCACGGTACACGTCTGTGGCAGGTTCAGAGACATGTTTATGGTGTTAAGTGTTATTTCTTGTGGGACACTAAGGCAGACATCTGTCAGGTGATCATCCAGTCACCTAACTACTTCACTTGACGAGATGACAGTCATGTCATTCTCACTAACTTCGTGTGACGAGATGACAGTCATGTCAGTCTCACTAACTACCTGTGACGAGATGACAGTCATGTCAGTCTCACTAACTACGTGTGACGAGATGACAGTCATGTCGGTCTCTGCACACTTCTCGCATCATAACATGATGTTCATCATATCATTCTTACCCCCCCTTCCCCTGCTACCCTATCTTTCCCACACTCACTGTTACTGGGGTTCCAGTGTTACCATGTTACTTGGGGCCCCAGTGTTACCAACTATGTTACTGGGGGTTCCAGTGTTACCAACTATGTTACTAGGGGTTCCAGTGTTACCAACTATGTTATTGGGGGTTCCAGTGTTACCAACTATGTCACTGGGGGTTCCAGTGTTACCAACTATGTTACTGGGGGTTCCAGTGTTACCACCTATCTTACTGGGGATTCCAGTGTTACTATCTTACTGGGGGTTCCAGTGTTACCAACTATCTTACTGGGGCCTCTTAGTGTTACCAAGTAGGAGAATTTTAAGCAAGAACCTTAACCTTTCTCATTTTAATTACTAATGAGATAATGGAATAAGTAATTCCTAATGGACTAATGGAATACAGTAATTAGAAAGTCATTGTGATCCCGACTCACGAGTCTGGCCAATCAGGAGTCTGGTAATCAGAAGGCTGGCCAATCTGGAGTCTGGCCAATCAGGAATCTGGCCAATCAGAGTCTGGCCAAGAAGAGAGAATAAATGATCTTTGTTCGTGACTGCTGAGAGTGTGGTCCCCTGTCACACTCGCCCTGCCAATACACACACATACACACGTGTGTGTGTGTGTGTGTGTGTGTACTCTAGTTCAGCGCTTCATCTAATGTTTCAGAAAATTGAACATTCTGTAGATTCTGTATACACAGTGAGAGAGATACACCTCGGTGTATATACAGTGAGACATATATACCCTCCACTGTATATATCCTTGCCGTTAATACTTGCTTGGTTAATTGAGTTTAAAGGCTATCTATTACAGGAGGGTCATTAAGGCTGCATGTCACATGTTCACCACCAGTCAACATTGCCTTAATACTTAAGTTAGGATTAATGTAAATTCTCAGTGTATATACACTCAGATATACACCTCTCAGTGTATATACACTCGGAGATATAAATATGGGGTATGAGTATATAAAGTGTCCCTTATGAACACACACACTTTTTAAAAAAAAATAATATATATATATATATATATATATATATATATATATATATATATATATATATATATATATATATATATATATATTATATGTATATATGTATATATATATAATATACTTATAATATACAATATATATAATATATATATATATATATATATATATATATATATATATATATATATATATATATATATATATATATATATTATTGTATTGCTCTTGAATAAATTGTTAAATGTTGCATTTTATATCTATCTATCTATCTATATATATATATATATATATATATATATATATATATATATATATATATATATATATATATATATAAGAGAATTCCAAGCGCTTTCGTGACAGCTCACATTATCAAGGAACTATAAAAGGAAACATGACAAGCAGGCTTACAAAGGGGCAAGACTACACCTCACAGTCACATCATACTAACAAAGACCTTGATAATGTGAGTTGTCACGAAAGAGCTTGGAATTCCTCTATTTTTCATAGTGGTTGTCTTGCATATTTTGATATCACCTGTTTACTGTGATCTTTTTGCATATTTTTTTTTATATATATATATATATATATATATATATATATATATATATATATATATATATATATATATATATATATATATTTTATATATACTCGAGGCTCCGCCATGTTGTCGTGCTGCCGTGCTTGGCGTACTGCCGTGCTGTCGTGCTGGCGTACTGCCGTGCTGTCGTGCTGCCGTGCTGGCGTACTGCCGTGCTGTCGTGCTGCGGTGCTGTCGTGCTGCCGTCTTAAAAATAACTAATTTTACGTTTCTGTCTAAAAAAATAAAATCAAATTTTCAGAGGATCGGCTTCAAACTTAGTGTCACACGGGTTTCTCTATTTTTTCTTTGCATTTTCCCTAAATATATTTTTTTTCAAGAAAATTTCCCATTCATTTTTTTGCATCGTTTCTTAATTAAGAACTTTGAAACTGATGAAAGATTGACTCATCACGCACATTGTAGTGACCTCTGGTGATGTGTGGTGATCTCTGGTGATGTGTGGTGACCTCTGGTGATGTGTGGTGACTTCTGGTGATGTGTGGTGACCTCTGATGATGTGGTGACCTCTGGTGATGTGTGGTGACCTCTGGTGATGTGTGGTGACTTCTGGTGATGTGTGGTGACCTCTGATGATGTGGTGACCTCTGGTGATGTGTGGTGACCTCTGGTGATGTGTGGTGACCTCTCGTGATGTGGTGACTTCTGGTAATGTGTGGTGACCTCTGGTGTTGTGACCTCTGATGATGTGGTGACCTCTGGTGATGTGTGGTGACCTCTGGTGATGTGTGGTGACCTCTGGTGATGTGTTGTGACCTCTGATGATATGTGGTGACCTCTGGTGATGCGTTATGACCTCTGATGGTGCATTTTGACCTCTGGTGATGCCCCACCTCTCACAGACAGCACAGACTCCCCCACTCCTCACAGACAGCACAGACTCCCCCACTCCTCACAGACAGCAGACTCCCCCACTCCTCACAGACAGCACAGACTCCCCCACTCCTCACAGACAGCACAGACTCCCCCACTCCTCACAGAGACAGCACAGACTCCCCCACTCCTCACAGACAGTACAGACTCCCCCCCAACCATCACAACTCATTCAAACACACAACAGATTATAACTTCGGTGGTGCTAAAACTTATTACTTCTCACCGAGGCTGCTGGCTGGGGATTGAAATGTTTTGATAAGTGAGGGTGGATTTTTTTAGTGAGCAGCAGTGCTATGTATTTCTGTGTGTCTGTTGTCTGTATGTCTTCCATTGTAGTCCCTGCGTGTCTGTTGCTTGTTTGTGTATGTCTTCCACTGTGGTTCTTGCGTGTCTGTTGCTTGTTTGTGTATGTTTTCCACTGTGGTCCTTGCATGTCTGTTGTTTGTTTGTGTTTGTTTCCAATGTGGTCCTTGCGTGTCTGTTGCTTGTTTGTGTTTGTTTTCCACTGTGGTCCTTGCTTGTCTGTTGTTTGTTTGAGTATGTCTTCCACTGTGGTCCCTGCGTGTCTGTTGTTTGTTAGTGTATGTCTTCCACTGGCGTCTCTGAGTGTCTGTTGCTTGTTAGTGTATGTCTTCCACTGTGGTCCTTGCGTGTCTGTTGCTTGTTTGTGTTTGTTTTCCACTGTGGTCCCTGCGTGTCTGTTGTTTGTTTGAGTATGTCTTCCACTGTGGTCCCTGCGTGTCTGTTGTTTGTTAGTGTATGTCTTCCACTGGCGTCTCTGAGTGTCTGTTGTTTGTTAGTGTATGTCTTCCACTGTGGTCCCAGCGTGTCTGTTGTATGTTAGTGTATATCTTCCACTGTGGTCCCTGCGTGTCTGTTGTTTGTTAGTGTATGTCTTCCACTGTGGTCCCTGCGTGTCTGTTGTTTGTTAGTGTATATCTTCCACTGTGGGCCCTGCGTGTCTGTTGTTTGTTAGTGTATGTCTTCCACTGTGGGCCCTGCGTGTCTGTTGTTTGTTAGTGTATGTCTTCCACTGTGGTCCATGCGTGTCTGTTGTTTGTTAGTGTATGTTTTCCACTGTGGTCCCTGCGTGTCTGTTGTTTGTTTGTGCATGTCTTCCACTGTGGGCCCTGCGTGTCTGTTGTTTGTTAGTGTATGTCTTCCACTGTGGCCCTGCGTGTCTGTTGTTTGTTAGTGTATGTCTTCCACTGTGGTCCATGCGTGTCTGTTGTTTGTTAGTGTATGTTTTCCACTGTGGTCCCTGCGTGTCTGTTGTTTGTTTGTGCATGTCTTCCACTGTGGTCCATGCGTGTCTGTTGTTTGTTAGTGTATGTCTTCCACTGTGGTCCCTGCGTGTCTGTTGTTTGTTTGTGCATGTCTTCCACTGTGGTCCCTGCGTGTCTGTTGTTTGTTAGTGTATGTCTTCCACTGTGGTCCATGCGTGTCTGTTGTTTGTTAGTGTATGTGTTCCACTGTGGGCCCTGCGTGTCTGTTGTTTGTTAGTGTATGTCTTCCACTGTGGTCCATGCGTGTCTGTTGTTTGTTAGTGTATGTCTTCCACGTGTCCCTGCGGTCTGTTGTTTGTTTGTGCATGTCTTCCACTGGCGTCTCTGCGTGTCTGTTGTTTGTTTGTGTATGTCTTCCACTGTGGTCCCTGCGTGTCTGTTGTTTGTTTCTGTATGTCTTCCACTGTGGTCCCTGCGTGTCTGTTGTTTGTTTGTGCATGTCTTCCACTGGCGTCTCTGCGTGTCTGTTAATGTCTAACTTTGTATATTTTGTAATGTTTAACTTTGTATATTTTGTATTGTCTTCTCAATGTGTGTTTGTTAATCTCTCTCTGTTTGGTGCTCTGTCTTATTTCACTAGTAAAGAACAGGCTAGACTATAGACATGAAGAGATGTGAATTATATATATGTTAGATTATAGAAGCAGATATATAGACTAGCATCTATTGATACAACACTAGTGTACAGTGATACAACACTGGTGTACAGTGATACAACACTAGTGTACAGTGATACAACACTGGTGTATATTGATACAACACTGGTGCACAGTGATACAACACTAGTGTACAGTGATACAACACTGGTGTATATTGATACAACACTGGTGTACAGTGATACAACAGTAGTGTATATTGATACAACACTAGTGTTCAGTGATACAACACTGTGTACAGGGATACAACACTAGTATACAGGGATACAACACTAGTGTACAGTGATACAACACTAGTGAACAGTGATACAACACTAGTGTACAGTGATACAACACTGGTTTACAGTGATACAACACTAGTGTACAGGTATACAGCACTAGTGCACAGTGATACAACACTATATAGTAATACAACACTAGTGTGCAGTGATGCAACAGTAGTGTACAGTGATACAGCGATGGTGTTCAGTGATACAACAATGGTGTACAGTGATACAACACTGTACAGTAGTACAGCAGTGTACAGTAATTAACAAGGTGTACAGTAATACAACAATGGTGTACAGTAATACAACAATGGTGTGCAGTGATACAACAGTTGTGTACAGTGATACAGCGATGGTGTACAGTGATACAACACTGTACAGTAATACAACAATGGTGTACAATGATACAACACTGTACAGTAGTACAACATTGTACAGTAATACATCAATGGTGTACAGTAATACATCAATGGTGTACAGTAATACAACAATGGTGTACAGTGATACAACACTGTACAGTAATACAGCAATGGTGTACAGTGATACAACACTGTACAGTAATACAGCAATGGTGTACAGTGATACAACACTGTACAGTAATACAGCAATGGTGTACAGTGATATAACACTGTACAGTAATACAACAATGGTGTACAGTAATACAACAATGGTGTACAGTGATACAACACTGTACAGTAATACAGCAATTGTGTACAGTGATACAACACTGTACAGTAGTATAACAATAGTGTACAGTAATACAACAATGGTGTACAGTAATACAACAAGGTGTACAATAATACAACAATGGTGCACTGATACAACAGTTTTGTACAGTGATACAACAATGGTGTGCAGTGATACAACACTGTGCAGTGATACAACACTGTGCAGTCATACAACAATGGTGTACAGTAATACAACACTGTACAGTCATACAACAATGGTGTACAGTGTTACAACAGTAGTGTATGACCTCAGGAATGTATTGAAACAACATTAGAATATAATTTCCTGAGGCTGCCAACTGCAATTTGTCCTCCCGAGGGAGGAGACAATAGGCCAGATTTCTGTTCTGCCTCACAACCCCGGCACATTCCCGCTCCAAAATTGGAAATGAGGGAAAAATGCGAGAGATTCCCACAAGGAGGAAAATTGCATTCATCTGGAACTTTTGCTGCATGCTTAGTTCTGTGGGAGAAGGAGGGGAAGGAGGAGGAGGAGAGGGAGAAGTACCCAGTTCTGTGTCAGTATTGGCATGAAGTCTTCACTCTTCAGGATGACTCCAGCTATATGTTTAAAGATGGCCTACGAAGCAGGCAGGCAGGCAGACAGGAAGGCAGGCAGGGAGGCAGACAGGCAGGCAGTCAGGTAGACAGGCAGGCAGTTAGGTAGACAGGCAGGCAGGGAGCATGCAGACAGACAGGCAGGCAGGCAGGCAGGCAGGTAGACAGGCAGGCAAGCAGGCAGACAGTGAAGAAGGCAGATAGAGAGGCAGGCAGACAGGGAGGCAGGCAGGCAGGCAGGCAGGGATACAAGTAGGCAGGCAGGCAGGCAGGCAGGAAGGAAGGCAGGCAGGCAGGCTGGGAGGCAAGCAGGCAGGCAGGGAGGCAGGCAGGCAGGAAGAAAGGCAGGGAGGCAGGCAGGGAGGCAGGCAGGCAGGAAGGAAGGAAGGCAGGTAGGAAGGAAGGAAGGCAGGGAGGGAGGCAGGCAGGCAGGAAGGAAGGCAGGGAGGCAGGCAAGGAGACAGGTAGGCAGGCAGGAAGGAAGGCAGTGAGGCAGGCAGGCAGGAAGGAAGGCAGGGAGGCAGGCAGGGAGGCAGGAAGGAAGGCAGGCAGGCAGGCAGGCAGGAAGGGAGGCAGGCAGGCAGGAAGGAAGGAAGGAAGGTAAAAAAGCAAAAACAAAAACTGTGAGAAGGAAAAAAATGACAGCGGCCAAATCACCAGAGACACCTTGTTAACCTCTGACTTATTCTCTCCCTTAACACTGCTAACACTCTGACTTATTCTCTCCCTTAACACTGCTAACACTCTGACTTATTCTCTCCCTTAACACTGCTAATACTCTGACTTATTCTCTCCCTTAACACTGCTAACACTCTGACTTATTATCTCCCTTAACACTGCTAACACTCTGACTTATTCTCTCCCTTAACACTGCTAATACTCTGACTTATTCTCTCCCTTAACACTGCTAACACTCTGACTTATTATCTCCTTAACACTGCTAACACTCTGACTTATTCTCTCCTTAACACTGCTAACACACTGTCTTATTCTCTCCTCTTAACACTGCTAACACCTGACTTATTTCCCTCCTTAACACTATTTCTAACACACTGACTTATTTCTCCCTTAACACTGCTAACACACTGTCTTATTCTCTCTCTTAACACTGCTAACACACTGACTTATTTCCTCCCTTAACACTGCTAACACACTGACTTATTCTCTCTCTTAACACTGCTAACACACTGACTTATTTCCTCCCTTAACACTGCTAACACACTGACTTATTTCTCCCTTAACACTGCTAACACACTGTCTTATTCTCTCTCTTAACACTGCTAACACACTGACTTATTTCCTCCCTTAACACTGCTAACACACTGACTTATTTCCTCCCTTAACACTGCTAACACAAACTATAATATAATATCTTTATTTCTACAAGTACATGTACAAGGTATACAGACCATAGCTAACATCAGTAACATACTACTATATGATAATCTTGCCTTCATTAAGTTTAAAGCTGATTGGGAATCCAACTTTCATAGTCGCCGCCTGGTTGAATCCTCCCTTATACACAATTTTCCCCTGTATGAATCTTAGCCCTGGCTTTGTCTCTGTTGATGCTTTCCTCTCTCATTACATTGTTAAATGCTCTAAACTTCAGAACACCCGTGACTTAACCTGATTCCTTCCCTTTCTTTCTCTTCCCCTTCTCCTTTTTTCTCCTATGGGTTTTCCTTTCTTTTCTTTTGCCTTGTATTTTCCTTCATTTTATGCGCTTTTCTTCCCTCCACCTTGCGGGCCGCTAGCCTCATTGCAGTGCTCCTTCCCATATGTCTGTCTCTTCTACTACCTTTACTACTACTACTACTTCCACTACTCCATCATTACCCCACTCTCTTGTACCCTCCCTGTCTGCCTGCCTATAAATACCCTTCCTCTGTCTCTGTGTGTTAGTGTGACTTTGTAAATGGTCCAAGTCGGGCCGAAACGTCGTCGTAAGCTCCTCTCTTTATATGTGCGGGTTGTGTGTGTATATAGAAAATCCCTTGTTATGCAGAGCATTTCCCGCAAATTAGGTCAGTTTTCCCCCAGGATGCGACTAACACACAGGTACCTGTTTTACTGATAGGTGAACAGGGACAGCAGGTGTCTTAAGGATACACGTCCTAATATTCCACCCGTACCGGGGATCGAACCACGGACGTCTGTGCGAGCTAAATGCGCTACCAATCGAGCTACGGGACACTGACTTATTTTCTCTCTTAACACTGCTCATACTACCTATTGCATGTAAAGGGTGCAACTGGCTGTTGTTCTCTGGCAAATGCAGCTAATCCAGTTGTGTGTCTGGGATCATTGTATTCAACGTTGCACAGCCGGGTACTGCTAATCCAGTTGTGTGTCTGGGATCATTGTATTCAACGTTGCACAGCCGGGTACTGCTAATCCAGTTGTGTGTCTGGGATCATTGTATTCAACGTTGCACAGCCGGGTACTGCTAATCCAGTTGTGTGTCTGGGATCATTGTATTCAACGTTGCACAGCCGGTACTGCTAATCCAGTTGTGTGTCTGGGATCATTGTATTCAACGTTGCACAGCCCGGGGATGCTAACCAGTTGTGTGTCTGGGATCATGTATCCAACGTTGCGAGCCGGGTACTGCTAATCCAGCTTGCTGTCTGGATCATTGTATTCAACGGTTGCACAGCTCGGCATACTGCTAATCCAGTTGTGTGTCTGGGATCATTGTATTCAACGTTGCACAGCCGGGTACTGCAGGCGCAGTGATAGTACTTGTGCTGGTGATAAACACCAGCAACAACAATAACAACAACTACAGTAACAACAACACCAACTACAGTAACAACAACAACGAGTGCAGTAACAACAACATCAACTACAGTAACAACAACAAGTGTAGTAACAGCAGCAGCAACAACAGTAACAACAGCAGCAGCAACAACAGTAACAACAGCAGCAGCAACAACAGTAACAACAGCAGCAGCAACAACAGTAACAACAGCAGCAACTACAGTAACAACAACACCAACTACAGTAACAACAGCAGCAACAACAGTAACAACAACACCAACTACAGTAACAACAACATCAACAACAGTAACAACAAAATTAACACCAGTAACAACATTACATTAACCAATAGTAACAACAACAGTAACAGCAACAACAAGTGCAGTAACAGCAACAATAACAACAGCAGCAGCTCCAGCAATATTAGCAGGAACATCAACAGTATCTGCATCAGCAGCAGCAGCAGCAGCTGCTGCTGCTGCTGCTGCTGGAGCTGGTTAATGCTAGCAAGAACTCCCGGGGCTTTAAAATAACTGTGAGAGATGACACTGTGCAGGAAACTAGGGAGAGGGGTGAACACCCCCTCCAGTGCCGGAGTGAGAGAGAGAGAGAGAGAGAGAGAGAGAGAGAGACAAGTGTTGAGCATCTTCCAAAGGCAGTATAAAGCAACATCTTCAGAGGACCCAAACAGTTGTCTTTCAAAGGTATGAGAGACGAAAGAATTTGTTTCAACTTCTCACATTGGCTTCTTCACGACTGTATTACAGAAGGGTGAATGTGACGGTAGTTTTTAAGGGGCACGTCATTTCTCCTGTTTTCTGATAATATATTTTTTCCCTGTAATCTACCTTGTCCATAATTACTATCGCATTTGCTTTGTCTGCTTTAGTAAGGTTAAGTCCGGGATCTTTTCCTAATTTATGGTATAACTTAAGAAATCTTTGAGGACAGTTGTGTTGCAGAGGTGTGAGACTTCTGAGAAACTCACGCGCCTCTTTTAAACTCCTCTCACCAACCTGGCGCTTCGCACTTTCAGAAAGAAGTTTCCAATATATGATTGAAAAATTAGACACGTGTGCAACATCTTTATTGTAAGTAAGTAGACGTTTCGCCATCCAAATAAAGATACCCAGATGTCGCACATGTGTCTTAATCTTTTATTTTGTCGGTAATTTATAATATTCATGTACAATATATGAATAGTTTGTTACTTGGGTTTAAAGTTTATACGACTAATTGAGGGTCATTAAGGCTGTATGAAATATGTTTACGACCAGTCAAGAATACTTTAATACCTAAAATAGGGATCAGGGTAACCTCAGTGTATATACACTGAAACATATACACTCTTTAGTATATGGAATAATAATTTTCACATATATGCTTGAGAACCATTTACATACTTTTTAATGATATTGAAGGATAAGGAGGACAGCCAGAGAGACAAAAGGGATAATGGGAGAGATATAAAGAGGAAGAGTAGATATAAAAGAAGAAAGAGGGAATATAGTGAATTGAATAAAAAGAGGAACAGGAGAGAAAATATATGAAAGAGAAGAGGGGAGAAGAGAGAGTTAAGAGGAAAAAAAGATGAGAGGAATGAGGAAGAGATGATGGCTCCATAAATACCATGGAGTGCGAGAGGGAAAAATGTAACAGTAGTGGAGTAGATAATTTATTACTGCGAATTTAATACGAAATTATACAAATATTAGGACCCGTAACTCGCGAACCTCTATGTAGGTACCACACTAGAGTACCATTGTGTGTGGTACTTCACTGTGTAGAACTTTGTTAAGTTAGGTACCACACTAGAGTACCATTGTGTGCGGTACTTCACTCTGCATACCAGAGCTCCCGGTACACAAGTGGCAGTTAATACACACACATTTTCTTGGATTGTAAGAAGGCGTTTGCCACAGTTCCACACAAGAGATTAGTGCAAAAACTGGAGGACCAGGTAGGGATAACAGGAAAGGTACTCCAGTGGATCAGGGAATACCTGTCAGGAAGACAGCAGCGAGTCATAGTACGTGGCGAGGTGTCAGAGTGGGCGCCTGTGACTAGTGGGGTTCCACAGGGGTCAGTCCTAGGACCGGTGCTGTTTCTGGTATTTGTGAACGACATGACGGAAGGAATAGACTTCGAAGTGTCCCTGTTTACAGATGATGTGAAGTTGATGAGAAGAATTCAATCGGAAGAGGACCAGGCAGAACTACAAAGAGATCTGGACAGGCTGCAAGCCTGGTCCAGCAATTGGCTCCTGGAGTTCAACCCCACCAAGTGCAAAGTCATGAAGATTGGGGAAGGGCAAAGAAGACCGCAGACGGAGTACAGTCTAGGGGGGACAGAGGCTACAAACCTCACTCAAGGAAAAAGATCTTGGGGTGAGTATAACACCAGGTACATCTCCTGAGGCGCACATCAACCAAATAACAGCTGCAGCATATGGGCGCCTAGCAAACCTAAGAACAGCATTCCGACATCTTAATAAGGAATCGTTCAGGACCCTGTACACTGTGTACGTTAGGCCCATATTGGAGTATGCAGCACCAGTTTGGAACCCACACCTAGCCAAGTATGTAAAGAAACTAGAGAAAGTGCAAAGGTTTGCAACAAGACTAGTCCCGGAGCTAAGGGGTATGTCCTACGAGGAGAGGTTTAGGGAAATCGACCTGACGACACTGGAGGACAGGAGATATAGGAGGAGACATGATAACGACATATAAAATACTGAGAGGAATTGACAAGGTTGACAGAAACAGAATGTTCCAGAGATGGGACACAGCAACAAGGGGACACAGTTGGAAGTTGAAGACTCAGATGAATCACAGGGATGTTAGGGAGTATTTCTTCAGTCACAGAGTGGTCGGGAAGTGGAATAGTTTGGGAAGCGATGTAGTGGAGGCAGAAACCAATCATAGCTTTAAGAAGAGGTATAATAAATCTCATGGCGCAGGGAGAGTGACCCAGTAGCAACCAGTGAAGAGGCGGGGCCAGGAGCAATGACTCGACCCTGCAACCACAACTAGGTGAGTACACACACACACACACACACACTCACACTCACACACACACAAAAAACACACACACACACACACACACACACACACACACACACACACAAACACACACAAGCACGTCTCCGGAGGCACACATCAACCAGATAACTGCGGCAGCATATGGGCGACTGGCAAACCTAAGATTAGCGTTCCGTTACCTTAACAAAGACTCGTTTAAGACACTGTACACCGTGTACGTCAGGCCCATACTAGAATATGCAGCACCAGTCTGGAACCCACACCTGGTCAAGCACATAAAGAAACTAGAGAAAGTGCAAAGGTTTGCGACAAGGTTAGTTCCACAACTCAGGGGTCTGTCCTATGAAGAAAGGCTGAGGGAAATAGGACTAACAACACTGGAGGAAAGAAGGGTCAGAGGAGACATGATAACGACATACAAAATACTGCTGGGAATCGACAAGGTAGACAGTGACAGGATGTTCCAGAGAGGGAACACAGAAACAAGGGGACACAACTGGAAGCTGAAGACTCAGATGAGTCAAAGGGATGTTAGGAAGCATTTCTTCAGCCACAGAGTAGTGAGGAAGTGGAATAGTCTAGAGAAAGACATAGTGGAGGCAGGAACCATACACAGTTTTAAGACGAGGTATGATAAAGCTCATGGAGCAGGGAGAGCAGATACCCAGTAGCGGGCAGCGCATAGGCGGGGCCAGGAGCTGAGTCTCGACCCCTGCAACCACAATTAGGTGAGTACAATTAGGTGAGTACACACACACACACACACACACATACACTCACATACACACAGTATTTCTTCAGTCACAGAATTGTCAGGAAGTGGAATAGTCTGGGAAGTGATGTAGTGGAGGCAGGATTCATGCATAGCTTTAAGAAGAGGTATGATAAAGCTCATGGAACAGGAAGAGTGACCTAGTAGCGACCAGTGAAGAGGCGGGGCCAGGAGTTATGAATCGACCCCTGCAACCACAATTAGGTGAGTACACAAACACACACACTCTACTAACAGCAACAGCGTGCTTGCAGCATCACTCACTTGCAGAATAGGAACAAAACGTGTAGTAAAATTTAAGAGGTAAGCAGTAAAGTTGTGTTTTGTTACTGACGTTCCCATAATATTTGTTCATATTGTTTGTTTTCTCTCAGTATCATGCTTTCAATAATGGCAGAGTATACATAAGTATTTTACTTATTTCTAGTGAGCTCTGAATAATAAATTTCCATAATCAACCTTTTTATTTTAATGCACCTGTTGTCCCACACAGAGGTAAGATGCCTCATCATCCTCCAATAGAAAAGAACAGACACTATCATTGATTTAATTGCTGTCTTTACAGAAGTGCGGACACATTACTCTGTACACACGGCTCTCTAAGGTATAACATTCTCACCCCTCGACTTGCTTTACGAATTAAAATATATCCTCAGAGTCAAGTCTAGCATGCCAACGAGATGGTCAGGTCATGGCTGGTGTCATAGTCAGGTCTAGCATGCCAACGAGATGGTCAGGTCATGGCTGGTGTCATAGTCAGGTCTAGCATGCCGACGAGATGGTCAGGTCATGGCTGGTGTCATAGTCAAGTCTAGCATGCCAACGAGATGGTCAGGTCATGGCTGGTGTCCCCGTGGGAAACATCAGCTGCAAGTAACTGTTTTCTCCCCAGAATTATCTCTCCTGGCCCGGTTACGTCTCACAAGCTACATAATGACTCTACAAGTTATGCTTGTTTAAACTAAAGCAAACTCGAGAAACTTTAGATTTTGTTGTATTTATAATGTTCCTTTAGTTATAAAAGTTCTTAGAGAGAGAGAGAGAGAAACATCCTGGTTGTCCATAATATTAATTGCATTGATAAGCTGTGAAGGCGATCACAGGTGATGATTGTGGCGGCCACACAGACACCCACACTCGGCGGTATATGGATATAACCACCTCTGTACTTGGATAGATGAATGGGTGATAAGAGAACCTGCTCCCTCCTCATGCACATTCTCCACATTTCCACACAAACATATTATAACACAAACATTGAAATACATGTCTATGGTGTACTGTTTCAAGTTCAACTGACTGACTTGTCTTATTCAACAAGCCACAGGTGTGTTGCAAAACTGTACCAGTGTTAGTTTTTTGTTGCAATAACTTCTTGAATATCACTCCTCAGTGCTGTTCTCACTGATATTCTTACTGCTGTCCTCATTGCTGTTCTCACTGCTGTCCTCACTGCTGTGTTTGTCTGCTGCTTCAAGCATATACATACAATGAGGGGTGGTCTGGTGGCTAAAGCTCTCGCTTCACACGGCGAGGGCCTGGGTTCGATTCCCAGCCAGGGCAGAAACATTGGGCGTGTTTCTTTACACCTGTTGTCTATGTTCCCCATCAGTAAAATGGGTACCTGGGTGTTAGTCGACTGGTGTGAGTCGCATCCTAGGACACTGACCTAATCTGCCCGAAATGCTCAGCATAACAAGGGACTTTCTATATAGTAGTATGTCACTGATGTCAGCTAGGCCTGTATACCATGTACATGTACTTGTAGTAAATAAAGATATTATTATTATTATTATTATTATTGGTTGTCACACACGATACAGTGAGTGTTTCTCACACACGATACAGTGAATGTTTCTCACACACGATACAGTGAATGTTTCTCACACACGATACAGTGAATGTTTCTCACACACGATACAGTGAATGTTTCTCACACACGATACAGTGAATGTTTCTCACACGATACAGTGAATGTTTCTCACACACGATACAGTGAATGTTTCTCACACACGATACAGTGAATGTTTCTCACAGACGATACAGTGAATGTTTCTCACACGATACAGTGAATGTTTCCACACGATACAGTGAATGTTTCTCACAAAGATACAGTGAATGTTTCTCACACACGATACAGTGAATGTTTCTCACACACGATACAGTGAATGTTTCTACACACGATACAGTGAATGTTTCTACACACGATACAGTGAATGTTTCTCACACGATACAGTGAATGTTTCTCACACACGATACAGTGAATGTTTCTCACACGATACAGTGAATGTTTCTCCCCACGATACAGTGAATGTTTCTCACACACGATACAGTGAATGTTTCTCACACGATACAGTGAATGTTTCTCACACGATACAGTGAATGTTTCTCACACACGATACAGTGAATGTTTCTCACACACGATACAGTGAATGTTTCTCACACACGATACAGGAATGTTTTCACACGATACAGTGAATGTTTCTCACACAGATACAGTGAATGTTCTCACACACGATACAGTGAATGTTTCACACACGATACAGTGAATGTTTCTCACACACGATACAGTGAATGTTTCTCACACACGATACAGTGAATGTTTCTCACACACGATACAGTGAATGTTTCTCACACGATACAGTGAATGTTTCTCACACACGATACAGTGAATGTTTCTCACACACGATACAGTGAACGTTTCTCACACACGATACAGTGAATGTTTCTCACACACGATACAGTGAATGTTTCTCACACACGATACAGTCAATGTTTCACACGATACAGTGAATGTTTCTCACACACGATACAGTGAATGTTTCTCACACACGATACAGTCAATGTTTCTGAACGTAGAAGTGATTGGATGATTGAACTTAACTACAACATTTCTTTAACATTATTCTTTGATGGAATTCTCTTCACAATTTACATAAATGATCTCGAAAACGGGACTAACATCTAAAACCGCAAAGTTGGCAGATGACACGAAATTGGCGAAAAAATCAGCGTACGCGACGGAATGTGTGAGTATAGAGAGGAGGGAAGCCTCAGGCACGTGCCACATGAATTTATAAGTGGCAAAATGAAAATTTATGCAAATTAGTTATAATACTGATATTCAATCTTTGGAAAATTTTAGTCGAGATAATAAAAGATATCACCATTAGAGTTCATCTCAATAATCTCTCTGTCTCTTCTCTGTCTGTCTCTGTCACTGTCTCTGTCTCTGTCACTGTCTCTGTCTCTGTCACTGTCTCTGTCTCTGTCACTGTCTGTCTGTCTGTCTGTCACTGTCTCTGTCTGTCTGTCTGTCACTGTCTCTGTCTGTCTTTCTGTCAGTCTCTGTCTGTCTCTCCAGAACTATAATTCTAGTGTGTTGTTGACGCACTCACTATAAATAGTTCAGTAAACAAGTTAGTGTTCCTCCCTTATCCTTATTCTCCCCCTTACCCCCGGAGACACTATCAGTGGGAGGTGTGCGGAGAGGTTCAGGGGGGTCACCTCTTGCCCATCTATGACTTCCCTGCCACAGGACGAACCATTCTCACGACCTTGGGTATGAGCACAGGTAGGTGAGGAGTGGGCAAGCACTCCCCTCCCCTTCCCCCTCCCCCACTCACATTATTCCTGGAAGAATGTTAGGAACTTGTGAAAGTAATGTTCCAGTTGGCTGGCGTCTATACTGCTCTCATTACCACCTGTTCTCACCACCACCACCTGTCATTATCACTTGTTCTTACCACCATCTGTCATTACCACTTGTTTTCACCACCACCATCTGTCATTACCACTTGTTCTCACCACCATCTGTCATTACCAAGGGTTTGTGATCTTATAGCGACCAAGTGGTACTGTTGGGTGAAGCCCTTATATTCATATAGCTTGTGATCTTTCCTGTGACCAGCAGCACCACCTTGCTGACCAGCACTATAAAGAATGTAGGTGTCAGCCAGGGTATAGTCTTACCCCAGTAGTGTGCCAGTCTTCCAGGGATGCAATATGATCCCTTCTGGGCGGCTTGTGGGCGTATCTTGGGTGTTGGGTAGTAAAGATCAGAGTTCTCTCTCGACTGAGCACTAGGCTGTATCATGACTTCTTAACTGTGTCTACCATGCCAGTCTTTGGAACTTAAACAGTTCACACCATTGTAGACCATACCACTGCCGCAGATGCAGTCGTATTAATTGTGAATTCGGGGCAGCGAGGCAGAGAGCCACTGCAATAAGGATAGTTTGTGGGTCAAGATGAGTGCCAGTCACAAAGATGGTAAGTGTTAGACGACTCACCCGAGTTAAAGGGAAGAGAGAAAAAGGGAGACTGGCTAGGGAGGAGGAAAGGGAGAGGAAGACTGGCTAGGGAGGAGGAGAGGGAGAGGAAGATGGTGGGGAAAACTTTTAATTCCATGCATGACATGGAGCCTGAGAGAGAGAGAGAGAGAGAGAGAGAGAGAGAGAGAGAGAGAGAGAGAGAGAGAGAGAGACAGACAGACAGACAGATAGACAGACAGAGAAATACAGAAACAGACACAGAAAGAGTCACAGACAGACGGAGAGAGTTAGAATGTAATATTAATATTGTGTTGTCTGCCATGCTTAACTATGGTCATTTATCTACAGTAACACTGGCAAAATTTCCTTCAGACTCGACTTCAATTTTCTTCTTACAAACACTTTAAAAATCTCATTTTTTTCGAAAAGAAACTCGGCTTAACTTTTGTTGAATATATTGGTAAATTAATGTTGACATTCACTGAGTTCTGCTTGGTGGGGCTGGAGTTACAACTCTTGGCTCCGCCTCTAATTCTGCTTGGTGGAGTTGGAGTTATAACTCCTGGTCCTGCCTCTTGGCTTTTTGCCTAGTGTCTTGGCAAGATGGCATACCTTATATCGAAACTCTGTATGTAGTTTGTCTCCGGGACATGTAGCTCCTACTGTTTAACAGATGACAGGGTTGTTAGTGTTAGTTGCTTGGTTGGTTGGGTAGTTACCCTGGTAGTTGTTGATAATGGTTGTAGATTGTAATGTTAGTGTTGGTTGGGTAGTTACCCTGGTAGTTGTTGATAATGGTTGTAGATTGTGATGTTAGTGTTGGTTGGGTAGTTACCCTGGTAGTTGTTGATAATGGTTGTAGATTGTAATGTTAGTGTTGGTTGGGTAGTTACCCTGGTAGTTGTTGATAATGGTTGTAGATTGTGATGTTAGTGTTGGTTGGGTAGTTACCCGGTAGTTGTTGATAATGGTTGTAGATTGTGATGTTAGTGTTGGTTGGTAGTTACCCTGGTAGTTGTTGATAATGGTTGTAGATTGTGATGTTAGTGTTGGTTGGGTAGTTACCCTGGTAGTTATTGATGATGGTTATTGATTGTATTAGTGTTTGACGCGCATTGGGCAGTTGTTTATGGTAGTTGTTGCTAGTGTAGCGCAGCGTAATTGCTAACACCTGATACTGGTGGGTATCAGGTGACTAATTGCATCACCTGCCATTCATCCAGACCCATAACGAGTGAGGTGCTGAATGGGGAGGTAGTGAGGATGGGATATTCTGCAGTATGGAAGAATGAGCAGGATTAGAGAGTAAGAAGGATGGAAGCATGGGCAGGATGGAGGCTTGCGCAGGATGAGAGAATGGGGAACAAACTTCAGATACAGAATACTATACAGCACCAGCGAACATCTCACACCTGATCCACTACAAGCAAGTCCAAAGATTGGCAGTCACACTTGTCCTGAGAGTAAGGAGCGTTCACTGTTAGGCGGTACACACACACACACACACACACACACACACACACACACACACACACACACACACACACACACACAAAGGTCATATAACTATTTCTACAATGAATGAAAAATGTATTCGCCTTACTGACACACAAGTATTGACCATCCTGGTTATTTCCATGCAAATTCTGTGCTGAAAAAATGACATTGATGCTTATATTACATTTCTCCTTCCAGTGTTTCCCGAAAAAGTATAATAATAATAATAATAATATTATTATTATTATTATTATTATTATTATTATTATATTAATGGAGAAGCGCTGTATCAGTAGGTTCATGAAGACCTGAGGAATAGATAATAATCAGAGATGATTCGAAGAAGGAGAGGGGTGGCTGTATTTCCTTGGATCAAGAGCCCTTCACCAGCATTCTCTTGTAGTTGTTGTGTAGTATTGTTAATATGCTTGTTTCACTACCAGCGTTTTGGTGTTATATACGTGAGAGTACTTGGAGGTACATGAGGGTACATGGGAGTACATGAGGGTACATGGGAGTACATGAGGGTACACGGGGGTACATGAGGGTACACGGGGGTACATGGGAGTACATGAGGGTACACGGGGGTGCATGAGGGTACATGGGAGTACATGAGGGTACATGGGAGTACATGAGGGTACATGGGAGTACATGAGGGTACACAGGGTACATGGGAGTACATGAGGGTACACGGGGGTACATTGGAGTACATGGGGGTAAATGGGAGTCACGAGGGGTACATGAGGGTCCACGGGTACATGGGAGTACATGAGGGTACATGGGAGTACATGAGGGTACATGGGAGTACATGAGGGTACACGGAGGTACATGGGAGTACATGAGGGTACATGGTACACGGGGGTACATGGGAGTACATGAGGGTACATGGGAGTACATGAGGTACATGGGAGTACATGAGGGTACACAGGGTACACGGGGGTACATTGGAGTACATGGGGGTACATGGGAGTACACGGGGGTACATGAGGGTCCACGGGGTACATGGGAGTACATGAGGGTACACGGAGGTACATGGGAGTACATGAGGGTACATGGTACACGGGGGTACATGGGAGTACATGAGGGTACATGGGAGTACATGAGGGTACACAGGGTACATGGGAGTACATGAGAGTACACGGGGGTACATTAGAGTACATGGGGTACATGGGAGTACATGAGGGTACACGGGGTACATGAGGCTATACGGGGTACATGAGAGTACATGAGGGTACACAGGGTAAATGGGAGTACATGAGGATACACGGGGGTACATGGGAGTACATGAGGGTACACGCGGGTACATGGGAGTACATGAGGGTACACGGGGGTACATGAGGGTGCACGGGGGTACATGGGAGTACATGAGGGTACATGGAAGTACATGAGGGTACATGGGAGTACATGAGGGTACACGGGGGTACATGGGAGTACATGAGGGTACATGGGAGTACATGAGGGTACATGGGAGTATATGAGGGTACATGGGAGTACATGAGGGTACATGGGAGTACATGAGGGTACACAGGGTACATGGGAGTACATGAGGGTACATGGGAGTACATAAGGGTACATGGGAGTACATGAGGGTACACGGGGGTACATGAGGGTACATGAGAGTACATGAGGGTACATGGGAGTACATGAGGGTACATGGGGGTACATGGGAGTACATGAGGGTACACGGGGTACATGGGAGCACATGAGGGTACATGGGAGTATATGATGGTACACGGGGGTACATGGGAGCACATGAGGGTACATGGAAGTACATGAGGGTACACGGATGTACATGGGAATACATAGCAGTACATGGGGTTACATATAGGTTAGTGGGAGAACATTCGTGTAACTGGGAAAGATAGATAGCAGAAGTTGTTATGGTCCACACTGAGACAGTCTGCCGAGAATTATCTTCTGTGTTAGTGAAAGACTATCATGTTTTATCTAGGTGTTTGAAGGAGAGAGAGTAAAGCACAAGACTCTCCCCACTCTCCCTTCCGCCACTGCTGATATATTGGAAAAATATCTTCGAATTGACATGAGATGGAAGCGGATGGTAGACTTGGGCTACAACTATCTCTGAGTATTAGTAGTATTACTATCGTAACTACTGGTGTTACTACACTGTCACTCACAGAAGTGTGTGTACCAGGGCATATACTTCCACGTACTACTAGTTCTAGTTCTAGCTACTGTAGTGCAGGTGGACGCGCACCACTGCTGTGACAACCACAGCTACTTCTACCACTACCACTACTATTATTAACCTGGTTCGCCCACTGCCACCTGATCATCCTGATGTAGTTGTTGACCTAACATCAGTTGTTGACCTAACATCAGTTGTTGACCTAACATCAGTTGTTGACCTAACATCAGTTGTTGACCTAACATCAGTTGTTGACCTAACATCAGTTGTTGACCTAACATCAGTTGTTGACCTAACATCAGTTGTTGACCTAACATCAGTTGTTGACCTAACATCAGTTGTTGACCTAACATCAGTTGTTGACCTAACATCAGTTGTTGACCTAACATCAGTTGTTGACCTAACATCAGTTGTTGACCTAACATCAGGAATCCCCTGAGTTTATTTGATCTCAGTGACCAGAGTGCTTGTCCAGCCGCTGCTCTCTAACAGTGACCAGAGTGCTTGTCCAGCCGCTGCTCTCTAACAGTGATCAGAGTGCTTGTCCAGCCGCTGCTCTCTAACAGTGACCAAAGTGCTTGTCCAGCCGCTGCTCTCTAACAGTGACCAGAGTGCTTGTCCAGCCGCTGCTCTCTAACAGTGATCAGAGTGCTTGTCCAGCCGCTGCTCTCTAACAGTGACCAGAGTGCTTGTCCAGCCGCTGCTCTCTAACAGTGACCAGAGTGCTTGTCCAGCCGCTGCTCTCTAACAGTGACCAGAGTGCTTGTCCAGCCGCTGCTCTCTAACAGTGACCAGAGTGCTTGTCCAGCCGCTGCTCTTAACAGTGACCAGAGTGCTTGTCCAGCCGCTGCTCTAACAGTGACCAGAGTGCTTGTCCAGCCGCTGCTCTCTAACAGTGACCAGAGTGCTTGTCCAGCCGCTGCTCTCTAACAGTGACCAGAGTGCTTGTCCAGCCGCTGCTCTCTAACAGTGACCAGAGTGCTTGTCCAGCCGCTGCTCTCTAACAGTGACCAGAGTGCTTGTCCAGCCGCTGCTCTCTAACAGTGACCAGAGTGCTTGTCCAGCCGCTGCTCTCTAACAGTGACCAGAGTGCTTGTCCAGCCGCTGCTCTCTAACAGTGACCAGAGTGCTTGTCCAGCCGCTGCTCTAACAGTGACCAGAGTGCTTGTCCAGCCGCTGCTCTCTAACAGTGACCAGAGTGCTTGTCCAGCCGCTGCTCTCTAACAGTGACCAGAGTGCTTGTCCAGCCGCTGCTCTCGAACAGTGATCAGAGTGCTTGTCCAGCCGCTGCTCTCGAACAGTGATCAGAGTGCTTGTCCAGCCGCTGCTCTCTAACAGTGACCAGAGTGCTTGTCCAGCCGCTGCTCTCTAACAGTGACCAGAGTGCTTGTCCAGCCGCTGCTCTCTAACAGTGATCAGAGTGCTTGTCCAGCCGCTGCTCTCTAACCCTCATAGTAGTGTAAAATTCATCTATTTAGGGAAATATTGTTATGCAAGTTTTTAGAGAAGTGAGATCAATACTTAGATTTTGGGTCAGCTACTAGGATATCTGGGACAAGTACTAAGATATCTGGGACAAGTACTAGGATATCTGGGACAAGTACTAAGATATTTGGGACAAGTACTAGGATATCTGGAACAAGTACTAAGATATTTGGGACAAGTACTAGGATATCTGGGACAAGTACTAAGATATTTGGGACAAATACTAGGATATCTGGGACAAGTACTAAGATATTTGGGACAAGTACTAGGATATCTGGGACAAGTACTAGGATATCTGGGACAAGTACTAGGATATCTGGGACAAGTACTAAGATATTTGGGACAAGTACTAGGATATCTGGGACAAGTACTAAGATATTTGGGACAAGTACTAGGATATCTGGGACAAGTACTAGGATATCTGGGACAAGTACTAGAATATCTGGGACAAGTACTAGGATATCTGGGACAAGTACTAAGATATTTGGGACAAGTACTAGGATATCTGGGACAAGTACTAAGATATTTGGGACAAGTACTAGGATATCTGGGACAAGTACTAGGATATCTGGGACAAGTACTAAGATATTTGGGACAAGTACTAGGATATCTGGGACAAGTACTAAGATATTTGGGACAAGTACTAGGATAATTGGGACAATTACTAAGATATTTCGGACAAGTACTAGGATATCTGGGACAAGTACTAGGATATCTAGGACAAGTACTAGGATATCTGGGACAAGTACTAGGATATCTGGGACAAGTACTAGGATATCTGGGTCAAGTACTAAGATATTTGGGACAAGTACTAGGATATCTGGGACAAGTACTTGGATATCTGGGAAAAGTACTAGGATATCTTGGACAGGTACTAAGATATTTGGGACAAGTACTAGGATGTCTGGGACAAGTACTAAGATATTTCGGACAAGTACTAGGATATCTGGGACTAGTACTAGAATATTTGGGACACGTACCAGGATATCTGGGACAAGTACTAGGATATCTGGGACTAGTACTAGGATATCTGGGACAAGTACTAGGATATCTGAGACAAGTACTAGGATATCTGGGACAAGTACTAAGATATTTGTTACAAGTACTAAGATATTTGGGACAAGTACTTGGATATCTGGGACAAGTACTAGGATATCTGGGACAAGTACTAAGATATTTGGGACAAGTACTAGGATATCTGGGACAAGTACTAAGATATTTGGGACAAGTACTAGGATATCTGGGACAAGTACTAGGATATCTGGGACAAGTACTAAGATATTTGGGACAAGTACTAGGATATCTGGGACAAGTACTAAGATATTTGGGACAAGTACTAGGATATCTGGGACAATTACTTGGATATCTGGGACAAGTACTAGGATATCTGGGACAAGTACTAGTATATTTGGGACTATTACTAAGATATCTGGGACTAGTGCTAAGATACCTGGGACTATTTTTGGTAAAATTGAGCAAGATTACGTATGGTCGCTTGCTTACTTTTACTGAAAAATTGAGTGATGATAAGTAAATATTCTATCATCAAAGTTTATTATATATATATATATATATATATATATATATATATATATATATATATATATATATATATATATATATATATATATATATATATATATAATAAACTTTGATGATAGAATATTTACTTATTATATATATATATATATATATATATATATATATATATATATATATATATATATATATATATATATATATATATATATATGATGGGGTCCACCTCTGGTGTAAATTGTGGGTCTCATAGCCTCGGAGATGTGGATAAAAAGGCTTCAAGGAAGAATATTTAGATTTCTTTCTGAAGCCATTTGAATATTCCACTTCCCCTCCCATCCCATCTTTGAATATATATATAATTTATTTCAAGACAAAATACATTGACAAGAATACAATAGGAGTAAAACAACATTGATAACAACTCAGAGCTACATGTCAAATACTTCGTCCAGCTCCCGGCAGTGGGCCGCGTGCCCAGAATGCTGCAGGCATTTCCCTCTGGATCGCAACACTGAGTCTCTGAAATAGGAAGCGGGTCGCCCTGTGGTCCTTGGTTTCTATGATGAGTTTTTCACCCAGCTCTTTGAGAAACTTTAGAGCACACTTTCCCCATGCTCCAAGGGTCTCCGACCCTATTGCGATGAAGTTATAGCAAGGGGGAAGGCCTTCATATTTGCGAGTCTTCTGGGTCTCCCTGTGGCTAGCAGCTCCACCCCCTTCGGCTACGGAGTATGGCAAGTAGGTGTCTGCCATTGTGGCAGCACAGGTGTAGTCCCAAGCAATCTTCTTACCATCCTTCCAGGGTAGCATAGTGGCTCCATCAGGACGCTTTTGACTTCCATCAGACCTCTGCACTTGGGGTTCCTGCTGAGCTGGGCAACGGGCTGTGGCAGCTTACTACAGAGTTGTCATGTCTCAACTTCGATTTACACTACCAGAGTGATTGCTCCATCGCGCTGCTCCAAGACCCTATGTTCCGTGAGTGAGGACGGGCTGTGCGAAGAGTTTACTACCAGAGGTGTATGTCTCAAGAGTTTACTACCAGAGGTGTATGTCTCAAGAGTTTACTACCAGAGGTGTATGTCTCAAGAGTTTACTACCAGAGGTGTATGTCTCAAGAGTTTACTACCAGAGGTGTATGTCTCAAGAGTTTACTACCAGAGGTGTATGTCTCAAGAGTTTACTACCAGAGGTGTATGTCTCAAGAGTTTACTACCAGAGGTGTATGTCTCAAGAGTTTACTACCAGAGGTGTATGTCTCAAGAGTTTACTACCAGAGGTGTATGTCTCAAGAGTTTACTACCAGAGGTGTATGTCTCAAGAGTTTACTACCAGAGGTGTATGTCTCAAGAGTTTACTACCAGAGGTGTATGTCTCAAGAGTTTACTACCAGAGGTGTATGTCTCAGAGTTTACTACCAGAGGTGTATGTCTCAAGAGTTTACTACCAGAGTTGTATGTCTCAGAGTTTCCTACTAGAGGTGTATGTCTCAGCCAGAAGTGTATGTCTCAGCCAGAGGTGTATGTCTCAGAGTTTTCTACTAGAGGTGTATGTCTCAGTGTTTAATCTTTATTTTAGGCATTAAAATATTCGTGACAGGTACTGAACAGGAGACATGCAGCCTTAATGACCCTCGTGTAATAGACAGACGTTAACAAACACCAAATTAAGTAACCATCTTTGTCTAAAACTATGTATTCGTGGAGAAGTGGCAGGTATATATGGTAGTGTGGTAGCACTTTTAGTGCTGTTCCCTTCCCATTCACCTGAATATATATTCAGGCGAGTGTTATACCAAATATACTGGCAGTATATTAGCATATTTATGATAAAGAACTAAGATATATTTCATGATTGGGAAAAATTATAGAGGATTTATTGGCATTGCCTGACATGTAGCGCAGTTATACCTCCAATGTGTGTGTGTGTGATATAATATATATAAATATAGTATATAATATATATAAATAGTATATATATATATAATATATATATATATATATATATATATATAAGAAGAAGAAAAGTGGTTATTGAGAAGTATGAGGAACTCATGACTATTAATACATAACAGACTTGTATAACCTCTTACAAAGCAAGAAAGTGGTTCAATTTACTCTAAGATAAGTTCACTTTACTAGGCAGACTGTGTGACACTTTCTGCAAGGTCAGACTGTGTGTTTCACTCTTACATGCAAGGTCAGACTGTGTGTTGCACTCTTACATGCAAGGTCAGACTGTGTGTTGCACTCTTACATGCAAGGTCAGACTGTGTGTTGCACTCTTACATGCAAGGTCAGGCTGTGTGTTGCACTCTTACATGCAAGGTCAGACTGTGTGTTGCACTCACATGCAAGGTCAGACTGTGTGTTGCACTCTTACATGCAAGGTCAGACTGTGTTAAGCACTCTTACATGCAAGGTCAGGCTGTGTGTTGCACTCTTACATGCAAGGTCAGACTGTGTGTTGCACTCTTACATGCAAGGTCAGACTGTGTGTTGCACTCTTACATGCAAGGTCAGACTGTGTTGCACTCTTACATGCAAGGTCAGACTGTGTGTTGCACTCTTACATGCAAGGTCAGACTGTGTGTTGCACTCTTACATGCAAGGTCAGACTGTGTGTTACACTCTTACATGCAAGGTCAGGCTGTGTTGCACTCTTACATGCAAGGTCAGACTGTGTGTTGCACTCTTACATGCAAGGTCAGGCTGTGAGCTGCACTCTTACATGCAAGGTCAGGCTGTGTGTTGCACTCTTACATGCAAGGTCAGGCTGTGTGTTGCACTCTTACATGCAAGGTCAGTCTGTGTGTTACACTCTTACATGCAAGGTCAGGCTGTGTTGCACTCTTACATTCAAGGTCAGGCTGTGTGTTGCACTCTTACATGCAAGGTCAGGCTGTGTGTTGCACTCTTACATGCAAGGTCAGGCTGTGTGTTGCACTCTTACATGCAAGGTCAGGCTGTGTGTTGCACTTTACATGCAAGGTCAGGCTGTGTGTTGCACTCTTACATGCAAGGTCAGGCTGTGTGTTGCACTCTTACATGCAAGGTCAGGCTGTGTGTGCACTCTTACATGCAAGGTCAGGCTGTGTGTTGCACTCTTACATGCAAGGTCAGGCTGTGTGTTGCACTCTTACATGCAAGGTCAGGCTGTGGTGCACTCTTACATGCAAGGTCAGGCTGTGTGTTGCACTCTTACATGCAAGGTCAGGCTGTGTGTTGCACTCTTACATGCAAGGTCAGGCTGTGTGTTGCACTCTTACATGCAAGGTCAGGCTGTGTGTTGCACTCTTACATGCAAGGTCAGGCTGTGGTTGCACTCTTACATGCAAGGTCAGGCTGTGTGTTGCACTCTTACATGCAAGGTCAGGCTGTGTGTTGCACTCTTACATGCAAGGTCAGCTGTGTGTTCACTCTTACATGCAAGGTCAGGCTGTGTGTTGCACTCTTACATGCAAGGTCAGGCTGTGTGTCACTCTTACATGCAAGGTCAGGCTGTTGTTCACTCTTACATGCAAGGTCAGGCTGTGTGTTGCACTCTTACATGCAAGGTCAGGCTGTGTGTTGCACTCTTACATGCAAGGTCAGGCTGTGTAGTTGCACTCTTACATGCAAGGTCAGGCTGTGTGTTCACTCTTACATGCAAGGTCAGGCTGTGTGTTACACTCTTACATGCAAGGTCAGGCTGTGTGTTGCACTCTTACATGCAAGGTCAGGCTGTGTGTTACACTCTTACATGCAAGGTCAGGCTGTGTGTTACACTCTTACATGCAAGGTCAGGCTGTGTGTTGCACTCTTACATGCAAGGTCAGGCTGTGTGTTACACTCTTACATGCAAGGTCAGGCTGTGTGTTGCACTCTTACGTGCAAGGTCAGGCTGTGTGTTACTCTTACATGCAAGGTCAGGCTGTGTGTTGCACTCTTACATGCAAGGTCAGGCTGTGTGTTGCACTCTTACATGCAAGGTCAGGCTGTGTGTTGCACTCTTACATGCAAGGTCAGACTGTGTTGCACTCTTACATGCAAGGTCAGGCTGTGTGTTGCACTCTTACATGCAAGGTCAGGCTGTGTGTTGCACTCTTACATGCAAGGTCAGGCTGTGTGTTGCACTCTTACATGCAAGGTCAGGCTGTGTGTTGCACTCTTACATGCAAGGTCAGGCTGTGTGTTGCACTCTTACATGCAAGGTCAGGCTGTGTGTTGCACTCTTACATGCAAGGTCAGGCTGTGTGTTGCACTCTTACATGCAAGGTCAGCTGTGTGTTGCACTCTTACATGCAAGGTCAGGCTGTGTGTTGCACTCTTACATATAAAGTCTGTGTTAGAAAAACTGAAGTTAGACATAATATTCTGAATTTTAGAAGTTTTTAGGATTTAATTTAAGTGTGGTAAAGTAGTTTATAAAGTTTTGTAGAAGAATACATGTGATGATATATAGTTTTAAACTTCAAGATTTCTGACAATTCTCTGAGAAATAAACACAAACTTTGAAGGTACTAAAAATACCGAGTAAAAAGTTACTTCAATAAAATGTTTGATATAAGCATCACAAACGAGACAAAATATTTCAACATTCTTACAATAACTGAAACTGATGTTCTCAGCAAACATACAAATTTCATACTTGCATCTTACCGTTTCCGTTCGAGGGTTCTCTGTCCAAGGCATTAGACGTGCCCTTCCCTCTTTTGGATCAAACCTATTTACCTCCTCTTCCCGCAGGTGCTGTCCGAACCACGCGGGTTTAGCGCTTCACCGTGAAACTGATACTAATATTGAACTCATCGTTTGTATCTTGATAAAAGATTTACTAATCAATAAACTGAAAATGAAACTAAAACTGAGTAACACGTGAATATAGTGAATGACGTCACAACCACCGTGTGTATGAACAAGCCTAGAGTGCCTCATCTTAAATACTGATGAAGAGCAGGTCCAGGAGATGCAGCACAATAACCTCAATAGGTCCAGGAGCTGCAACACAGTAACCTCAATACGTCCAGGAGCTGCAACACAGTAACCTCAATACGTCCATTATCTGCAACACATCAGGTCCAGGACCTGCAACACAACAGGTCCAGGAGCTGTAACACAACCTCAATAGGTTCAGGAGCTGCAACAACCTAAACAGGTCCAAGAGCTGCAATACAGGTCCAGGAGCTGCAACAACCTCAACAGGTCCAAGAGCTGCAACACAGGTCCAGGAGCTGCAATACAACCTCAATAGGTCCACTATCTGCAACAACCTCAACAGGTCCAAGAGCTGCAACACAGGTCAAGGAGCTGCAACGCAATAATCTCAATACGTCCAGGATCTCCAGCATCCTCAACAGGTCCAGGAGCTACAACACAGTAACCTCAATACGTCCAGGAGCTGCAACAACCTCAACAGATCCTGGAGCTGCAACACAACAGGTCCAGGAGCTGCAACAGTACAAGTGATTATCTTATGGCGTTCACGATTCAGGAAAATAGTTCAAAAAATCAAGTTTGCTTGACTTTCATAAAGTTGTGAGGACAACAGCAGGAGCAACACGTTGGTTCAGTGAACTTGGTGCTGCTCCACCTAGTTAGTCTTCAGTGCTTCAGGGAGCTCTGTCCTAGTCTTCAGTGCTTCAGGGAGCTGTCCTAATCTTCAGTGCTTCAGGGAACTCTGTCCTAGTCTTCAGGAAGCTCTGTCCTAGTCTTCAGGAAGCTCTGTCCTAGTCTTCAGTGCTTCAGGGACCTCTGTCCTAGTCTTCAGGGAGCTTTGTCCTAGTCTTCAGTGCTTCAGGGAGCTCTGTCCTAGTCTTCAGGAAGCTCTGTCCTAGTCTTCAGTGCTTCAGGGACCTCTGTCCTAGTCTTCAGGGAGCTTTGTCCTAGTCTTCAGTGCTTCAGGGACCTCTGTCCTAGTCTTCAGGGAGCTTTGTCCTAGTCTTCAGTGCTTCAGGGAGCTTTGTCCTAGTCTTCAGGAAGCTCTGTCCTAGTCTTCAGTGCTTCAGGGAGCTCTGTCCTAGTCTTCAGGAAGCTCTGTCCTAGTCTTCAGGGAGCTTTGTCCTAGTCTTCAGTGCTTCAGGGAGCTCTGTCCTAGTCTTCAGGGAGCTTTGTCATAGTCTTCAGTGCTTCAGGGAGCTCTGTCCTAGTCTTCAGGAAGCTCTGTCCTAGTCTTCAGGAAGCTGTCCTAGTCTTCAGGGCTTCAGGGACCTCTGTCCTAGTCTTCAGGGAGCTTTGTCCTAGTCTTCAGTGCTTCAGGGAGCTCTGTCATAGTCTTCAGGGAGCTCTGTCCTATTCTTCAGTGCTTCAGGAAGCTCTGTCCTAGTCTTCAGTGCTTCAGGGACCTCTGTCCTAGTCTTCAGGGAACTCTGTCCTAGTCTTCAGTGCTTCAGGAAGCTCTGTCCTAGTCTTCAGTGCTTCAGGAAGCTCTGTCCTAATCTTCAGTGCTTCAGGAAGCTGTCCTAGTCTTCAGTGCTTCAGGGAACTCTGTCCTAGTCTTCAGGGAGCTCTGTTCTTGTCTTCAGTGCTTCAGGGAGCTCTGTCCTAGTCTTCAGTGCTTCAGGGAGTTCTGTCCTAGTCTTCAGTGCTTCAGGGAGATCTGAAAAAAATTGGTTCTGAAATTTGCTAAAAGGAAAAAAAAAGCCAAAGAGGCATTCTCAGTTCATCACAAAGAAACAAACCGTAACAGGAATTGAGCTTAGAACTGATTCCTTGCCTTCCTCTCATACTCGTCCCAGTAGGAGCACATTAAGAGGTGCAGGTCGATGTTCCCTTAATGTAGCAATAAGTTTTAAAAGAGATAGAATGATGTGTAGAAGTGAGTTAAAAGGTTGTTGGGACTAAACCATCTCCAAGTCAGTTAGATCACCAGCAGACACCAAACTGCTGAGTAGTAGTGCCAGATGCTTGGCAACCTCCTCAAAGATAGCTAATTGGATAATTGACCGGGAGATGGAGTTCAAACTCTTCCTACACAAAGAATTAGCTCAACCCACTGAAACAACTTGGTAAATACCTACCATCGCATTTTGATGTACGTGATGCACTATTGTATTGTGATCCTGTGCTAAACACCTCCGTGATACACTATTGTATTGTGATCCTGTGCTAAACACCTCCGTGATACACTATTGTATTGCGATCCTGGACTAAACACCTCCGTCATACATTAGGTTGTGTTATGAACTACTCTGTGATTGCATTCATTGCGAGAGCAGGTACTCACCTAATTGTACTCACCTAATTGTGGTTGCAGGGGTCGAGACTCAGCTCCTGGCCCCGCCTCTTCGCTGTCTGCTACTGGGTCTCTGCTCTCCCTGCTCCATGAGCTTTATCATACCTCGTCTTAAAACTATGTATGGTTCCTGCCTCCCCTATATCTTTCTCTCGCAGCTTGTTTGACAATAATATTGTTTGTGTAACAACATGTAAAGCATTAAACAGTAATTCCCATCAGATTTTCCAAACTAGTATAACAAGTATTTGGATGATATTGTGTATTGTAGCACTGGAGAAAGAGAGAGAAAGAGAGAGAGAGAGAGGGGTTGATGCCTTCTTCCTTTAAGAACATTAATCACCAATTAGTAGTAGCTACATCATCCTGGGACAAGTGATGGAAAGTTACGTTTGCTTTTGAGATTCTAACACCCGGAGCATCACGTGGAGTCAGTGAGCACCCGGAGCATCACCTGGAGTCAGTGAGCACCGAGCATACGTGGATCAATACCCGACATACGTAGAGTCAGTGAGCACCGGAGCATCACCTGGGTCAGTGAGCACCCGGAGAAGGACATGAGCCCCGAGCATCAGTGAGTCAGTGAGCACCCGAGCATCACGTGGAGTCAGTGAGCACCCGGAGCATCACGTGGACTCAGTGAACGAGCATCACGGGTCAGTGAACACCGGAGCATCACCTGGAGTCAGTGAGCACCCGGAGCATCACGTGGAGTCAGTGAGCACCCGGAGCATCACGTGGAGTCAGTGAGCACCCGGAGCATCACGTGGAGTCAGTGAGCACCCGGAGCATCACGTGGAGTCAGTGAGCACCCGGAGCATCACCTGGGGTCAGTGAACACCTGGAGCATCACCTGGAGTCAGAGAACACCCGGAGCATCACGTGGAGTCAGTGAACACCCGGAGCATCACGTGGAGTCAGTGAACACCCGGAGCATCACGTGGAGTCAGTGAACACCCGGAGCATCACCTGGAGTCAGTGAACACCCGGAGCATCACCTGGAGTCAGTGAACACCCGGAGCATCACTGGACAGTAGCACCGGAGCATCACGTGGACTCAGTGAGCACCCGGAGCATCACGTGGAGTCAGTGAGCACCCGGAGCATCACCTGGAGTCAGTGAACACCCGGAGCATCACGTGGAGTCAGTGAACACCCGGAGCATCACCTGGAGTCAGTGAACACCCGGAGCATCACGTGAGTCAGTAAACACCCGGAGCATCACGTGGACTCAGTGAGCACCCGGAGCATCACGTGGAGTCAGTGAGCACCCGGAGCATCACCTGGAGTCAGTGAACACCCGGAGCATCACCTGGAGTCAGTGAACACCCGGAGCATCACGTAGAGTCAGTAAACACCCGGAGCATCACGTGACGTGGCACCCGGAGCATCACGTGAGTCAGTGACACCGGAGCATCACGTGGAGTCAGTGAGCACCCGGAGCATCACGTGGAGTCAGTGAACACCCGGAGCATCACCTGGAGTCAGAGAACACCCGGAGCATCACCTTGGGTCAGTAAACACCCGGAGCATCACGTGGAGTCAGTGAGCACCCGGAGCATCACCTGGGGTCAGAGAACACCCGGAGCATCACCTGGGGTCAGTAAACACCCGGAGCATCACCTGGTGTCAGTGAACACCCGGAGCATCACCTGGGGTCAGAGAACACCCGGAGCATCACCTGGAGTCAGAGAACATCCGGAGCATCACCTGTGGTCAGAGAACACCCGGAGCATCACCTGGAGTCAGAGAACACCCGGAGCATCACCTGTGGTCAGAGAACACCCGGAGCATCACTTGGAGTCAGAGAACACCCGGAGCATCACCTGGGGTCAGTGAACACTCGGAGCATCACCGGTCAGTGAACACCCGAGCATCACTTGGAGTCAGAACACCGAGATCACTGGGTCAAGAACACCCGGAGCATCACCTGGGGTCAGTGAACACTCGGAGCATCACCTGGGGTCAGTGAACACCCGGAGCATCACTTGGAGTCAGAGAACACCAGGAGCATCACCTTGGGTCAAAGAATACCCGGAGGATCACCTGGGGTCAAAGAACACCCGGAGGATCACCTGGGGTCAGAAAACACCAGGAGCATCACCTGGGGTCAAAGAACATACACTGTATTGTGATATTGGTGTTTCAGAACGGTAAGTAATTGTCCCTCAAAAAACTGGATCCCAAAATTGGCAAATAGAGACCCGCAATGCCCAATAACAATCCCAAACTTCGCTTTATTAAGATACAAAGTCTTTCAAAGTTTGAGGATAATCCTGAAAGACCTTCAGAAGTTGTCACAGGGGGAAACAAACTATGGAGAAGAAAATTAAGAAGAAAGAAGAGGAAGAAGATTAAGATAATAATGAGGAAAAAGTAGAACGAAGAAGCACTTAGTTAACCATTTTATGTTTTTTTTTCTCCCAATGATATATAATAACAGACATGCATGAGGGTAAATCAACAGTAAATGGATCTTTCAAGAGCAAAGTGTTATTCAATATGTACTTTATATAAGACTCATTCTTCAACTTGCAGTATTAACGTGGAACCTTCACATAAAAAAATAGAAAAGTATCAAATATTCACCCCGGACAAAGTGCCGGAACTGAAAAACGAAAGCTATAGAGACTGAAAGAGTTGACCCTCACGGTTCTTGAAGATAGAAGAGACATGATTACGACATATATTATACTCTTGGGATAAGGAACACTGGCTGTCACGGAGAAAACTATAAAGTGTTTAGATGAAACTCAAAACCCGGATGAACAAGAATGTCAGGAAACATTAACGTTAAAAGAAGGTTTAAGGACCGAGGAACAATATCATGCACCACATTTATAATAAGAGCAGACTACATCACTCCACTAAATGCTAACAAGCAGTCCCAAGAGCTAGAACTCAGTGTTCAGAAACTCTACTTTGCAATTACACACTACATGGCAGCCCCACCTGTTGTTTGGATTCATCCGAGAATAGCATGGAAATGCAACACGACTGAAATATGACGCAGAATGAGGCACGTGGGTGTGTCTTATATAATGTACGTCCGTCTACCTGGATGTCAGGGGACGTGCTCAGAAACCATGGAAAATACTCAACATTCTTCGACACGAATAGATTACAAGTGACTGATCATATTCTAAAATAATATATGTATTATAATGGTACTCTGACAAGTTACAATGACCTGTGACTCCAATGAACAGGTGTCTGACAACTGTAGATGACTTAAGACGCTGTATAATAAGGTAAACACTGAGGAACGTCATGGTACTCCACAGAACGAGGCTTGGAACAAGGAAAGGATCAGCGTGTGTGGCCATGGCATGCGCGCTGCAGCATCAAGTGAAGCAAAGCTGATGTCGAGTCTCAGTAGTCCAGCAGACACCGAGGTCTCTGCACACGTCCGCGACAACCACGCCACGCATACATGTCCTACCACATGTCACACACACCCACACACGCCCTACCACGTGTCGTGCACATACGCATACACGCGTTTCGGGTCGACCTGCCTGTGACTTTCCCCTGAACACCTGCACACGTGTATTAATTTACAGTCAATCTCATGAAAATACTGGTGTTGTGTCATCATTATCCAGTGGACAAGACTTCTTGACATGGTTCAAATAGAAGGCATCTAGACAATCTTCATCCTCAATTTTCACATTTAGGAATGGTGATATAATAGCTTTTTCATGTCGCACGAGATGCTTCTGTTTAAAAAGAAGAGTACTGTGGTTCATTGTTACCATTAACACCCCTCTCCTCAGTGGTACTAGTTCTCTGATTCTCTTGTTAGTCCCCCACATGCTGGTAACAGTCCCCAGATGCTAGTGCTAGTTTTTAAATGCTGGGGCCGGTCCCCAGAGGCTAGTAACAGTCTCAAGATGCAGATACCAGTCTCCGGAGGCTAGTACTAGTTCCTAGATGCTGGTATTATTATTCTCAGATCCAGCGACACGTCTCCATGTGCTGAAACAGTTGGGTGCCTCAACCCAGGACATAAATGTGTTATAGATGATCATTACTCAGTGAGAAGTTGAGTGTTTTGTTTGGATTTGTTTGTGATTACCTGTGTGCAGGTATAAGGGCAGAGTAATGCTCGTATTGTCTCTCTTCAGTGTTTAATTTATCATCCAGTCGTTTAAAGTTTCTAGTGATGCAGCACTTACCATTTCCTGGATCTCATTCTAGTAGTCCATTATTATCTTTGTAATGAAAATCTCTCTAGAATTCTTTGGGCAACGTTTACAGCTGTAACTTCTTCTTGTTCCTGTTGCTAGTACTAAGCATCTGTTCTGTATTTTCTCGTTTTCTTTAATGATCTTATAAGCAGTAAACAGATTCGTTGGCATTTCCTCATCCTTATATCTGCAAAATATTTGTTTTATTTGCCAGAGCAATATACGAGTTTTCCCACGACTTCAATAATGTGAGCTTCCCATTGCAGGTTTTGCGTATATTTTTTTCTTAGATCCATCTGTCTGTGTGACACTTTCAATAATTTTATAGCACTATTGTTTATGTGACTGATTATCGCTGTCTGACTTTTTATTACATTGTAATTATCTACTTAATTTATTGATCTATCACTCAATTAACTTATCCAGGTTTTCTTGCAATGATTCTCAATTATATTCATAATTTGTATTATCTACAGAAATGTTTATATAGGTTTTATTCTTTATATCAAGTCATTTCTATAAATTAAAAAAAAAACATTATAGGAAAAAGTACTGATGCTTGTGGCTCTCCTCTATCCCTTTTTCCCAGACATTTTTTTCCCCTCTTGTCACTGAGCACAGTTTTTCTCTCATCCACTAGTCATAGTTTGCCTTATTCTTCCAGTGTTTTGTAGGTTGCAGATTAGTCTTCCACGGAAACTCCATCCAAGGAACTTTTTAAATCTAGATAGAAGCATTTCACACATTCATTTGTTTCTTGAATAATATCCTTAAAATATTTGATACGTAAGATTTTGTTCTGTCTTTCTTTCGTTTTTTTGTCCTCCCATCTTAGATCTGTACATTCATCTCTGACTGGTTTGACTTTCTTGTTAGTCGCTGAGCTAGCACACTTCCTCTGTTAGTTCTAAGTTGTTATTAGTGTTAACATGTGGGAATGAGACTTACCCATGAACACTACTCGCTGACCCACTTACTCATAAACACCACTTACTGACCCCTGGGCAAAACTTACCCCTGGACACCACTTACTGACCCCTGGGCAAAACTTACCCCTGGACACCACTTACTGACTCCTGGACATCATTTACAAACCCCTGGGAACCACTTTCTGACCCATGGCTCGGTAATTGTGGTTGCCTGACTTGTAACCTACGAACAAAAAGCTTTGTAGTAAGTGGCTTTTTGAGTTATTTTCTCATGTGTCGACCCATGACTTCTGTGTCGACCCATGACTTCTGTGTCGACCCATGACTTCTGTGTCGACCCATGACTTCTGTGTCGACCCATGACTTCTGTGTCGACCCATGACGTTAGCGTCGAGTAATGACTCTAGTGTCGATCTATTTCTTTGTGGTCACTGTTATTGTGATCACTGTCATCGTAGGTCACTGTTATTGTGATCAGTGCCATCGTAGGTCACTGTTATTGTGATCACTGTCATTGTAGGTCACTTATTGTGATAATTGTCATTGTAGGTCACTGTTATTGTAATCACTGTCATTGTAACCCACTGTTATTGTAATCACTGTCAATGTAGGTCACTGTTATTGTAATCACTGTCATTGTAAGCCACTGTTATTGTAATCACTGTCAATGTAGGTCACTGTTATTGTGATCACTGTCAATGTAGGTCACTGTTATTGTGACCACTATCATTAATTTGACTAATATCAAAATAAAGAGACCATGTGTCTCAAACCTTGTCCTGTTAGAACCTTCACAGAGCTCAAACTTGTCCTGTTAGAACCTTCACAGAGCTCAAACCTTGTCCTGTTAGAACCTTCACAGAGCTAAAACCTTGTTCTGTTAGAACCTTCACAGAGCTCAAACCTTGTCCTGTTAGAACCTTCACAGAGCTCAAACCTTGTCCTGTTAGAACCTTCACAGAGCTCAAACCTTGTCCTGTTAGAACCTTCACAGAGCTCAAACCTTGTCCTGTTAGAACCTTCACAGAGCTCAAACCTTGTCCTGTTAGAACCTTCACAGAGCTAAAACCTTGTCCTGTTAGAACCTTCACAGAGCTAAAAACCTTGTCTTATTAGAACCTTCACAGAGCTAAAACCTTGTCCTATTAGAATCTTCACAGAGCTCAAACCTTGTTCTGTTAGAACCTTCACAGAGCTAAAACCTTGTCCTGTTAGAACCTTCACAGAGCTAAAACCTTGTTCTGTTAGAACCTTCACAGAGCTCAAACCTTGTTCTGTTAGAACCTTCACAGAGCTAAAACCTTGTCCTGTTAGAACCTTCACAGAGCTAAAACCATGTCCTGTTAGAACCTTCACAGAGCTAAAACCTTGTTCTGTTAGAACCTTCACAGAGCTAAAACCTTGTTCTGTTAGAACCTTCACAGAGCTAAAACCTTATTCTGTTAGAACCTTCACAGAGCTAAAACCTTGTTCTGTTAGAACCTTCACAGAGCTAAAACCTTGTCCTGTTAAAACCTTCACAGAGCTAAAACCTTGTCCTGTTAAAACCTTCACAGAGCTAAAACCTTGTCCTGTTAGAACCTTCACAGAGCTAAAACGTTGTCCTGTTAGAACCTTCAGTTTCCTTTTTTATTCTGTGGCATCCTGTTATCACCTCATACTCCACGCTGGGAACTTCCCTCCTCTTTACCATTCCAGACAACGAGGTCATTCTCAGTGTTCAATCTTTCTTAATAGCTGGTATTCATCAGCTCCGGTAGCTGTTTTTTTTTTTAGGATCTTATGTATTTGGTGTAGTGTGGACACCACACCAGGGATGAATATTATAGTTTAGGTTTAATGTATGTTGGGAACTTTTTTTTAAGCATTTTTCTAGTTATATGTTTGATTGTTATTTTGAAGTTGGTCAGTGTAACGTATGTGGAGTTGTGACGAACATCTTTGGTGTATATATATGTTCTTGGATGCCTAAAGTGCTAAAAGTGATGGGCACAAACTGACTCTCTCCAGCGAGGTGTCTTTATTATATTGGAAAATGGTTTCTAAATTGCGGAAATGATCGTCCACATATGACGGAGAGAAAAACAAGAAAGTTTGTCTATATATTGACCTCTAAATAGGTCCTCCTCAGCATATAACCTCAGTTGATAGTCGAAAATGCACAAAGTTTCTTACCTTTGTTTTTTTATCCCAATGTCGGTAATATCTTCCCAAAGTGGAATAAATTTATTTCTCGGGACAATACAAAGTAATTTTTTTATACTCAAGTATGTTAGGTATTGCATAAAAATTATAACGTTTACAATTACAGAACTACAAGTGTTGTAGGATAATTACAGAGAGACAATTTAGGCCAGTACCTTCTCACAGCTAAATAGTGTAAATAGTTTGGACTTTTGCTCCAAATACTGCAATAATAGGCGCTCGTTGCAGCAGTACCTCGCAATAACAAACGCTCCTTGCAACAGTAGTTGTGATAACAGGCGCTTGTTGCAAAAGTACCTGGCAATAACGCGCTCGTTGCAACAGTAGCTGTGATAACAGACACGTTGCAACAGTTGTTGTGATAACAAGCGCTAGTTGCAACAGTACCTTGTAATAACAGGCCTTGTTGCAACAGTAGCTGGCAATAACAGGCGCTAATCACAACAGTAGCTGGCAAAACAAACGGGAAACTGTTTGAGCTGCAAGTAAATTGTGAGCAGAAAAAACAGCAATAAAAGGTGTTACGTCGCTGCAAAAACAGCATTCACTGGGGTAGAAAACAGCAGTGTAGGAAGACTTCAGTGGTTGGAACAGCAGTGTGGGAAGACTTCACTGGTTGGAACAGCAGTGTGGGAAGACTTCAGTGGCTGGAACAGCAGTGTGGGAAGACTTCACTGGTTGGAACAGCAGTGTGGGAAGACTTCAGTGGTTGGAACAGCAGTGTGGGAAGACTTCAGTGGTTGGAACAGCAGTGTGGGAAGACTTCAGTGGTTGGAACAGAAGTGTGGGAAGACTTCATTGGTTGGAACAGCAGTGTGGGAAGATTTTACTGGTTGGAACAGAAGTGTGGGAAGACTTCAGTGGTTGGAACAGCAGTGTGGGAAGACTTCACTGGTTGGAACAGAAGTGTGGGAAGACTTCAGTGGTTGGAACAGCAGTGTGGGAAGACTTCAGTGGGTGGAACAGCAGTGTGGGAAGACTTCAGTGGTTGGAACAGCAGTGTGGGAAGACTTCAGTGGTTGGAACAGAAGTGTGGGAAGACTTCATTGGTTGGAACAGCAGTGTGGGAAGATTTCACTGGTTGGAACAGAAGTGTGGGAAGACTTCAGTGGTTGGAACAGCAGTGTGGGAAGACTTCACTGGTTGGCACAGAAGTGTGGGAAGACTTCACTGGTTGGAACAGAAGTGTGGGAAGACTTCAGTGGTTTTGAACAGCAGTGTGGGAAGACTTCACTGGTTGGAACAGAAGTGTGGGAAGACTTCAGTGGTTGGAACAGCAGTGTGGGAAGACTTCAGTGGTTGGAACAGCAGTGTGGGAAGACTTCAGTGGTTGGAACAGCAGTGTGGGAAGACTTCAGTGGTTGGAACAGAAGTGTGGGAAGACTTCATTGGTTGGAACAGCAGTGTGGGAAGACTTCAGTGGTTGGAACAGCAGTGTAGGAAGACTTCAGTGGTTGGAACAGCAGTGTGGGAAGACTTCAGTGGTTGGAACAGCAGTGTGGGAAGACTTCAGTGGTTGGAACAGCAGTGTGGGAAGACTTCAGTGGTTGGAACAGCAGTGTGGGAAGACTTCAGTGGGTGGAACAGCAGTGTGGGAAGACTTCAGTGGGTGGAACAGCAGTGTGGGAAGACTTCAGTGGTTGGACACAGCGCAGTGCTGGGAGGAACAGCTGATTGGACAGCAGTTAGACACTTAAATGGTGAACAGCAACAGCTGACTGGGAAAGAGGGAACAGCTGATGGACAGCAGCAAACTCTGTAACTGGAACAGCAGAGCTGACTTAAGGGTGGAACAGCTGATGGGACAGCACATAACAGTACTGGAACAGCAGAGTGAGACTAGTGGTAGAATCACTGCAGGTCTAGAACCTAAACAACAGTATGGATAACAGAACAGGTGACATGCTGACTAGTGGTAACACATGAACCAGCTTACACCTACTAAACCAACATTGCCAGCTGACGTGAGTACACCACTTGACGTTTCGCTACACAACTGAACGCAGACGCTCTTGCTTAGAACACCTGATGCAGCTTATACACACATGCTATGGACACTGCAACAGTGATGATTTACTTGAACATAGTTCATGTTTACTATCTGCTAATAGAATATCGTTGTCTATCTGACGTAGACATCCTTATTACGCTTACTATCCTTGAACTAATAGAACTATCCTTGTTATTGCTTACTATCCCTTGCCTAATAGAACTATCCCTATATTGTTACTATCTTGAACTAATGAACATCCCTGTTATTGTTTACTATCCTTGCCATAATAGAACTATCCTTGTTATTGTTTACTATCTTTGCCTTAATAGAACTATCCGTTATTGTTTACTATCCTTGCCTAATAGAACTATCCCTGTTATTGTTTACTATCCTTGAGCTAATAGAACTATCCCTGTTATTGTTTACTATCCTTGAACTAATAGAACTATCCCTGTTATTGTTTACTATCCTTGAGCTAATAGAACTATCCCTGTTATTGTTTACTATCCTTGAGCTAATAGAACTATCCCTGTTAATGCTTACTATCCTTGAACTAATAGAACTATCCCTGTTATGTTACTATCCTTGAACTAATAGAACTATCCCTGTTATTGTTTACTATCCTTGAGCTAATAGAACTATCCCTGTTAATGCTTACTATCCTTGAACTAATAGAACTATCCCTGTTAATGCTTACTATCCTTGAACTAATAGAACTATCCCTGTTAATGTTTACTATCCTTGAACTAATAGAACTATCCCTGTTAATGCTTACTATCCTTGCTATTTCCCTTTATGTTACTCTTGACTAATTGATATCCCTTTAATGTTTACTATCCTTATATGATATCCCGTTAATTTGTATTCCTTGACTAATACTATCCCTTTATTCTTACTATACCCTTGCTAGTTCCTATACTTTCCCTTTGCTAGTTCCCTTACTATATTGACTCCTTATTATGCTGGTTCCCTTATATACCTTTGTTCCTACTATTACCTTTGCTAGTTCCCTTACTATTACCCTTTTGTTCCCTTACTATTACCCTTTGCTGTTCCCTTACTATTATCCTTTGCTGTTCCTACTTTACCCTTGCTGTTCCTTACTATTACCCTTTGCTAGTTCCCTTTACTATTACCCCTTTGCTAGTTCCCTTACTGTTACCCTTTGCTAGTTCCCCTTACTATTACCCTTTGCTGGTTCCCTTACTATTATCCTTTGCTAGTTCCCCTTACTATTACCCTTTGCTGGTTCCCTTACTTACCCTTTGCTAGTTCCCCTTACTATTACCCTTTGTTAGTTCCCTTACTATTACCCTTTGCTAGTTCCCTTACTATTACCCTTTGCTAGTTCCCCTTACTGTTACCCTTTGCTAGTTCCCCTTACTATTACCCTTTGCTAGTTCCCCTTACTATTACCCTTTGCTAGTTCCCCTTACTATTACCCTTTGTTAGTTCCCCTTACTATTACCCTTCGCTGGTTCCCTTACCGTTACCCTTTACTAGTTCCCCTTACTATTACTTTGCTAGTTCCCCTTACTATTACCCTTTGTTAGTTCCTCTTACTATTACCCTTTGCTAGTTCCCCTTACTATTACCCTTTGTTAGTTCCTCTTACTATTACCCTTTACTAGTTCCCCTTACTATTACTTTTTGCTAGTTCCCCTTACTATTACCCTTTGTTAGTTCCTCTTACTATTACCCTTTACTAGTTCCCCTTACTATTAGCCAGTCCTTCTTGTTGGTAAACATCACCTCTCTCATCCATCCTGCTTCACCAGGTTAATTAACTCTTTAATTCCCACATGTGTACTGTACCACCACATGAATACTGTACCACCACATGTATACTGTACCACCACATGTATACTTTACCACCACATGTATACAGTACCACCACATGTATACTGTACCACCACATGTATACTGTACCACCACATGTATACTGTACCACCACATGTATACTGTACCACCACATGTATACTGTACCACCACATGTATACTGTACCACCACATGTATACTGTACCACCACATGTATACTGTACCACCACATTTATACTTTACCACCACATGTATACAGTACCACTACATGTATACTGTACCACCACATGTATACTGTACCACCACATGTATACAGTACCACCACATGTATACTGTACAACCACATGTGTACTGTACCACCACATGTATACTGTACCACCACATGTATACTTTACCACCACATAAATACAGTACCACCACATGTATGTTGTACCACCACATGTATACTGTATCACCACATGTATACTGTATCACCACATGTATACTTTACCACCACATGTATACTGTACCACCACATGTGTACTGTACAACCACATGTGTACTGTACCTCCACATGTATACTGTACCACCACATGTATACTTTACCACCACATGTATACAGTACCACCACATGTATACTGTACCACCACATGTATACTGTACCACCACATGTATACTGTACAACCACATGTATACTGTACCACCACATGTATACTGTACCACCACATGTATACTGTACCACCACATGTATACTGTACCACCACATGCATACTGCACCACAACATGTATACTGTACCACCACATGTATACTGTACCACCACATGCATACTGCACCACAACATGTATACTGTACCACCACATGTATACTGTACCACCACATGTATACTGTACCACCACATGTATACTGTACAACCACATGTGTACTGTACCACCACATGTATACTGTACCACCACATGTATACTTTACCACCACATGTATACAGTACCACCACATGTATGCTGTACCACCACATGTATACTGTATCACCACATGTATACTTTACCACCACATGTATACTGTACCACCACATGTATACTGTACCACCACATGTGTACTGTACCACCAAATGTATACTGTACCACCACATGTATACTTTACCACCACATGTATACAGTACCACCACATGTATGCTGTACCACCACATGTATACTGTATCACCACATGTATACTTTACCACCACATGTATACTGTACCACCACATGCATACTGTACCACCACATGTATACTGTACCACCACATGTATAAAGTACCACCATATGTATACTGTACCACCACATGTATACTGTACCACCATATATATGCTGTACCACCACATGTATACAGTATCAACACATGTATACTTTATCACCACATGTATACTGTACCACCACATGTATACTGTACCACAACATGTATACTGTACCACCACATGTATACTGTACAACCACATGTATACTGGACCACCACATGTATAAAGTACCACATGTATACTGTACCACCACATGTATGCTGTACCACCACATGTATACTGTATCAACACATGTATACTTTACCACCACATGTATACTGTACCACCACATGTATACTGTACCACCACATGTATAAAGTACCACCACATGTATACTGTACAACAACATGTATACTGTACCACCACATGTATAAAGTACCACCACATGTATAAAGTAACACCACATGTATACTGTACCACCACATATATAAAGTACCACCACATGTATAAAGAACCACCACATGTATACTGTACCACCACGTGTATACTGTACCACTACATGTATAAAGTACCACCACATGTATAAAGTACCACCACATGTATATTGTACCACCACATGTATAAAGTACCATCACATGTATATTGTACCATCACATTTATACTGTACCACCACATGTATACTGTACCACCACATGTATAAAGTACCACCTCATGTATACTGTACCACCGCATGTATACTGTACCACCACATGTATACTGTACCACCACATGTATACTGTACCACTACATGTATATTGTACCATCACATAATTTTCTGACTTTCTGACTGAGTTTTATTTGAAAGGAAAATGTAAAAATGTAAGAGGTGAGAACACAGTTATACAGCTGTAGTTATGAGAACACAGTTATACAGCTGTAGTTATGAGAACACAGTTATACAGCTGTAGTTATGAGAACACAGTTATACAGCTGTAGTTATGAGAACACAGTTATACAGCTGTAGTTATGAGAACACAGTTATACAGCTGTAGTTATGAGAACACAGTTATACAGCTGTAGTTATGTATTGCAAGTTTGTGAAGTGTATGAGGATACTATATGTATTTTGTGTCTTAAAATACAATCAATCATACATACTTATATCAGTACACACACACACAAACAAACATTTTCTTGGACTGCAAGAAAGCTTTCGACACAGTTCCAGAGATTCAGGCAGATATAACAGGGAAGATACTGTCATGGATCAGAGAATACCTGTCAGGGAGGCAACAACGAGCGGGGCTCTACTGTTTCTGGTATATGTGAATGATGTGACGGAAGGAATAGACTCAGAAATGTGCCTGTTTGCAGACAATGTCAAGCTAATGAGAATACAGTCGGATGAGGATCAGGCAGGACTACAAAGGGATCTGGACAGGCTGCAAGCCTGGTCCAGCAACTGGCTTCTGGAGTTTAACCTCACCAAGTGCAAAGTCATGAAGATTAGGGAAGGGCAAAGAAGACCGCAGACAGAGTACAGACTATGGGGCCAAAGACTGCAAACCTCACTCAAGGAAAAGGATCTTGGGGTGAGTATAATACCGAGCGCATCTCCTGAGGCGCACATCAACCAAATACGTAACTGATGCAGCATATGGGCGCCTGGCAAACCTAAGAATAGCGTTCCGATACCTCAGTAACTAATCGTTCAAGACTCTATACATCATTTACGTCAGGCCCATATTGGAGTATGCAGAACCAATTTGGAACCCACATTTGGTCAAGCACGTCAGTAAATTAGAGAAAGTGCAAAAGTTTGTAACGAGGCTAGTCCCGGAGCTAAGGGGCATGTCCTACGAGGAGAGGTTAAGGGAAATCGAACTGACGACACTGGAGGACAGGAGGGATAGGGGACACATGATAACGACATATAAAATACTGTGAGGAATTGACAAGGTGGATAGGGACAGGATGTTTCAGAGATGGGACACAGCAACAAACTGTCACAATTATAAGTTGAAGATTCGGATGAGTCACAGTGATGTTAGGAAGTATTTCTTCAGTTATAGAGTTGTCAGGAAGTGAAATAACCTGGAGAGTGATGTAGTGGTGGCAGGCTCTAAGCTTTAAGAAGAGGTATGATAAAGCTCATAGAGCAGAGGGAGAGTGAACCTAGTAGCGACCAGTGAAGAGGCAGGGCCAGGAGCTATGAATCGACCCCTACAACCACAATTCGGTGAGTACACACACACACACAATAGCAATAACTTCGGAAAATTTAATAAAAAAATGTATATATTAGTTGCTAACCTAGACACTCTTCTCCCATTCCCTTCCCTGCTTCCCTTCCCTCCTCTCCCCTTCCTTCCTTCCCTCCCCTCCACCCCTCCCATACCCATCCTTCTACCCCTCTGTCTCACCCACCACCAACTATATATATATATATATATATATATATATATATATATATATATATATATATATATATATATATATGCAAAAAGATCACAGTAAACAGGTGATATATAAAATATGAAAATAGAAGAATAGTGATACACATTATCAAGGAACTATGATAGTTCCTTGATAATGTGAGTAGTCACGAAAGCGCTTGGAATTCTTCTATTTTTTCATAGTGGTTGTTTTGCATATATATATATATATATATATATATATATATATATATATATATATATATATATATATATATATATATATATATATATATATATATATGTACTCATCTAGTTGTATTCACCTAGTTGTGGTTGCAGCTACTGGGTCACTCTCCCTGCGCCATGAGCTTTATCGTACCTCTTCTTAAAGCTATGAATGGATCCTGCTTCCACTACATCGCTTCCCAAACTATTCCACTTCCTGACCACTCTGTGACTGAAGAAATACTCCCTAACATCCCTGTGATTCATCTGAGTCTTCAACTTCCAACTGTGTCCCCTTGTTGCTGTGTCCCATCTCTGGAACATTCTGTCTCTGTCAACCTTGTCAATTCCTCTCAGTATTTTATATGTCTTTATCATGTCCCCCCTATCTTTCCTGTCCTCCAGTGTCGTCAGGTCGATTTCCCTTAACCTCTCCTCGTAGGACATACCCCTTAGCTCCGGGACTAGTCTTGTTGCAAACCTTTGCACTTTCTCTAGTTTCTTTACATGCTTGGCTAGGTGTGGGTTCCAAACTGGTGCTGCATACTCCAATATGGGCCTAACGTACACAGTGTACAGGGTCCTGAACGATTCCTTTTAAGATGTCGGAATGCTGTTCTTAGGTTTGCTAGGCGCCCGTATGCTGCAGCAGTTATTTGGTTGATGTGCGCCTCAGGAGATGTGCCTGGTGTGTACTCACCTAATTGTGGTTGAAGGGGTCGAGACTCAGCTCCTGGCCCCGCTTCTTCAATGTGTGTGTGTGTGTGTAAAACAAGTCATTGGGGTGGAAATCTTTAGCTCAAGTGCTTTCACACTTCTCAGTGCGTCAACAGGAGCCGTGCAATGTTGCAGCGGTAGCAACAGGATAAATCAGGGGTAAGTTGTGAAAAAGGTGGTACCGGGTGTCACTCACGCTACCATACTCAGAGAAAGATTACCCCCTTCCCCCCCGTGGCTTGTCTTGCATTGTTAACATCGCCTGTCTGCGATTGTTTCCATATATTCGTATGTAACTATATGTGTATAACTTGGTAATATTAAGCCGTATATGTATGTATATAGTGTGATGTCTGATGATGTGACTGACAGTGTAACTATCATCTACAACAGTGTAGCAGCACACTGTGGGTGTTGTCACAGTGTAGCAGCACACTGTGGGTGTTGTCACAGTGTAGCAGCACACTGTGGGTGTTGTCACAGTGTAGCATCACACTGTGAGTGTTGTCACAGTGTAGCAGCACACTGTGGGTGTTGTCGCAGTGTAGCAGCACACTGTGGGTGTTGTCACAGTGTAGCAGCACACTGTGGGTGTTGTCACAGTGTAGCAGCACACTGTGAGTGTTGTCACAGTGTAGCAGCACACTGTGGGTGTTGTCACAGTGTAGCAGAACACTGCAGGTGTTGTCCCAATGTAGCAGCACACTGCGAGTGTTTTCCCAGTGTAGCAGCACACTGCGGGTGTTGTCACAGTGTAGCAGCACACTGCAAATGTTGTCACAGTGTAGCAGAACACTGCGGGTGTTGTCACAGCGTAGCAGAACACTGCGGGTGTTGTCACAGTGTAGCAGAACACTGCGGGTGTTGTCACAGTGTAGCAGCACACTGCGGGTGTTGTCACAGCGTAGCAGAACACTACGGGTGTTGTCACAGTGTAGCAGAACACTGTGGGAGTTGTCACAGTGTAGCAGCACACTGCGGGTGTTGTCACTGTAGCAGCACACTGCGGGTGTTGTCACAGTGTAGCAGAACACTGCGGGTGTTGTCACAGTGTAGCAGAACACTGCGGGTGTTGTCACAGTGTAGCAGAACACAGAAAACTGCGAGTGTTGTCACAGTGTAGCAGCACACTGCGGGTGTTCCCAAAGTGTAGCAGAACACTGTGGGTGTTGTCACAGTGTAGCATAACACTGCGGGTGTTCCCACAGTGTAGCAGAACACTGCGGGTGTTGTCACAGTGTAACAGAACACTGCGGGTGTTCCCACCGTGTAGCAGAACACTGCGGGTGTTCCCACAGTGTAGCAGAACACTGCGGGTGTTGTCACAGTGTAGCAGAATACTGCGGGTGTTCCCACCGTGTAGCAGAACACTGCGGGTGTTGTCACAGTGTAGCAGAACACTGCGGGTGTTGTCACAGTGTAGCAGAACACTGCGGGTGTTCCCACCGTGTAGCAGAACACTGCGGGTGTTCCACAGTGTAGCAGAACACTGCGGGTGTTGTCACAGTGTAGCAGAATACTGCGGGTGTTCCACCGTGTAGCAGAACACTGCGGGTGTTGTCACAGTGTAGCAGAACACTGCGGGTGTTCCCACAGTGTAGCAAAACACTGCGGGTGTTGTCACAGTGTAGCAGAACACTGCGCCTGTTCCCACCGTGTAGCAGAACACTGCGGGTGTTCCCACAGTGTAGCAGAACACTGCGGGTGTTGTCACAGTGTAGCAGAACACTGCTCCTGTTCCCACCGTGTAGCAGAACACTGCGGGTGTTCCCACAGTGTAGCAAAACACTGCGGGTGTTGTCACAGTGTAGCAGAACACTGCTCCTGTTCCCACCGTGTAGCAGAACACTGCGGGTGTTCCCACAGTGTAGCAGAACACTGCGGGTGTTGTCACAGTGTAGCAGAACACTGCGGGTGTTCCCACCGTGTAGCAGAACACTGCGGGTGTTGTCACAGTGTAGCAGAACACTGCGGGTGTTCCCACAGTGTAGCAAAACACTGCGGGTGTTGTCACAGTGTAGCAGAACACTGCGCCTGTTCCCACCGTGTAGCAGAACACTGCGGGTGTTCCCACAGTGTAGCAGAACACTGCGGGTGTTGTCACAGTGTAGCAGAACACTGCTCCTGTTCCCACCGTGTAGCAGAACACTGCGGGTGTTCCCACAGTGTAGCAAAACACTGCGGGTGTTGTCACAGTGTAGCAGAACACTGCTCCTGTTCCCACCGTGTAGCAGAACACTGCGGGTGTTCCCACAGTGTAGCAGAACACTGCGGGTGTTGTCACAGTGTAGCAGAACACTGCGCCTGTTCCCACCGTGTAGCAGAACACTGCGGGTGTTGTCACAGTGTAGCAGAACACTGCGCCTGTTCCCACCGTGTAGCAGAACACTGCGGGTGTTCCCACAGTGTAGCAGAACACTGCGGGTGTTGTCACAGTGTAGCAGAACACTGCGCCTGTTCCCACCGTGTAGCAGAACACTGCGGGTGTTGTCACAGTGTAGCAGAACACTGCGGGTGTTGTCACAGTGTAGCAGAACACTGCGCCTGTTCCCACCGTGTAGCAGAACACTGCGGGTGTTGTCACAGTGTAGCAGAACACTGCGGGTGTTGTCACAGTGTAGCAGAACACTGCGGGTGTTCCCACAGTGTAGCAGAACACTGCGGGTGTTGTCACAGTGTAGCAGAACACTGCGGGTGTTGTCCAGTGTTCAAAATAAAGTCTTCCTGGCGACTCTCAAGAATTTCCTCGTGTTTTCGGCTTCTCTTGAATTTCCAACGAAGTCAAAATTGGTGGATACTTGAGATCAACATTATGGTAGTTGTCGAGCTCTCTTTATTGTGGCCTTTAGATTCCTCTCGTATTATCCAGCTCTTGGGCTCTCAGAGGACTCTATACTCTAGTTATCCAGCTCCTGGGTTCTGGGAGGACCCTAGTAATCCAGCTCCTGGGCTCTCAGAGGACTCTATACTCTAGTTATCCAGCTCCTGGGTTCTGGGAGGACCCTAGTAATCCAGCTCCTGGGCTCTCAGAGGACTCTAGTTATCGAGCTCCATGGCTCTCAGAGGACTCTAGGCATCTAGCTCCTGGGCTCAGAGGACTCTAGGTATCTAGCTCCTGGGCTCAGAGGACTAGGTATCTAGCTCCTGGGCTCAGAGGACTCTAGGTATCTAGCTCCTGGGCTCAGAGGACTCTAGGTATCTAGCTCCTGGGCTCAGAGGACTCTGTACTCTAGTTATCCAGCTTCTGATTTACCTTCTACGAACGTAGCTGTTGTTTCAGTGATGTCTGTTTGTCCCTTCATATGATCATCTGCATGTGTTAATATAACTATGTGTTATTTGGCGTTTTGGAGGCGCGGGAATGCAATGATAAGGCTTCGGAGGCTTCTTACTTTATTTGTAATAAAGGTGCGAGTACACAGGCTGCGTGTCTGTGGCCATGGCCAAGGGCCATGCCTTGCGAGAGGGAGACGAGTTAGGCCTGTTGACTGACTGAAGTTTGGGCGCCAAGTGAGAGTGGGCCAGGGCGGGTCTGGTAGACGTGGGTACGCCTACCAGGCCTGCCCTCTGGCGGAATACTATGGAAACTAGCATGGCACGAAATATGAACTCAGCTGGCAGACAGCATGGCTGTCTATGCAGACAGTCAGGCTGTCTACATCGCTCGGTCACGCTACCCATGGTCGACCCGACCATGAATGGCATTAAAAAAACTCGGGTCTCTCTCTCGCAAGAACAGATCACAGAACACGAAATAAAAACATATATACTGTTAATCCAGTCTGCATGTGTTAACTGTTAACATCTGCATGTGTTAACTGTTAACATCTGCATGTGTTAACTGTTAACATCTGCATGTGTTAACTGTTAACATCTGCATGTGTTAACTGTTAACATCTGCATGTGTTAACTGTTAACATCTGCATGTGTTAACTGTTAACATCTGCATGTGTTAACTGTTAACATCTGCATGTGTTAACTGTTAACATCTGCATGTGTTAACTGTTAACATCTGCATGTGTTAACTGTTAACATCTGCATGTGTTAACTGTTAACATCTGCATGTGTTAACTGTTAACATCTGCATGTGTTAACTGTTAACATCTGCATGTGTTAACTGTTAACATCTGCATGTGTAACTGTACATCTGATTACTGTTAACATCTGCATGTGTTAACTGTTAACATCTGCATGTGTTAACTGTTAACATCTGCATGTGTTAACTAGGATGTATGGTGTTGACAGTATCTCTCACATAGTCACTGTGTTATGCTTCGACACTTCACATATTATGAGACCATCGTAATAATGTTGGTAGAATCGCCAACAATGTGTGCAGCTAAAGCTCCTGGAGAGCGAAACGTCGTCACAATAAAATGTCACACGAGTTGCACATATGTTGTTTATGGACTGATTACCTCAAACTCCTTCTGATCTTCACCATTCCTCTTCGTATTGGACTGATGAAGCCACCGTGTGGCGAAACGTTTCCTCAATAAAGATACCCAAGTGTTGCACATATCCTCTGCTCTCAGACTTTTATTGAGATGCTCCGCAGTTTCAGTAATGATGTGCAATGGATTTTCCTGTTTGAAAATTTATGTTATAGGAATTGTGATAAACTTGGTCAACCAAGAGCCTCCAAAAAATATTCTCATCCATCTTTCACTTCAAAAAAACAAAAAACGCAATCTTCACACTTTTCACTACACGTCACTCTCTCTTTCCTTCTTATTTTTTACCTTTTCCATTCGTCTTTTTTTATCTTCTACTTCTTTCTCTGTTATTCTTCTTCTTGCTCACATATACTGTCCTGTGTGTGTTTATCGTCAGTGTGAAGTAATTCCCCCACAAAACCAATTGTGCTCCCACAGTGTCCCACAGTGTCCTGTCGTCTCTACCCTCATGTGCTCCCAGTGTCCCAGAGTGTCCTGTCGTCTCAACCATCATGTGCTCCCAGTGTCCCACAGTGTCCTGTCGTCTCTACCATCATTGTGCTCCGAGTGTCCTGTCGTCTCTACTATCATGTGCTCCCACAGTCCCACAGTGTCCTGTCGTCTCAACCATCATGTGCTCCCACAGTGTCCCACAGTGTCCTGTCGTCTCAACCATCATGTGCTCCCAGTGTCCCACAGTGTCCTGTCGTCTCTACCATCATGTGCTCACAGTGTCCTGTCGTCTCTACTATCATGTGCTCCCACAGAGTCCCACAGTGTCCTGTCGTCTCAACCATCATGTGCTCCCACAGTGTCCCACAGTGTCCTGTCGTCTCAACCATCATGTGCTCCCAGTGTCCCACAGTGTCCTGTCGTCTCTACTATCATGTGCTCCCACAGAGTCCCACAGTGTCCTGTCGTCTCAACCATCATGTGCTCCCACAGAGTCCCACAGTGTCCTGTCGTCTCAACCATCATGTGCTCCCAGAGTCCCACAGTGTCCTGTCGTCTCAACCATCATGTGCTCCCAAGTGTCCCACAGTGTCCTGTCGTCTCTACCATCATGTGCTCACAGTGTCCTGTCGTCTCTACCATCATGTGCTCCCAGTGTCCCACAGTGTCCTGTCGTCTCTACCATCATGTGCTCCCACAGAGTCCCACAGTGTCCTGTCGTCTCAACCATCATGTGCTCCCAGTGTCCCACAGTGTCCTGTCGTCTCAACCATCATGTGCTCCCAGTGTCCCACAGTGTCCTGTCGTCTCTACCATCATGTGCTCCCAGTGTCCCACAGTGTCCTGTCGTCTCAACCATCATGTGCTCCCAGTGTCCCACAGTGTCCTGTCGTCTCAACCATCATGTGCTCCCAGTGTTCCACAGTGTCCTGTCGTCTCTACCATCATGTGCTCCAGTGTCTCACAGTGTCCTGTCGTCTCAACCATCATGTGCTCCCAGTGTCCCACAGTATCCTGTCGTCTCTACCATCATGTGCTCCCAGTGTCTCACAGTGTCCTGTCGTCTCTACCCTCATGTGCTCCCAGTGTCCCACAGTGTCCTGTCGTCTCAACCATCATGTGCTCCCAGTGTCTCACAGTGTCCTGTCGTCTCTACCCTCATGTGCTCCCAGTGTCCCACAGTGTCCTGTCGTCTCAACCATCATGTGCTCCCAGTGTCCCACAGTGTCCTGTCGTCTCTACCATCATGTGCTCCCACAGTGTCCCACAGTGTCCCAGTGTCCTTCAGTGTCCCGTCGTCTCTACCATCATGTGCTCCCACAGTGTCCCACAGTGTCCCAGTGTCTCACAGTGTCCCGTCGTCTCATTCACCATGTACTCCCAGTGTCCCACAGTGTCCCAGTGTCCTTCAGTGTCCCGTCGTCTCTACCATCATGTGCTCCCAGTGTCCCACAGTGTCCCAGTGTCTCACAGTGTCCCGTCGTCTCATTCACCATGTACTCCCAGTGTCCCACAGTGTCCTAGCTTGCTGTCTTATCTTTCACATTGAGAGAACATGTATTGTAAATGTTTTAACTTAAGCCATATATTATGTTTAGTATCAAGCCTCGGAACGGGTGGGGTTTCAACCCATGGATCACTGATAATTATCGGCCTAACAATTTTCTCTTTTTTAATTAATATTCTTCTCATTCTCCTTATTACTTAACTATTCTTCTCCTTTTCCTTCTACAATTCTTCCTGCTCTTTCCTCTTTCCGTATTATTCTTTTTCCTTACCTATTCTTCTATTCTTAGTTTCCTCACATTCTAATTCTTCTCTATTTCTCTTATTCCTCATTTTTCTTACTTCTCATTGTTTTCTCTCATCAGATTCTTTGTTTATTTTCATTTTTTGTACTTCCTATTTTTACATTTTTTTCTACTTTCAAATCTTTATAAATCATCCCTCACATTGTTCTCCATTATCTCCCTTATTATTCATTTTCCTACCTTCCTTCTCTTTTCCTTCGTTCTCCTCCCTTTCTTCTCCTTCCATTGCTCTTCCTTCTCCCTCTCCTTTATTACAAACGTATCTTTTATCTCCTCTTCATTCAGTAATTGCCAATAATTGTAATACTGCTTGAACCTAGGCAAATTATATTAGATTATATATTAGATTACATTTTAAATTACTTTGGTAATTATATTATATAATATTCCCTTATTACATTCCAGTGTAATTAAATTCTTAATGTAACGCCATGAGAATTAAGGCAGTTAAGATACAATCTTAAAGTAGTGCTATTGTGGGAACATTTTACTCCAGTGCTGTACTGTGAGGGAATATGATTACAACGTACAAGATACCGAGAGCAGTTAGGGCGAACAGTGGCAGATTGTTCCAGAGGCGGGAAACAGGAACACGAGGGCACAACTGTAAGTTGAAAGCGCAGATTAACCAAAAGGGATGTTAGGAAGTATTTCTTCGACCTTAGTGTGATCGGAAGTGAGACGACCTGGGCAGTGGAGTGTTAGAGGCAGGATACAAACAGCTTTAAGAAGAGGTACGATAATGCTTTCGAAGCCAGCGAAGAGGCACGGCCAGGACTTGAGACACAACCCCTGCAACCACATATTAGCGAGTGCTCACCCACACACACACACACACACAAAAAAAAAAAAGTGAAGAGGCAGGGCCAGGAGCTATGAATCGACCCCTGCATCTACAATTAGGTGAGTACACACACACACACACACCAGGCCCCGGTGGCCTGGTGGCTAAAGCTCTCGCTTCACGCACGGAGGGGCCCGGGTTCAATTCCCGGTGTGGCGGAAACATTTCGAAGTGTTTCCTTACACACACACATACAACAGGCCTAGTGTCTAATCGACATGTGCCTAGGACAAAATAATAACTAACTAACACATGATATGACGGAAGGAATAGATTAAGAGGTGTCCCAGTTTACAGATGATGTGAAGCTAATGCTGAGAATACAATGGGATGAGGATCAGGCAGGACTACAAAGGGATCTGGACAGGCTGCAAGCCTGGTCCAGCAACTGGCTGGATGAGGATCAGGCAGGACTACAAAGGGATCTGGACAGGCTGCAAGCCTGGTCCAGCAACTGGCTTCTGGAGTTTAACTTCACCAAGTGCAAAGTCATGAAGATTAGGGAAGGTCAAAAAAGACCGCAGTCAGAGTACAAGGTAAGGGGCCAAAGACTGCAAACCTCACTCTAGGAAAAGGATCTTGGGGTGAGTATAATACCGAGCACATCTCCTGAGGCACACATCAACCAAATAACTGCAGCAGCATATGAGTAAGGAACCATTCAAGGCTCTGTACACCGTGTACGTCAGGCCCATATTGGAGTATGCAGACCCAGAATGGAACCCACACCTGGTTAAGTACATCAAGAAATTAGAGAAAGTGCAAGACTAGTCCCGAAGCAAAGGGGCATGTCATACGAGGAGAGGTTAAGGGAGATCAACCTGACGACACTGGAGGACAGGAGGGATAGGGGACACATGATAACGACATATAAAATATTGAGAGGAATTGACAACGTTGATAGAGACAGGATGTTTCAGAGATGGAACACAGCAACAAAGGGGTCACAACTGGAAGTTGAAAACTCGGATGAGTCACACTGATGTTAGGAAGTATTTTTTACAGTCAAAGAGGTGTCAAGAAGTGGAACAATCTGGAGAGTGCTGTAGTGGAAACAGGATCCACTCCGCCCCCTGCTCATGGAGCAGGGAGAGAGTGGCCCTAGTTTAGTCTGTGCAAAGAAATAAATTTGTCAACGTATGTAAAAAAAGGGAAATGTAAGAGAGCGTAGCAGTGCCAAGACTGAAGAATGTGTGACGCTTTGTAGAGGAGGCTAGAGGCAGTGTAGAGGAGGCTGGGGCAGTGTAGAGGAGGCTGGGGAAGTGTAGAGGAGGCTAGAGGCAGTGTAGAGGAGGCTAGAGGCAGTGTAGAGGAGGCTGGAGGCTGTGTAGAGGAGGCTGGAGGCTGTGTAGAGGAGGCTGGGGCAGTGTAGAGGAGGCTAAAGGCAGTGTAGAGGAGGCTAGGGAAGTGTAGAGGAGGCTAGAGGCAGTGTAGAGGAGGCTGGAGGCAGTCAAGAGGAGGCTGGAGGCTGTGTAGAGGAGGCTGGAGGCTGTGTAGAGGAGGCTGGGGCAGTGTAGAGGAGGCTAGAGGCAGTGTAGAGGAGGCTAGACACAGTGAAGAGAAGGCTGGGGCAGTGCAGAGGAGACTGGTGCAGTGTAGAGGAGGCTGGGGGCAGTGTAGAGGAGGCTGGGCAGTGTAGATGAGGCTGGGGCAGTGTAGAGGAGGCTGGAGAGAGTGTAGAGGGCTGGATGCAGTGTAGAGGAGGCTAAAGGCAGTGTAGAGGAGGCTGGAGGCAGTGTAGAGGAGGCTGGAGGCAGTGTAGAGGAGGCTGGAGCAGTGTAGTCGAGGCTGGGGCAGTGTAGAGGAGGATGAGGCAGTGTAGAGGAGGCTGGAGGCAGTGTAGAGGAGGCTGGGGCAGAGTATTGGAGGCTGGGGCAGTGTAGAGGAGGCTGGGGCAGAGTATTGGAGGCTGGGGCAGTGTAGATGAGGTTGGAGGCAGTGAATGGGAGGCTGGTTCAGTGTAGAGGAGGCTGGGGCAGTGTAGAGGAGGCTGGAGGCAGTGGGGAGGCTGGAGGCAGTGTAGAGGAAGCTGGGGCAGAGTATTGGAGGCTGGGGCAGTATAGAGGAGGCTGGAGGCAGTGAAGAGGAGGCTGGTTTAGTGTAGAGAAGGCTGGGGCAGTGTAGGGAGGCTGGGTCAGTGTAGAGGGGGCTGGGGCAGTGTAGGGGAGGCTGGGGGCAGGTAGGGGGAGGCTGGAGGCAGTGTAGAGGAAGCTGGGGCAGAGTATTGGGAGGCGGGGGGCAGTATGGGAGGCTGGAGGCAGTAAGGGAGGCTTTTAGTGTAGAAAAGGCTGGGGCAGTGTAGAGGAGGCTGGGTCCATGAGGGAGGCTGGGTGCAGTGGTAGATTAGGCTGGAGGTTGTGAAAGGAGGAGGCTGGAGGCAGTGTAGAAGATGGTGGGTCAGTGGAGGAGGCTGGGGCAGTGTAGATGAGGCTGGGGCAGTATAGAGGAGGCTGGTTTAGTGTATAGAAGACTGGGGCAGTGTAGGAGGCTGGGTCAGTGTAGGAGGCTGGGTGCAGTGTAGATTAGGCTGGAGGTTGTTTTAGAAGAGGCTGGGGCAGTGTAGGGGAGGCTGGGGCAGTGTAGAGGAGGCTGGTTTAGTGTAGAAGGCTGGGGCAGTGTAGAGGGAGGCTGGGGCAGTGTAGAGGAGGCTGGGGCAGTGTAGAGGAGGCTGGGGAAGTGTAGAGGAAGCTGGGGCAGTGTAGAGGAGGCTGGGGCAGTGTAGAGGAGGCTGGGGCAGTGTAAGGAGGCTGGGGCAGTGTAGGAGGCTGGGGCAGTGTAGTGGAGGCTGGGGCAGTGTGAGGAGGCTGGGGCAGTGTAGAGGAGGAGTTGGAGGCAGTTTAGAGAGGCTGGGGCAGTGTAGAGGAGGTTGGAGGCAGTGTAAGAGGCTGGGGCAGTATAGATGAGGCTGGGGCAGTGTGAGGAGGCTGGGGCAGTGTAGAGGCTGGGGCAGTGTAGAGGAGGCTGGGGGCAGTGGAGGAGGCTGGGGCAGTGTAGAGGAGGATGGGGCAGTGTAGAGGAGGTTGGAGGCAGTGTAGAGGGAGGCTGGGGCAGTATAGGGAGGCTGGGACAGTGTAGAGGAGGCTGGGGCAGTGTAGACGAGGCTGGAGCAGGTGAGGAGGCTGGGGCAGTGTAGAGGAGGCTGGAGGCAGGTAGGAGGCTGGGGCTGTGTAGAGAAGGCTGGGGCAGTGTAGAGGAGGCTGGGGCAGTGTAGAGGGGCTGGGGCAGTGTAGAGGAGGCTGGGGCAGGTAGAGGAGGCTGGGGCAGTGAGAGGAGGTTGGAGGCAGTGTGAGGCTGGGACAGTGTAGAGGGAGGCTGGGGCAGTGTAGAGGAGGCTGGGGCAGTGTAGACGAGGCTGGGGCAGTGTAGAGGAGGCTGGGGCAGTGTAGAGGAGGCTGGAGGCAGTGTAGAGGAGGCTGGGGCAGTGTAGAGGAGGCTGGGGCAGTGTAGAGGAGGATGGGGCAGTGTAGGGAGGTTGGAGGCAGTGTAGGAGGCTGGGGCAGTATAGAGGAGGCTGGGGCAGTGTAGGGAGGCTGGGGCAGTGTAGAGGAGGATGGGGCAGTGTAGAGGAGGTTGGAGGCAGTGTAGAGGCTGGGGCAGTATAGAAGAGGCTGGGGCAGTGTAGAGGAGGCTGGGGCAGTGTAGACAGGCTGGAGCAGTGTAGGGAGGCTGGGGCAGTGTAGAGGAGGCTGGAGGCAGTGAGGGAGGTGGGGCTGTTGAGGAGGCTGGGGCAGTGTAGAGAGGTGGGGCAGGTGTAGGAGGCTGGGGGCAGTGTAGGGAGGCTGGGGCAGTGTAGGGAGGCTGGGGCAGTGTAGAGGAGGTTGGAGGCAGTGTAGAGGCTGGGACAGTATAGAGGAGGCTGGGGCAGTGTAGAGGAGGCTGAGGCAGTGTAGAGGAGGCTGGGGCAGTGGCAAGGAGGCTGGGGCAGTGTAGGGAGGCTGGAGGCAGTGTAGAGGGGCTGGGGCAGTGTAGAGGAGGCTGGGCAGTGTAGAGGAGGCTGGGGCAGTGTAGGAGGCTGGGGCAGTGTAGAGGAGGCTGGGGCAGTGTAGAGGAGGCTGGAGGCAGTGAGGGAGGCTGGGGCAGTGTAGAGGCTGGGGCAGTGTAGAGGAGGCTGGGGCAGTGTAGAGGAGGTTGGAGGCAGTGTAGGGAGGCTGGGACAGTATAGAGGAGGCTGGGGCAGTGTAGAGGCTGAGGCAGGTAGGGGAGGCTGGGGCAGTGTAGAGGAGGCTGGGGCAGTGAAGGAGGAGGCTGGAGGCAGTGTAGAGGAGGCTGGGGCAGGGGTAGAGGAGTCTGGGGCAGTGTAGAGGAGGCTGGGGCAGTGTAGAGGGAGGCTGGAGGCAGCGTAGAGGAGGCTGGGGCTTTTGAGGAGGCTGGGGCAGTGTAGAGGGAGGCTGGGGCAGTGTAGGGAGGCTGGGGCAGTGTGAGGAGGCTGGGGCAGTGTAGAGGAGGCTGGGGCAGTGTAGAGAGGTTGGAGGCAGGTAGAGGCTGGGACAGTATAGAGGAGCTGGGGCAGTGTAGAGGAGGCTGAGGCAGTGTAGAGGAGGCTGGGGCAGTGTAGAGGAGGCTGGGGCAGTGTAGAGGAGGCTGGAGGCAGTGTAGAGGAGGCTGGGGCAGTGTAGAGGAGGCTGGGGCAGTGTAGAGGAGGCTGGGGCAGTGTAGAGGAGGCTGGGGCAGTGTAGAGGAGGCTGGGGCAGTGTAGAGGAGGCTGGAGGCAGTGTAGAGGAGGCTGGGGCAGTGTAGAGGCTGGGGGCAGTGGTAGAGGAGGGCTGGGGCAGTGTAGAGGAGGTTGGAGGCAGTGTAAGGAGGCTGGGACAGTATAGAGGAGGCTGGGGCAGTGTAGAGGAAAGGGAGGCAGTGTAAGGAGGCTGGGGCAGTGTAGAGGAGGCTGGGGCAGTGAAGAGGAGGTGAGGCAGTGTAGAGGAGGCTGGGGCAGTGTAGGGAGTCTGGGGCAGTGTGGGGAGGCTGGGGCAGTGAGAGGAGGCTGGGGCAGTGTAGAGGAGGCTGGGGCAGTGTAGAGAGGCTGGGGCAGTGTAAGGAGGCTGGGGCAGTGTAGATTAGGCTGGGGCAGTGTAGAGGAGGCTGGGAGGCAGTGGAGGAGGCTGGGGGTGAGGAGGCTGGGGCGGTGTGAGGAGGCTGGGGCAGTGTGAGGAGGCTGGGGCAGTGTAGAGGAGGCTGGAGGCAGTGTGGGAGGAGGCTGGGGCAGTGTAGAGGAGGCTGGAGTCAGTGTAGAGGAGGCGGGGGGCCCGGTAGGGAGGCTGGAGGCAGTGTAGAGGAGGCTGGGGCAGGGGTAGAGGAGGCTGGGGCAGTGTAAAAGGGCTAGAGGCAGTGTAGAGGGGGAGGCAGTCAAGAGGAGGCTGGAGGCTGTGTAGAGGAGGCTGAGGCTGTTTAGAGGAGGCTGGAGGCAGGAGGGGGAGGCTGGGGCGGTAGAGGAGGCTGGGGGGTGTAGAGGGAGGCTGGAGGCAGTGTAGGGAGGCTGGGGCAGTGTAGAGGAGGCTGGAGCAGTGTAGAGGAGGCTGGAGCAGGTAGAGGAGGCTGGAGGCAGTGTAGAGGAGGCTGGGGCAGTGTAGAGGAGGCTGAACGCAATGTTGTCTACATGAAATTCTGATTTTCCTCCAGTTGAACTTGTGATATCGTTGTTCCAGTTGAACTTGTGATATCTTGCTCCAGTTGAACTTGTGATATCGTTGCCTAGTTGAACGTGATATCTTTCTCTAGTTGAACTTGGTGATATCGTTGTTCCAGTTGAACTTGTGATATCGTTGCTCCAGTTGAACTTGTGATATCGTTGCTCTAGTTGAACTTGTGATATCGTTGCTCTAGTTGAACTTGTGATATCGTTGCTCTAGTTGAACTTGTGATATCGTTGCTCTAGTTGAACTTGTGATATCGTTGCTCAGTTGAACTTGTGATATTCGTTGCTCTAGTTGAACTTGTGATATCGTTGCCCCTAGTTGAACTTGTGATATCGTTGCTCCAGTTGAACTTGTGATATCGTTGCTCTAGTTGAACTTGTGATATCGTTGCTCTAGTTGAACTTGTGATATCGTTGCCCCTAGTTGAACTTGTGATATCGTTGCTCTAGTTGAACTTGTGATATCGTTGCTCTAGTTGAACTTGTGATATCGTTGCTCTAGTTGAACTTGTGATATCGTTGCTCCAGTTGAACTTGTGATATCGTTGCTCTAGTTGAACTTGTGATATCGTTGCTCCAGTTGAACTTGTGATATCGTTGCTCCAGTTGAACTTGTGATATCGTTGCTCTAGTTGAACTTGTGATATCGTTGCTCTAGTTGAACTTGTGATATCGTTGCTCTAGTTGAACTTGTGATATCGTTGCTCTAGTTGAACTTGTGATATCGTTGCTCCAGTTGAACTTGTGATATCGTTGCTCTAGTTGAACTTGTGATATCGTTGCTCTAGTTGAACTTGTGATATCGTTGCTCTAGTTGAACTTGTGATATCGTTGCTCTAGTTGAACTTGTGATATCGTTGCTCCAGTTGAACTTGTCATACTCCTCTTCTGGTTCAATCTCACTGAGTGTCGGCCCAGGAATTATTACCTCACTCAAATCTTGCAATGCAGTATCTCTGAAAAAAAGTAAAATTGTGATTTTTTAACTAGTTATTTAGTTATCAATGTTGCTAGAGTAACAGCCCCCAAACATCAGTGGCATACAAAATGTGTCAACAACAACTAATATATATATATATATATATATATATATATATATATATATATATATATATATATATATACACATTTATTTATTTAAACATAACTGGCGATAATTTGTAAGATAATTTTAATTCAGGAAATAAAAAAATATATTAGCTGTATAAAGACTCCCATAATGAGATCAGTAATTGTTATTTAAAGAACAAAAAACGGTAGTGTTGGTTATTCTTTGTTAAATAACAGTGAGAGTTTGTTTTCTCCAGGAACATTCTTGTTAGCCAGCTGTGTGTGTGTTTGTTCAACCTTTGACCGTAGCTGTGTGAGTGTGTGTGTTTGTTCAACCTTTGACCGTAGCTGTGTGAGTGTGTGTGTTTGTTCAACCTTTGACCGTAGCTGTGTGAGTGTGTGTGTTTGTTCAGCCTCCGACCCTAGCTGTGAGTGTGTGTTAGTTAGTTAGTTACCATTTTGTCCTAGGCACATGTCGATTAGACACTAGGCCTGTTGTGTGTGTGTGTGTGTGTGTGTGTGTGTGTGTGTGTGTGTGTGTGTGTGTGTGTGTGTGTGTGTGTGTGTGTGAGAGTGTGTGTGTGTAAGGAAACACTTCGAAATGTTTCCGCCCCGCCGGGAATAGAACCCGGGCCCTGTGAGTGTGTGTGTGTAATTAAACATAATAATAATAATTGTTAGCCACCTTACAGATTACTCAGTTCACTGTACAGGTTAGTTCACAATCAGATCAGCTCACAGTTGAGTCAATCAACAGTTGATAAGCTCAGAGTTCAGTCAGTTGACAAGGTGTGCTGATGAATGTGACATACACG
>WNWK01002618.1:0-5000 GCA_009830355.1 Cherax destructor | reverse complement strand
TAGGCTTTTGCACCAGGCTTGTATACCAGGCTTCTGCACTAGGCTTTTGCACCAGGCTTGTATACCAGGCTTCTGCACTAGGCTTTTGCACCAGGCTTGTATACCAGGCTTGTATACTAGGCTTTTGCACCAGGCTTGTATACCAGGCTTCTGCACTAGGCTTTTGCACCAGGCTTGTATACCAGGCTTCTGCACTAGGCTTTTGCACCAGGCTTGTTACTAGTCATACGTTACCATATTTTATCATACATAAATACACACTTTGTTTAATTCACTTACTTATATTCTACCTTTAAACTTATTTTTCCAAGGCTTAAATAATTAAAATTTTCCCTCTTATTATCTCGTTACTAACCTCTAGTTGGTGGTCTTTCGTTAATTGTGTATCGTTAACGGTCTAAACTTTCGTTATTAGCGTATGATTAGTGGCCTAAGCTTTCGTTCCTAAAGTATCGTTGGAGAGGAAAGTGGTGAGGCAGTACAATAAGTGCCTTTCATTCTCTGGCACTGGAGTAAAGAAGTGCAAATGAAAGAAGAAAAAGGAACATTGCCTGAAAAGTCTTTAATTGGATGTGTTTGAAGTCACGATAAAAAATATTTTCCACCTGAAGCTTTGTCCCTGCAACCTCATATATTACATGTTTACTATACTTTTATATATATATATATATATATATATATATTCATTGATCCTCAATTTTTGTATAGAAACGATACTTATAAATAATTAACATCTGCTTCCAGTATAGATACTTATAGTTAATATAAAAGGCTGTCTTATATGTGTTACACTAGCCACACAAGACAGTTCTCTAACCAAAAAATCTCCCATGCACTATGTAATAAGTTTTGTCGTTAAGAGTTCTTAAATGTAATGATGGTGAATGATAACTCACTGAGACTGTTACACACACACACACACACACACACACACACACACACACACACACACACACACACACACTCACACTCTACACACACACACACTCACACTCACACTCACACACACACACACACACACACACACACACACACACACACTCACACTCACACACACACTCACTCACACACACACAGGAGCTGGGGCCAGGAGCTGAGTCTCGACCCCTGCAACCACAATTAGGTGAGTACACACACACACACTCACACACAGAGGTAAGGCAAGAGCGAGAAGGGTGGGTTGATTGCATTTTCCTGGACTGCAGGAAGGCCTTCGACACAGTTCCTCACATGAGATTAGTAAAGAAGTTGAAAGAACAAGCATGTATAACAGGAAGGGCACTGGAATGGATAAGGAATACCTCACAGGAGGCAACAACGGGTCATGGTGCGTGATGAGGTATCACAGTGGGCGCCTAGACGAGCGGCGTACCGCAGGGGTCAGTCCTAGGACCAGTGTTGTTCTTGGTATATGTAAATGACATGACGGATGGGATAGACTCAGAAGTGTCTCTGTTCGCAGATGATGTGAAATTAATGAGGAGAATCACATCGGAAGAGGACCAAGCAGGACTTCAAACACACCTGGACAAGCTTGACATCTGGTCTAGCAACTGGCTTCTCGAATTCAATCCCACCAAATGCAAAGTCATGAAGATTGGAGAAGGGCAAAGAAGACCGCTGACAGAGTACAGGCTAGGCGGACAAAGGCTACAAACCTTGGCGAAGGAGAAAGACCTTGGGGTGAGTATAACGCCAAGCACGTCTCCGGAGGCACACATCAACCAGATAACTGCGGCAGCATATGGGCGACTGGCAAACCTAAGATTAGCGTTCCGTTACCTTAACAAGGAATCGTTCAAGACACTGTACACCGTGTACTTCAGGCCCATACTAGAATATGCAGCACCAGTCTGGAACCCACACCTGGTCAAGCACGTAAAGAAACTAAAGAAAGTGCAAAGGTTTGCGACTAGGTTAGTTCCACAACTCAGGGGTCTGTCTTATGAAGAAAGGTTGAGGGAAATAGGACTAACAACACTGGAGGACAGAAGGGTTAGAGGAGACATGATAACGACATACAAAATACTGCGGGGAATCGACAAGGTAGACAGTGACAAGATGTTCCAGAGAGGGAACACAGAAACAAGGGGACACAATTGGAAACTGAAGACTCGGATGAGTCAAAGGGATGTTAGGAAGCATTTCTTCAGCCACAGAGCAGTCAGGAAGTGGAATAGTCTAGAGAAAGATATAGTGGAGGCAGGAACCATACACAGTTTTAAGACGAGGTATGATAAAGCTCATGGAGCAGGGAGATCAGAGACCCAGTAGCGGACAGAGAAGAGGCGGGGCCAGGAGCTGAGTCTCGACCCCTGCAACCACAATTAGGTGAGTACAATTAGGTGAGTACACACACACACACACACACCCGGTGGCCTAGTGGGTAAAGCTCTTGCTTCACGCACGGAGGGGCCGGGTTCAATTCCCGGTGGGGCAGAAACATTTCGAAGTGTTTCCTTACACACACACAAACACATACATACAACAGGCCTAGTGTCTAATTGACATGTGCCTAGGACAAAATGGTAACTAACACACACACACACACACACACACACACACACACACACACACACAACACACACACTCACACACACATACACATACACACACACACACACACACACATACACACACACACACACACACACACACATACATACACATACACACACACACACACACACACATACATACAACAGGCCTAGTGTCTAATTGACATGTGCCTAGGACAAAATGGTAACTAACACACACACACACACACACTCACACACACATACACACACATACACACACATACACACACACACACACACACATACATACAACAGGCCTAGTGTCTAATTGACATGTGCCTAGGACAAAATGGTAACTAACACACACACACACACACACACACACACTCACACTCACACACACACACATACACATACACACACACACACACACACACACACACACACACACACACATACACACACATGATAACGACATACAAAATACTGCGGGAATTGACAAGGTAGATAGTGACAGGTTGTTTAAAGAGGGAACACAGAAACAAGGGGACACAACTGGAAGCTGAAGACTCAGATGAGTCAAAGGGATGTCAGGAAACATTTCTTCAGCCACAGAGTAGTCAGGAAGTGGAATGGACTAGAGAAAGATATAGTGGAGGCAGGAACCATAGTTTTAAGACAAGGTATGATAAAGCTCATGGAGCAGGGAGAGCAGAGACCCAGTAGCAGACAGCGAAGAGGCGGGGCCAGGAGCTGAGTCTCGACCCCTGCAACCACAATTAGGTGAATTAGGTGAGTACACACACACTCACACACACACACACACACACACACACACACACACACACACACATACACACAAAGGTTTGCAACAAGACTAGTCCCGGAGCTAAGGGGTATGTCCTACGAGGAGAGGTTAAGGGAAATCGACCTGACGACACTGGAGGACAGGAGAGATAGGTGGGACATGATAACGACATATAAAATACTGAGAGGAATTGACAAGGTGGACAGAGACAGAATGTTCCAAAGATGGGACACAGCAACAAGGGGACACAGTTGGAAGTTGATGACTCAGATGAATCACAGGGATGTTAGGAAGTATTTCTTCAGTTACAGAGTAGTCGGAAAGTGGAATAGCTTGGGAAGCGATGTAGTGGAGGCAGGTTCCATACACAGCTTTAAGAAGAGGTATGATAAAGCTCATGGCGCAGGGAGTGACCCAGTAGCGGCCAGTGAAGAGGCGGGGCCAGGAGCTATGTCTCGACCCCAGCAACCACAACTAGGTGAGTACTCACACACACACACATACACACACACACACACACACACAACATACACACACACACACACACACACACACACACACACACACACACACACACACACATACACACAACACACACACACACACACACACACACACACACACACACACACACACACACACACACACACACTCACACACACACACACACACTCTCACACACACACACATACATGGCGCAGGTAGAGTGACCCAGTAGCGGCCAGTGAAGAGGCGGGGCCAGGAGCTATGTCTCGACCCCTGCAACCACAACTAGGTGAGTACACACTCACACACACACACACACACACACACACACACACACACACACACACACACACACACACACACACACAGGAAGTGGAATGGACTAGAGAAAGATATAGTGGAGGCAGGAACCATACATAGTTTTAAGACAAGGTATGATAAAGCTCATGGAGCAGGGAGAGCAGAGACCCAGTAGCAGACAGCGAAGAGGCGGGGCCAGGAGCTGAGTCTCGACCCCTGCAACCACAATTAGGTGAGTACAATTAGGTGAGTACACACATACACACACACACACAACAGTACACCACCAGGTCCCCCACCCTCACAGACCCCCCAAAACACAGTAGTAGAGAGGAAACTGAAGGTATGGTACACCAATGCTGATGGAATAACAAAAAGTGGGAGGAGTGGCACGAAAGAGTCAAAGAGGCATCACCGGACATAAAGCTCTCACAGAAACCAAGCTCACAGGTATGATAACAGATGCCATCTTTCCAATGGGATACCAGATCCTGAGGAAAGACAGAGGGAACAGAGGGGGTGGAGGAGTGGCACTGCTGATCAAAACCGATGGGATTTTGACGAGATGGAGAGAGGAGACAGAGGAGAAGCTGGGGATTACATAGTAGGGATGCTACAGTCTGGAGGTCCCAAGGTGGTAATTGCAGTGATGTATAACCCACCACAGAACAGCAGGAGGCCAAGGCAAGAGTATGATGAGAGTAACAGAGCGATGATTGACACACTGGCAGAAGTGGCTGAAGGGCTGGAGCAGGGCGAAGCTACTGATCATGGGTGACTTCAACCATAAGGAAATTGATTGGGAGAACTTGGAGCCACATGGGGGCCAAGAAACGTGGAGGGCTAAGATGCTGGAGGTGGTACTGGAAAATCTCATGTACCAACAC
>WNWK01002617.1:137500-201890 GCA_009830355.1 Cherax destructor | reverse complement strand
TCTAGTCCTAAAACCATGTCTCCATTCGCTCCTATCTAACACGCTCACGCACGCTTGCTGGAAGTCCAAGCCCCTCGCACACAAAACCTTCTTTACCCCATCCCTCCAACCTTTTCTAGGCCAACCCCTACCCCGCCTTCCCTCCACTACATATTTATACACTCTCAAGTCATTCTATTTCGTTCCATCCTCTCTACATGTCCAAACCATCTCAATAACCCCTCCTCAATAACACCACACATTGCCCTCAGACATGACATCTCCACTGCATCCAGCTTTCTCCTTGTTGCAACATTCACAACCCATGTCTCACACCCATACAAGAGTGTTGGTATTAACTATCTCTCACACGTTCCCTCTTTGCTTTCATGGATAAAGTTCTGTCTCCACAAGCTCCTCAGTGCACCACTCACCTTTTCCTCTCGTTAATTCTATAATTCACTTCATCCTTCATATACCCATCTGCTGACACATCCACTCCCAAATATCTGAACACATTCACCTCCTCCATAATCTCTCCCTCCAATCTGATATACAATCTTCCGTTATCTAATTTTTTTTATCTTCATCACCTTACTCTTTCCTATATTCACTGTTAATTTCCTTCGTTTGCAACCCTACCAAACTCATCCACCAACCTCTGCAACTTCTCTTCAGAATCCCCCAAAAGCACAGTGTCATCAGCAAAGAGCAACTGTGACAACTCCCACTTTGTGTTAGATTCTTTATCTTTTAACCCCACACCTCGAGCATTCACTTTTCTTACAACTCCATCTATAAATATATTGAACAACCATGGTGACATCACACATCCCTTTTACTGGGAAATAATCTCCCTCTCGCCTACATACTCTAACCTGAGCTTCACTATCCTCGTAAAACTTTTCACCGCTTTCAGTAACCTACCTCCTATTCCATATATTTGCAACATCTGCCACATTGCCTCCTATCCACCCTATCATATGCCTTTTCCATATCCATAAATGCCACAAACACCTCTTTACCCTTGTTCTTTCAACAAACCGGCCGTATCCAACCGAGACAGGGTGGCCCAAAAGGAAAAACGAAAGTTTATCCGTTTAAATTTAGCAATATATACAGGAGAAGGGGTTACTAGCCCCTTGCTCCCGGCATTTTAGTCGCCTCTTACGTCACGCATGGCTCACGGAGGAAGAATTCTGTTCCACTTCCCCATGGAGATAAGAGGAAATAAACAAGAACGAGAACTAGTAAGGAAATAGAAGAAAACCCAGAGGGTGTGTATATATGATTGTACATGCATGCGTAGTGTGACCTAAGTGTAAATAGAAGTTGCAAGACGTACCTGCAACCTTGCATGTTTATGAGACAAAAAAACAGCAATCCTACCATCATGTAAAACAATTACAGGCCTCTGTTTTACACTCACTTGGCAGGATGGTAGTAAATCCTGCGGTGCTGTCTACCAACCTACTACCTAGGATATAACATATATATATCCTAGAATGTATACACACACACACACACAATAATTATTTTCTTTGATCAATTTTAGTAAAAAGATACGACTTTTTTCACATTTATTGTAGCAGAATGACTTAATTACAGTTATATTACGATATCCTGCGTATGATTATATTACGATATCCTGCCTGTGGTTTTATTACGATATCCTGCGTGTGCTTATATTACGATATAATACGTGCTACACCACGATATCTTGCACGTTAAACCACGATAACCTGCACGTTAAACCACGATAACCTGCACGGTGTTACACCACGATATCCTGAGCATTAAACCACGATAACCTGCACGTTAAACCACGATAACCTTCACGTTAAACCACGATATCCTGCACGTTGTTACACCACGATATCCTGCGCATTAAACCACGATGTCATGTATGTTGTTACACCAATATCTTGCACGTTAAACCACGATATTCTGCATGTTAAACCACGATATTCTGTATGTTGTTAAACCACGATATCCAATGTGTAGTTTCACAAAAAAACAGTTTCGACTCTGGATGTTCATTTCGTCAGGTATTTGATTAGTTATAAATTATCGACGATTGTTGAGTTATCCACCAGGGGGCCAGGTCTGGAACCCTGTCGCGGGGGGTCGGAGGCCCTGGCCTCGTACCGTGGGGGAGGGGCGAATACCCTGGCATACCATAGGGAGGGGGCGAATACCCTTGAAATCCACTACAAGTATATTACAGGATGACTACAAGTAGATTACAAGAACACTGCAGGTAAATTACATGTAAACTGCAGGTAGATTACATGTAAACTGCAGGTAGATTACATGTAAACTGCAGGTAGATTACATGTAAACTGCAGGTAAATTACATGTAAACTGCAGGTAGATTACATGTAAACTGCAGGTAGATTACATGTAAACTGCAGGTAGATTACATGTAAACTGCAGGTAGATTACATGTAAACTGCAGGTAGATTACATGTAAACTGCAGGTAGATTACATGTAAACTGCAGGTAGATTACATGTAAACTGCAGGTAGATTACATGTAAACTGCAGGTAGATTACATGTAAACTGCAGGTAGATTACATGTATATATATATGATAAAAATGTTGGTCATGGGTATATTTAGGTGATAATATATAGTTAACATACAGTATTGAATGGGTTGCCCCATGGAGTTAGTGGTTGTATAACTGCAAAAAACCTAACCTCTCGTAACTCTACATAGCCTAATGTAACTCTACATAGCCTAACGTAACTCTACATAGCCTAACGTAACTCTACATAGCCTAACGTAACTCTACATAGCCTAACGTAACTCTACATAGCCTAACGTAACTCTACATAGCCTAAAGGCAACTCAGCGTAACACCATAACTTGCTCCCTCAGTTAGTTTGATATCTTTATTATGCACCCCATACCCATCCTGTGGGCGGTAGTCAAAAGATTACAGAGGTACATAATGGGTCCAGGGACTGGACCTCAAAGTTTGATGGCTGAGCAAGTTACAAAGGTAATGAACTCAGATGGTCACAATCATGACAAGTTACAAAGGTATTTGCAGATTACAGAGGTATATATAGGGTCCAGAGACTGGGCCCCAAAGTTTTGATAGCTGAACAAGGTACAATGGTAATTAATTCACTAGTTACAAGGTAATGAATCATGTAAGTAAATTTACTTACGTCTGTACATGGTTGCACTCATGAACAAATTATAAAGCAATGAGCAATCTATTAGTCTACACCCAGCCACAACTGTAATGAGTTATTGGTGCAAATTTTAATTGTTGGGTCACACACACACACATATACATATACACATACACACGCATACATGTATATACATACACACATACACACATGTACATACACACACACACACACACGTGTCAATGCTTTATTTACAGGGAGCAAAGTCAGGGTATTTTTCCAGAATGGTCTGTAATATACCACTGTGGATAAAATACTTTGACATATCTTGAACATTTCTGAGTGAGTAGTCTCTGAATTCATTAATTTTATCACTCCAGTACATAATGACGCAGGGTGTGACAATAATCCAACTGGCAAAGTTTACATCTTGTTTGGTCTACATCTGGTGGTGGTGATTTAACCTGCCAAAGATACTTGTAACCCAGCCGGAGGCGGGCGAGTAGTGACATCCAAGAGTCTGCTTATTTTGTTGGATGCACCATAGACATGTGGCTCCTCCTGCATGATAGAATGATGATAGATGGACTGACTGGTGTCAAACTCCCTGAGTCTTAAGTCAATAAAATTCAGTTGAAGTTCTTTTCGTATTATTGTTCTCAAACTGCTAACTGACAAGCCAAGATTGTAATCTATCCCCTCTTTGAAAGCATAAAACTTAGCCAATTTATCAGTTCTATCATGCATCTGAAGACCAATGTGAGATGGAACCCACAGCATGTGCACTCTGACTCTACTATCCAGAATCCTACCATACCTGTGCCTGGCTTCTGACACGAGCATGCTACAAGTTATACTTGATGAGTTGAGAGCATTTATGGATGACAGAGAATCAGTTACAATTAGAGATTAACCTTAGATACATGGACGCATTTGAGTGCAAGGAGTATGGCAAACAGTTCTGTCTGAAGGGTAGAGGCCCAGTTATTGATGCGTGCTCCAATTTCTTTAAGAGAGCCATCACTCTGTATGACAACAGCAGCACTACCAGCTGCACCAGTGGATTGGTGAACAGAACCATCAACGTAAATAATTTGTGAGAGAGTGTGCTGTTTGGCTAAATTATCAATACAGTTTAAGGCATCATGTTTGGCTTCAAGGCGAAGCTTTGGTTGTGATTTAAGAAGTAGTTTGGGGAAATGGAGGGATGGTAGTTTGGAATGGGGTAATATTCCATGGAGCGGAGAAGTGCCGCTGTTGCCTTACTTGCCACAGATCATGTATCTGATTCATGCGGAGGTCGGTTCCAGTTTTCGATCCATCTGGAGGGATGTTCACCAGTGCTGAGGAAAGTTTGGAGGGCTTCTGTGCATGGGTTTGAATGGGCTTGCCTGAGCATATTAACCCCAATTAGGATATTTCTTTCAGTAACACGATCTCTGATGCTTGGAATATCAAGTTCTTTCTGCATATTTAAAATTTTGGCAGTACGAGGGCATCCTAAAATGATCCTCATTGCTTCGTTCTGCAGTTTTCCAACCCTCCAAGCTTCCAGTCAGACACAAGAGCAAGTAGTGGGGCAGCATAATCAACTAATGATCTAATATAAGCAAGATACATCATTTTCACAATTTTAACATTAGCACCATACCTGGGGTGAAACCCTGCCACAACTCTAAGTGCTCTCAGCCTTTCTTTGTATTGACGACAAAGTCTCGTTACAACAGGTCCAAGTAGTGGGACCTCAAAGCCTAGATACCTGTATCTGTTTACATATTCTAAAAGAGACCCATCATGCAACTGGATCTGGCGAACTGTGCCTCTCTGTCGAGGAGGACGCCTATTGAGTATCTTTGTTTTATCAGTAGAGATTATCAACCCCAGGTCTTGACACGAGGCTAGTACATGGTTAAGGATGTTTTGGGTGTTGGAGAATCCGGTGGTGTGAATCATTATATCATCAGCAAAACTGATCATATAATGATGGGGCTAGCTAGGCATAGCATTAAGTAAGGCATTAATTAGAATATTGAATAGAGTGGGACTGAGCACACCTCCCTGTGGGGTTCCTAATTCAAAGTCTTTAGTTATACTTCTATGCCCCTGGAACAACACAGAAGACTTTCTGTTGGACAGGTAGCCTTTAATCCAGCGGAGAAGCCATCCTCCCAAAATCCATTCTGGCAAGTTCACTAATGATTACATGTCTGTTGGCAACATCAAAAGCAGATTTAAGGTCAAGGAAGGTAGTGTATGAGCTGTCAGTGTGCAGAGTGAGAAGGTGGCTATGCATTGGTGCACACTCCTTCCATGCATGAAACCATGCAACCGGGGGACAAAAAATGTTTGATTCTGTACATGAGACGATTAAGAATCATCCTCTCAAATGTTTTACATAAGCAGCTAGTAAGAGATATTGGGCGAAATGAATTTTGTTGATTGGGCTTAGGAATGGGAATGATGAGGCTGTTGGTCCAAGATTTAGGGAGCTCCCCAGTTACATAGCTCATGTTGTATAATTCAGTAAAGGTTGCCTGGTACTCGACACAGCAATCTTAGTATATTGTAGGTAATACCATCCTCACCAGGTGACGTGGAGTTGCCTTTAGTTAGTGCTGCATCAAGTTCAAAGTCAGTGAAAGGAATGTTACAGTCATCTTCCTTGCTGAGCATAAAACAAACAAGTCTCTCCTAGCATCATATTTGTCATTTAATTTCGCCTGTGTGGTACTGGGAAGATTTTCATAGCTTGATGTAACAGCCCAAGCACTGACTAGCTCATTCGCCCTATGTAAGGGATGAGGGTGTGCAATCTGACCGGTTCTGTTACCCTTAATTCTATTTATGTCCCTCCATGCTCGGCTAAGTGGGGTGTGAGCATTGAGACCATTGACAAATTTTTCCCAGTCAGTTTGCCGCAGCTCTGTCATACGCTCTCTTGCAGCAGCAAGGGCAGTTTGAAAGAGCCTCAGCATTCCGGGGGTACGATGTTTTCTATAGGCTAGGCCTATTCTGCGAGCAGTACGTTTCAGTGTTCGAAGTTTAGGATCATTGTAATAAGTATGGTTATTATAGGAGGTATGATTGTTATGGAAGTTGGTTGGGTTAACAGTTCCAGGAGGTTTTGAGGCGGCTCTAAGTAGTTCTGAATACTGCTCACAAGGTCATTGTTAAAGGTCTCAACAGAGGAACACACATAGGAATTATACCAGTCAGTCACATGTGCAACAAAGTCCTCATGTTGATCAGGGGGAACATTAAAACGTTTCCGTTTGAATATTCCACCAGGAAGGATAGTATTACCTATATCTAGTGAGGTTAGCCTTGGGAAATGGTCTGATGATATATCTGATACAATGGTAGACTCACAGCTGGCAGAAGTAATGTTGAAGCCAAGACACAGATCAAGGATGCCTCCATAGATATGTGTGGGTTCAAGGTCACCTACAATTTGCACATTATCATGACTGTTTAACAGTGACAGCAGTTGGTTACCATTACGATTACCAAACTGTGAGCTTCCAATGCTTTTGTGTCTTGCATTATAATCTCCAATTATAAGAGTAGGCTCAGACTGAGCACAAGTTGGGAGCTCCAAGTAATTGAACTTATCAGCAGGAGCATACAAATTAAATATGTTGAGAGCAGAGTTCCCAATATAAATCCTAACACCATGGTATTGCAGTCCCTCTGTTTTCTTATGTGTGAGAAGTTGATGGGGAAGTGATTTTTAATATATAGAACACAAGAGTTAGTAGATTTGAGATTATATGCAACAAATGATGGCAATTTAGGGGGCTGGGATTTTTCAGGGACTCTGCACTCTTGTAGACACACAATATCAATGGGTTCGGTGGTTACTTTATGATGAAGGTCAGGAAGTCTTTTTCTAAGTGATGCAATATTCCAGCTAAAAATATTAAGTTTATGCGAGGACTGATCCATTATAGAAGTCCTGGAATCTGGCTTAGTTTCTCAGCACAATGAAAAAATTGTTCATATAAAGAGCAGACCTCATCAATGTCAGCAGTGTTACCCTGGTCCATGAGTTTTCTGAGTGCACTACCAGTTGTGAGGCCTCGTGGCAGTCTTAGTTTACACAGAGCACGACGCTGTTCATGTGTGAATGTATGATAGGTGGCACTACCACTCACATTCCCTCCTCCACTACCATTACACACATCACTATAACTGTCATCACCAACACCACTATCAACATTGTGTTCATTACATTTATCAGCAGTGCTATATTCAACATTAATGTCAATGTGGTTAACCTTATCACACTCGGCATCACCACTTACATGACCTTCATCACTATTACTAACATTATGGAAACCACTGCCCTCATCACACTTGGCACCACCGCTTATATGGCACACATCACTATTACTAACATTATGGAGACCACTGCCCTCATCACACTCGGCATCAATACTTATAGTACACTCATAACTATTACTAACATCAGAGACAGCACTGCCCTCAGCATGATGCTCACTATAGTTATCAACACAGCTGTTGGGTTCGTCATTGCCGTAAGTAAGGACACCACCATCACCTTGTTCATCAGCCTTACACTCGCTTTCAGAATTTGTGACAATCTTGCTATTGGTATGCTCTACACATCTTTCTTTGTGCTGCTCAAGTTGTTGCTTCAGGAGAAATTGCTGTCTCTCCAGTAGTCCTATGTGGGACTTCAGGTTGTATACCACACGAGCAAGACTAGGAACATCTGGAGACGTGAAGCCCCGGTCAGCTGAGCTCGGTGGCTGACTGTCAGCTGACTCAGCTAGACTGGCATTGACAGCAGACGTGGAGCTCTGTTGATGTGCTTCCCAGGTGAAGTGCTCAACCCCATTGTCTGAGGGCAGGCATGAGCCAGTATTCAGACTCCAGGTATCTGGTAGGCCTGGGGGGTCATAATGGGAGGTGTAGGGTGAGGTGTGGTTGGCTGCGATGTGGGCAGCCCTCACACTGCAGTCAGCATGAGCTGCTGTGACTCCTGAAGTCTTACAATTGATACATCGCTTAGCAACAGTCTGGTGCTGTTTGATCAAATCATAACACCGTTCAGAAGGACGAGCATTGACACACTGCACACCAGTGTGACTTAGCTGGGCATTTCCTGGCAATGTGGCCCCAACGTTGACACTTATAACATCGACGTTGAGGAGGTCTGTACAATGCAATGTTATAGCGCCTGTTGAGGGCAGCACGGGAGTGAATATAGCGTGGCAAAGTCCCCTGGCCAGTCCACTCAGCTAATATCAGATCGTTGGGAAGCCGACGAGGGCTTGCAACTTGCTCTGACACCAGATATTTAGGATTCAAGTGCTTGTTGACGTTGTATATGACAATGAGCACTTTAGGTGCCCTAGGTGGGGCAGCTCGGAGTTTGATGTTGGCATATTCTTTAGCGAGAAGTTTGTCTATAAATGTTGAATCATTAGGCACAAATACGTAGTTATCCTCATCATGGAGAAACTTGATAGTTTTCTCTGGGTTGTCTACACTAGCTTCGTAAAACCAATTACACTTACTCTCTTGATCAGTGTTGTTAGGGAAATCTAACCTGACAGCTTTGGGAGGGTGTGTGCCCCCTGTATTGCTTGCAGCAAGCTTTCTCTGGAAGCCTCGTTCCTTTTTCCGAGAGTGTTTACTAAGGTATGTTTCAAATCTGCCTTCACCATCATTTACGTCATCAAGACCATCAACTATACTCATAGCTGACAGCAGTTTCACACTGGCGATGGGCGGTGTATAGGAGGGTCAAGGGACATTCACCTCACTAGACAAAGGCAATATGGGTGTCAGTGGCCTGCGGGTCTTTTCAAGGTCATTAACTGGGCCTCATCGACAGAAAAGTAACTCTCGTGACCTTGTTTACGTTTGCTGTTATTGGCCAAGCTCCTCCACTGACTAAATACTAACCGTTGATTGGTCCTGACGCGGCTACCAGGCAAAGTAAAGGTATGACCTTTCCTAAAATACTTTTTTATACACTGGCCGTCTCCAACCAAGGTTAGGGAGACCCCGAGAAAGACGAAACACCTTTACCATTGTTCATTTAATCACTGCCATGACAGAAATGTGCTGACATCACAGTTCAGATGACCCTCTGAGCTGCAACATCCCAACACCTTCAACGTGCAGACGTGTACTTCCCACCTCCAGAACTGCAGCATCTCCCACCCCTCCTTCAGAGTGGTGGCACTGTACTTCCCACCTACAGAACTGCAGCATCTCCCACCCCTCCTTCAGAGTGGTGGCGCTATACTTTCCACCTCCAGAACTAATGTCTCAAAATATAAAATGAACAAGAACAGTTATACCGTGACGTAGACAGGCTGTACAAGAACAGTTATACCTTGACGTAGACAGGCTATACAAGAACAGTTATACCTTGACGTAGACAGGCTATACAAGAAGAGTTATACCGTGACGTAGACAGGCTATACAAGAACAGTTATACCTTGATGTAGACAGGCTATACAAGAACAGTTATACCGTGACGTAGACAGGCTATACAAGAACAGTTATACCGTGACGTAGACAGGCAGTACAAGAACAGTTATACCGTGACGTAGACAGACTGTACAAGAACAGTTATACCGTGACGTAGACAGGCTGTACAAGAACAGTTATACCTTGACGTAGACAGGCTATACAAGAACAGTTATACCGTGACGTAGACAGACTGTACAAGAACAGCTATACCGTGACGTAGACAGGCTGTACAAGAACAGTTATACCGTGACGTAGACAGACTGTACAAGAACAGCTATACCGTGACGTAGACAGGCTGTACAAGAACAGTTATACCGTGACGTAGACAGGCTGTACAAGAACAGCTATACCGTGACGTAGACAGGCTGTACAAGAACAGCTATACCGTGACGTATACAGGCTGTACAAGAACAGCTATACCGTGACGTAGACAGGCTGTACAAGAACAGCTATACCGTGACGTAGACAGGCTGTACAAGAACAGCTATACCGTGACGTAGACAGGCTGTACAAGAACAGCTATACCGTGACGTAGACAGGCTGTACAAGAACAGTTATACCGTGACGTAGACAGGCTGTACAAGAACAGCTATACCGTGACGTAGACAGGCTGTACAAGAACAGTTATACCGTGACGTAAACAGGCTGTACAAGAACAGCTATACCGTGACGTAGACAGGCTGTACAAGAACAGCTATACCGTGACGTAGACAGGCTGTACAAGAACAGTTATACCGTGACGTAGACAGGCTGTACAAGAACAGTTATACCGTGACGTAGACAGGCTGTACAAGAACAGCTATACCGTGACGTAGACAGGCTGTACAAGAACAGTTATACCGTGACGTAGACAGGCTGTACAAGAACAGCTATACCGTGACGTAGACAGGCTGTACAAGAACAGTTATACCGTGACGTAGACAGGCTGTACAAGAACAGTTATACCGTGACGTAGACAGACTGTACAAGAACAGCTATACCGTGACGTAGACAGGCTGTACAAGAACAGCTATACCGTGACGTAGATTGCATCGTAAACAAAAAATTCCCTTGAAGGAAGACTTTTCAACAATATCAATATTCACATTGCTTTATCAAGGTAATATAAAGGAGAGATTAATCAGTAGTGACTCGCTTAAGGGTCTTGATGCTGGTGAGGGGCTCTTGATCCGAGGATATACGGGAGGTATTAACCAGTGTTGACTGATACCCTGCGGAGATAAATGGTATAAAGTACCGACACGATGGAAAAATAAACAAATGCGGTATAATGCGATCATCTATTGACAACGTTTCGCCCACACAGTGGGTATTATCACACCTGAGCAGAGAGTATGTGAGTATATAGGATGGTGTGTCAGGTCTTCCCCTGACTCCACACTGTCTATACATACTCATGTACTCTGCTCAGGTAGATCTGTCCGTAACTTAATAAATTATTATTATAATCAAACAGAAGCGCTAAACCACAGGGGTTATACAGCATAACTTAATAAAGCCCACTGTGTGGGCAAAACATTTGTTTATTTTTCTAGCCTGATACCCCGTCTTGATGACTTCTGTGATGGCACAGCTTTTAAGTTGCCAGGACGTGGTGTTGCCACGCTTCTGCGTAGCCAGGCCTCAAGGTTGCCCGACTTCAGCATACCAAGGCTTCAGTGTAACTAGGCCTCGGTGTAGAGAGGTTTCAGTATAGCCAGGCACTGTAGCCAAGCTTCAGAGTAACCAGGTCCCAGTGTAACCAGGTCCCAGTGTAGCCAGGTCCCAGTGTAACCAGGTAACAGTGTAGCCAAGTCCCAGTGAAGCCAGGTCCCACTGTTACTAGGCCTTATTGTAGACAGGCCCCAGTGTTACAAGGCCTCAGTGTAGCCAAGCCTTCATCATTAACATTACAGTAAATCACACTTATTCACTGGTGTCTCACCAGTGTGAGACACGAGAGGGAGACAGGGAAGAGACTCGTATCATCCGAGAACACGTCATAAACGCTATCATTCTGGGTCGGCGCGTTAAAATAATCCGCATCATCCCTTTCGCCTCACAGCCTCAATAAAAGTGATCCTAACCAGTGCTGTGATATTGTTTGGCCGGGGCCGCTGCGTTTTTGTTACTCTTGTTTATCCTCGCTATTCACACCGCCACTACATGTTTTTTAATCCCATTGTCCTGCTGTGGATTGCTCACGTGAACCCCGGAGCAGCAGAGAGGCACTTGGGCACTCATAGCGCTCGGTAAATACCAATAATCAATGCAACTCCGCTTGTGGCAACTGTTGAGGAGAGTTGCCCTGCTGCTGGTTTTTTCCTCTCTCGTTGCATGGCTGCTGGAGTGCTCAATGAGCGCCCTCAAATCCCTCTTCCGCCTCCTCCCTATCTTTGCTCGGTTATTGATGGCTCGCCTATATGTTCCCTGGGGAACCGGTCTCCCCAACTCTTCTTTTGGTGCCATTTTCCCAGCCAACACAAGATCCCTCTAAATACCCGCGAGGGAGAAGCAGCAGATTAATGTCCATTATTGCATCACCCCCCCTCTTATATCACGCTGTCCTTGTCTGTGTACACATACAATCCTCGTTTATCACGTTCTGCCTTTGTCTGTGTACGCTTCCCCACTCCACTTTCACGGTCTGTCCTTGTCTGTGTAGTAGGACTGTGGCTGGTCTGGCACTGGTCAGAATTTTGTCCCCAGGAGGCCTATGAGGTGATGCAAATGTTATTTCATAATAGGTGCTCGAAACAGACACGAATATACATTTTTTTTTATTTGTGAGTATGTGCGAATGAATATACTGTGCATGTGTAGAGTATGTAATGAAGTTTTACAAGGATGTTTTTCGAAGCAGGAAGAGAAGGGCAAAGTGGAAGAAACGTGAGATAGGGGAGAGAGGAGAATGGAAACAGAAAGTAGAGAAAAGTGGAGGAGAAAGAGGGAGAGGACGGTCCAGCCCAAATATGATCCTAAGCCGAGTCCTGTCACATGGTCTTAGCACTACCACGGATGTTCCCAGGAGCTAGGCCGAGTCAGGTGCTGATTCTCAGCGCGGCTGAGCTTGTAGGCCTAGCCCAAAGACCAGCTCAGCTTTGCGATAGTTTGGTAGGCTTGCAGAGGAGGCTGGTTTTTTTTTAATTTAGTATCAGAGCCACAGCCTAACTAAAGTCTATGTGACTGCCGTCCTCGTGACACCCCGCGGGGCTCACTGTACGTAACATCACCGTCAACCTCTATCAACTTCAGCGGCTTCATCGCTCTTTCAGCGTTTTTTTCAACTTTTTCATCCAATCTTGCTTAAAATAAACATGAGACAAACATTATCATCATATTCATTTGAGAAGTAATCTCCAGGCCTCTGACCAGAGCCGCCCTTGTAACAACTCAACTACGTTTAGTGGCTAACCAACTATTTTTCAACTTGTCCAGATACTTCACTATCTTCTTCAATATCTCCTTAAATGATTTATTCAGCGTAGTCTTCAACTACATCTTTAGCGACTCCAGTTCTTCAGCTTCTTCGGCATCTACTTCACCATCGTCTTGGACCAACCATCCGGCTACAGTACGAGGCAGGGGGCGACAGCGAGCAGCTACACTCGTACACAATATGCTACATCCTTGACGGGAACACATTGACTGTGTCCACAGCGTCACCCATCCAGTTACCGGCCCCACCCAACATGCTTAACCTGACTTTGGTGGGGTGTCGAATCACGCTTGGGAAGCAAAGCTGACCAGGTTGAAATATTTGTTGTAGGTCTCTAGCACGTCAACATATATATTACATAGTCTCACGCGGTGATATTTTTTCTTTATGAAGCAGGACTAAGTTCTTTCCTGAAATGGGCCATTTCAGGTGATACGTTAAGTGGTAAAGCTTCCACTGGCCTACCAGAGCTGAAATGTACACCTCCATTTAATTACGAAAAGGATCACTACCTATAAGTCTCCGTGCGTACCTTTACCTTTGATACCTTTGAAGAGTTTCGAGAGTATCTACTCTCTGAGCCCGGCCATGGGCCAGGCTCGTCTGGTGCTTGCCTGGTCAACCAGGCTGTTGCTGCTGGAGGCCCGCTGCCCCACATATCCATCACAGCCTGGTTGATCTGGCACCTGGTGAAGATATTTGTCCAGTTTCCTCTTGAAGGCTTCTACACTGGTTCCAGCCGTGTTTCGGATATCTTCTGGTAAGATGTTGAATAGTCTGGGCCCCGGATGTTAATACAGTGCTCCCGTATTGTCCCCACCGCACCCCTGCTCCTCACTGGGTTTATTTTACACTTTCTCCCATATCTCTCACTCCAGTATGTTGTTATGGCAGTGTGCAGATTTGGGACCAAGCCCTCAAGTACTTTCCAGGTATATATTATCATGTATCTCTCTCTCCTCCGCTCCAATGAGTACATGCTCAAGACTTGAAGGCGTTCCCAATAATTTAGATGTTTCAATGGCTCAATGTGAGCCGTAAACGATCTCTGGATTTGTTCCAGCTCTGCTATTTCTCCTGCCCTGAACGGGGCCGTCAGCACTGAGCAGTATTCTAAGTGGGGAGCACTAGCGATTTGAATAGTGTCACCATCGGCATTATTTCCTTGTTTTGAAAGTTCTCAATACCCACCCCGTCATCTTCCTGGCTGTTGTGATCTTTGTCTTGTTATGGTCTTTAAACGACAGATCAGCAGACATAATTATTCCCAAGTCCTTTACGTGTTCCTTTCGTTCTATGTGGTGACCCTCTTGCGTTTTGTATATAGTGTTCCTTTTGAGTTCTTCATTTTTTCCATACCTAAGCAGCTGAAACTTATCACCATTGAACGTCATGTTGTTCTCCACTGCCCATTGGAAGACCTTGCTTATGTCCTCCTGTAATTTTTCAGTGTCCTCTACAGTAGTGACTTTCATGCTTATTTTAGTGTCATCTGCAAATGATGATACAAAAGTGTGCTGGGTGTTTTTATCTATGTCTGCTATGAGGATGAGAAACAGCAGAGGTGCCAGGACAGTGCCTTGGGGCACTGAGCGTGTGTTAAATATATATATACAGTGGACCCCCGAGTTACGAGCATAATTCATTCCAGAAGGCTGCTCAAGTGTCATTACCGAACGAATTTTCTCCCTTAAGGAATAATGTCAAGTAGGTTAGTCCATTTCAGACCCCCAAAAATACACTTACAATATTACACTTACATAATTGTACGATTTCCGAGGTGCTCGTAACTCGGGGTCCACTGTATATATATATATATATATATATATATATATATATATACATAATGTATGTCGTGCTGAATAGGTAAAAACTGGTCAACTAGCAAGAACTCGTTTAAAATTAAGTCCTTTCTAAAATTTTCTCTTATACGTTTAAAGATATATTTTTTCATTCATGGTAATGCAAAAAATAATTTTGTACCTAAAGAACTTAAAAAACTTACCTAACCTTATTACCTTTGATATACCTTTGAAGAGTTTATCTACTCTCTGAGCCCGGCCATGGGCCAGGCTCGTCTGGTGCTTGCCTGGTCAACCAGGCTGTTGCTGCTGGAGGCCCGCTGCCCCACATATCCATCACAGCCTGGTTGATCTGGCACCTGGTGAAGTTACTTGTCCAGTTTCCTCTTGAAGGCTTCTATACTGGTTCCAGCAATTTAATTTAGCGTAATCCAACTAAATATATTTTATACAAGTTTACAATAATTTAATAGTAAACAAACACAATGAAATATATTTCTTTCGTTAGGTTCAGAATGATTTTTGCGAAATTATTGCATACACAAATTTTCGATTGTCTTATTCGGCAAGACGAGCGTTGCTATTTAAGCAAAAATCACAAGTTTTACCTATTTGGCACGACAATATGTGTGTGTGTGTGGGGGGGGGGGAGGGGAGCGGCGAACACCGGTCAATCACTTGGCAGTCTGGCAAGCTACACACTAGGACACCCAGCCGTAAAAGATTCCTTTCAAACATGTTACCTTCTATAGCTATGGAATTTATAGTGATTGCCAACTGCGATCCGACTACATTTTTTACAACCCAGATTTAAACGCTGTGGTTTCCTGAATCTAAAAAACATCGCCGGATTGCAGTTATTATCCAATCAAAGTAATGTTGTTACCTTCCATTACTCGACTTTTTATATCAGCACTCAGCGCGTTGTGAAGAAAAGAACACAAGTTGCCGAATAAACTTCTATTGGGACAACGTTTTGTTCTATGTCACGAGTTGATAAAGCTCTACACAAAGCGAAACGTTGCCCCAATAAAAACTTGTTCTGCAACCTGTATTTTGCTTCAGTAATCTCAGCAGTACATTTGGATCCAGCCGATGAGTTATAAGGAATCTCCCGGCTGTCTCCCAGTCGTGTGTTCTCACTGCTCTCTAGATGACGATGAGCAGGTTATTTATGTTTGCACTGACAGCCAGGTAGACGTACTGCGTCACACGGTGTAAACACGGGTACACTCCGGTCGACACGAATTAGAGAGGTCGTAATAAAGGTGTGGATTTAAGAGGTAACAAATTTCTTTTACACGGAAGGAGAAAGAGAATAGGGACAAGATTGAGCTAGGTTACAGTAAAGGGTTAAGGGAGGAAGGGACGAGGATGATTGGAGGGGAGAAGGGACGAGGATGATGGAGGGGAGAAGGGACGAGGATGATTGGAGGAGAGAAGGGACGAGGTTGATTGAAGGGGAGAAGGGACGAGGTTGATTGAAGGGGAGAAGGGACGAGGTTGATTGAAGGGGAGAAGGGACGAGGGACGAGGATGATGGAGGGGAGGTACGGAGGGACGAGGTTGATGGGAGGGGAGGTGGGGAGGGACGAGGTTGATGGGAGGGGAGAAGGGACGAGGTTGATGGGAAGGGAGAAGGGACGAGGTTGATGGGAGGGGAGGAGGTTGACAGGAAGAAGGGACTAGGATAAAAACGGGGTATCACCATAACCATCGCCCCCACTGAATTTGGGTAGTTAATCTTAGTGATTATTGAGGTGATAAGTGTCGGATCGTTATTATACGCAAGTATATAATTATTATTACTGTTTTAACAATTATTTATATTATTTACGATAAGTGGTAAACTCGAGTAGGTTCAAAGCACCGTGAGAAACTAAAACCTGGTGATATATTTTGAACTTGTAAGATAACCAGAGTGAACAAGGGTATATCTTCCACCCTCACTCTCCACAGAACAATACTTCCTCAAAACTCTTCCTTCAAATTAGAGTATAAAAGCACTGACCACTTGAGATACTTAATCATGATACCTCTTATGAAAATACTTAACAGTTAGATAATTATGTGTAAAAGTAAACAAACTCTCCACTCAGAAATTTACCTTAAAATGTAAAAATTACACTTCAAAGGATAATTTGTATATAAATTCTCAATCAGAGATACAACTCAGGGAAGAATGAGTTTACATGGAAATGATAAGATCAATTGGTACTAGACATCAATCAGTGCAGACTCCACTAATAGCTCACACTTGCAGCCACTCTCCAACCCAGGCACAGTGCTCCTGCCCAAAGTGCTCTCACAGCCTCTAGCTCCGTCTCCAACACTTTCTTCCCAGCAAGTCGCCCTTGACTTCTCACTATAACGTTAACTTATTAGTCAAGTTTAGCCTCCCCCTAATTCAGGTGTTCCCGTGGGAACTCTGCCATATGCTCGCTCGTAGATACGAGATTTCATAACCAGGGCGGGATATCAGGGATTAGCATGCACACTCCTACTTTCAGAAATAAAAGTTGGTGGCACAGTCTAAAGATATCACATCTCCCTTTCTTCCCTTTTAAAAGAGCTGATCACTAGGACAATCTAAGATTGCCTTAATTTCTCAGACTCTTTTATCCTAACCCTTAACTCTATCACAAAACTACAATAAACAAAAAAATACGAACTCACTAATACAAACACATTACAAAATTACACATCCCGGGCAATTTCTCACCTGAATAAAATTATTCGACACGAACGATTTATTTTATTATTTTCTCTTGTCAAAATCTTTTAACTTCTTACTTTCTTTTCTCAACATAAAACAGGTTTTTTCCCCTTGGATCATAACATACTAATACATATTTCCTTCAGCCTTTTCAGCTACGAGAGAGAGAAGTATAATCAGTAGACATTCATAGTAGTATAATCAGTAGACACTCACAGTAGTATAATCAGTAGACATTCATAGTAGTATAATCAGTAGACACTCACAGTAGTATAATCAGTAGACATTCATAGTAGTATAATCAGTAGACATTCATAGTAGTATAATCAGTAGACATTCATAGTAGTATAATCAGTAGACATTCATAGTAGTATAATCAGTAGACATTCATAGTAGTATAATCAGTAGACATTCATAGTAGTATAATCAGTAGACATTCATAGTAGTATAATCAGTAGACACTCACAGTAGTATAAGCAATAGACACTCACAGTAGTATAAGCAATAGACACTCACAGTAGTATAATCAGTAGACACTCACAGTGGAGTGACAAGACAACAGTGACTCCCTGATGCAAAACCTCCTCGCCACTTGAGGCTCCACAACTCTTCAATGCATCACCACCAATGACAACTAGTTCCCCTCGTCACCCTCGCTAATTAATAATAAATACTCTGCTATATGGGTTAAATAAACAATAAGCTTATCTTCATTTTCCTTTGCGTTTTTCTTTATTACTTATTACTGCTACACTGCCTTTCCAATTTAGGAGGGCAGGTCTGAGAACGGGTTGCTGGGGCGCTGACTCCCGGACACTGTTACAGGATATATCACTAGTCATATCCTGCTTCATAAAACTACGAGTCAGGTGGAAAGCGTCGGAACAGCCACTTTTCCAGAAAGTCATATTCGGTATGGAAACGGCAGATGGCGTGCATGCAAATGCCCCATCAGATAAAACACTCTGCCAAGCCACTGAATCCCAAATTTTATGTGACTCAGACGTAGGGAAAGCTGATTTCATATGGGATGGAGGAAAAGGTTGTGGCAGGGAGGTAGAAGGGTGGCAGGGAGGAAGAAAGGTGGGAGGGTTGTGGCAGGGAAGAAGAAAGGTGGGAGGGTTGTGGCAGGGAAGAAGACGGAAGGTGGGTGGAAAGGTAGCAGAGCTGTGGCAGGGATGTAGAAAGGTGTCAGATTGGTGGGAACGTGACAGGGTAGTAGTCAAGTGACGAAGGGTGTATATTAATGGTGCTATACCGACAAGTATGTTTGATACAATATGAGGTTCATGACATTTTATTAAGAAGACGTCTCGTCCACCAGGGACTAGTGGAGACCTGACCAAGTCCCAGGTAGTGGAAACGTCTTCTCAGTTAAATTGCCATGACCCATACACAGTCTTAACATGACAGAGGGTTGCAGGGACGGTGGCAGGGTTGGTGGCAGGGAGGTGGCAATGATAAGACCGATCAACTCTTCAGGGCAAGTTGGTAAAATATCTCAGTTGCATTAACTGCCCATCACTGTATGGTTGATGATGGCTCCTACGCCGGCTACAACACCTGTTGGCTTAAATGGGTGACTTCTACGCCGGCTACAACACCTGTTGGCTTAAATGGGTGACTTCTACGCCGGCTACAACATCTGTTGGCTTAAATGGGTGACTTCTACGCCGGCTACAACACCTGTTGGCTTAAATGGGTGACTTCTACGCCGACTACAACATCTGTTGGCTTAAATGGGTGACTTCTACGCCGGCTACAACACCTGTTGGCTTAAATGGGTGACTTCTACGCCGGCTACAACACGTGTTGGCTTAGATGGGTGACTTCTACGCCGACTACATCTGTTGGCTTAGATGGGTGACTTCTACGTTGGCTACAACACTTGCTAATATGTACATCCCATTATTACCCCTAATTCACTTACATCTTAAGACATATACCATATCTTAGTAAGACATGCACCACATTCATGCCTCCACATCTTAGTAAGATGGTCACATTCTTGCCCCTGCTGCCTAGGACCAACTGATCAAGAGTTCACGAGAATATTGAATTCCGTCCCTCGACCCATACGCAAATTCTCTTCCGCCACTTACACAAACTTCCGAGGCATTTTTTCCACACCAGGATGCCCTTCCTTCCCACACCCCTCGTGATCCTTTCCCGCTCCCCTCTCATTCCCCTCCCACTCCTCTCTCGTCCCCTCTTTCACAGCCCTTCTCTGCATACTGATGAGTCCCCAGCACATCCTTTGAGATACCGGCCATACTGCTGTCCATGCTGAACCCGGGCTTCACTTGTATGTCTGTCTGTCTTTATGCAAACGTTCTCTCTCTCTCTCTCTCTCTCTCTCTCTCTCTCTCTCTCTTAATACACGTATACAACACATACACACACACACACACACACACACACACACACACACACACACACACACACACACACAAAAGGGTAAATGCTGTATCGTTACAGTTTTATTCTTCATAAAAGCACAATATGACTCCCGTAATGTTAGCACCTACTTAATTTTTTAATACTCTTCCTGCTTCCCATTCCCTAGTTCCTGTTTCCCCATTTTCTACTTCGTTTCCCCATTTCCCACTTCATGTTTCCCCATTCATTACTTCCTGTTTCCCATTTCCTACTTTGTTTGCCCACTGCATAGTTCTCGTCTCCCATTACATAGTCTCTGTCTACTAATACCTAGTTCCTGTCTCCCATTACTTAGTCCGTTTCTCATTACGAGGTTCTGGTTTACCATTATTCTGTTCAATAATCCCTGAATGGCGCTCTTATTTCTCATTCCCATGCTTTTGTTTCTCATTCTTTCTCCTCGTCTGATTAGGGGTCATCCTTCAAGGCTGACAACTTGATAATGCATCTTCCGAGCGGTTTCAAACTCTGCAGTTCAGCTTCAAGGCTGGTGTTTGTAAGTGGAATGGTTTATTTAGTTTGGAGGCTGTGTAAGTCTTAATTTGCCATTTTTATTGAAAAAAGGGGATATTTTCCATGTGATAACTTGTGAATGCCTCTTCAGATAGACTTCAAATCTGCAATGCTTATAGTTGAATGCATTGCAAACCTTTGTCACACTATGCTGTTAATGTATTTTACTGTATTAATATTTCCTTTAAAATGCTTTCTCCCGTCATGGCAGGGTGACCCACCATGGCACTGTACTGCCCAACCTACAGAGTGCAGGCACTGTACTGCCCAACCTACAGAGTGCAGGCACTGTACTGCCCAACCTACAGAGTGCAGGCACTGTACTGCCCAACCTACAGAGTGCAGGCACTGTACTGCCCAACCTACAGAGTGCAGGCACTGTACTGCCCACCTCCACATTTCAAATTCCACTAAACTTTCACAATAAATCTTATCAGGTTACCTCACACACCATATGAAATCCCACAAAACCACTTGTCCCCCCACAGCGGCTAAACACCTTCACGCCTACCTGCTGGATGCTCAAGCGATTGCTACTCAAAACCACCTGCACGCTATCCTTCCAACCCTTACATTCACCCCAAAATTATACACTTGCTACATATATCTTCCTCCAATCTTTCTAAGCGGTCACTCCACTTCAGCTTTCCCGTCCTCCCGTCTCTGAATTATACCACGATACACAATTCTGTATTGTCTGCATAATATTCATGCTGCACCCTGGGAGACTGTCAGGTAATTCTTGTCTGCTTGTCGTTTTGTGTGTCAGTGTGACCTCCACCGTCAGCACTGACAGCGAGCTCTCAGATATCCTTGCTGAGAGTCGAGGCTGGGTGTGTGTTGAGCCCCGTCGGTCAAAAGTGGTCTAGTCCAGGCGGACAATCCGAGACAGGACTCGTATGACAAGGCTCAAGGTCACAATCATATAAATCTCAAGGTCATTCATATGCCAGGGTCACTATGTCATAGTTACTCCTATGTCAAGGTCACTCTTATGTTAAAGACCAGCAGAACCAGCGACTTGCGTGTCCAGCATGCGTCCTGCGTGTCCAGCATGCGTCCTGCGTGTGTCCTACGTGTCCAGCATGCGTTCTGCATGTGCCCAGCATTCGTTCTGCATGTGTCCTGCGTGAACAGCATGCGTCCTGTGTATCCAGCATGTGTCCTGTGTATCCAGCATGTGTCCTGTGTATCCAGCATGTGTCCTCCGTATCCAGCATGTGTCCTCCGTATCCAGCATGTGTCCTCCGTATCCAGCATGTGTCCTCCGTATCCAGCATGTGTCCTCCGTATCCAGCATGTGTCCTCCGTATCCAGCATGTGTCCTCCGTATCCAGCATGTGTCCTCCGTATCCAGCATGTGTCCTCCGTATCCAGCATGTGTCCTCCGTATCCAGCATGTGTCCTCCGTATCCAGCATGTGTCCTCCGTATCCAGCATGTGTCCTCCGTATCCAGCATGTGTCCTCCGTATCCAGCATGTGTCCTCCGTATCCAGCATGTGTCCTCCGTATCCAGCATGTGTCCTCCGTATCCAGCATGTGTCCTCCGTATCCAGCATGTGTCCTCCGTATCCAGCATGTGTCCTCCGTATCCAGCATGTGTCCTCCGTATCCAGCATGTGTCCTCCGTATCCAGCATGTGTCCTCCGTATCCAGCATGTGTCCTCCGTATCCAGCATGTGTCCTCCGTATCCAGCATGTGTCCTCCGTATCCAGCATGTGTCCTCCGTATCCAGCATGTGTCCTCCGTATCCAGCATGTGTCCTCCGTATCCAGCATGTGTCCTCCGTATCCAGCATGTGTCCTCCGTATCCAGCATGTGTCCTCCGTATCCAGCATGTGTCCTCCGTATCCAGCATGTGTCCTGTGTATCCAGCATGTGTCCTGTGTATCCAGCATGTGTCCTGCCTATCCAGCATGCGTCTCGCATGTCCTGTGTATCCAGCATGCGTCCCGCATGTGTCCTGCCTGTCCACCATGCGTCCCGCATGTGTCCTGCCTGTCCAGCATGCGTCCCGAATGTGTCCTGCCTGTCCAGCATGCGTCCCGCATGTGTCCTGCCTGTCCAGCATGCGTCCCGCATGTGTCCTGCCTGTCTAGCATGTGTCCTGCGTGTCCAACATGTGTCCTACCGTCACACGAGGATACATACACGAAAAACTACCAAATTACTCAAAATGGCAAGCACTGATTTTTTAAAAAGAGTTATTACTGTCTTAATTATCATTAATAACTTTAATAATAACGATATATTATTATTATTATTATTATTATTATGTAAAACGATAAAGAAGATTTGCGAAGGAAACTATGTCAGCTTCACTAGTGAGTTAGGTTGTAAAACTTGAAGAAGTGTTAGAAAAATGTGGGATGGACACGAGAGAGAAATATGGTACAGATTTATTGGGCTTTAAAGAGTCTTTTGAAAGAATCCTTCATAGGAGATTACTTTGGAAATTGGGCAATAAATGGGGAGAAAAGGGCAAGATGAAGGATTAAGGAAAAAAAGATTGAGTGAGAAAAGGAAAAGAATGATTATGGTGAGTCAGCTTCACCAGAGTGCCACATGTGTTGGCACTGATGGGCCAGGTTCACCACCAGTGCCACGTGTTGGCACTGATGGGCCAAGTTCACCAGAGTGTCACATGTGTTGACACTGGTGGCTCAGGTCCACCAATCAGGTGCCACAAACATCAGTGCTGACACTGGTGTTCCTAACTTTCATAAATACTCTGTTATATGAGTTAAATATACACATTATCTAAGACATGTGCAACACCTGGCTATCTTTATTTTGACTGCGTTTCGCCCACCAGTGACTTCATCAGTTCAATGCAGAGATATTTGAAGGTGTTGACACAGGACAGTAGAAGATTAGGTAATCAGTCCCTCAGCCTAGATGAAGGTATTGAACCTGGAGACAGTAGAAGAATACGTAATCAGCCCCTTAGATTAAAGGAAGGTACTCACCACCACCACTGTCTTGATTCATGAAGACAACTCTGGTTAACACTATCTTGGCTGAGGGACTAATTACATTGTCTTCTTCTTCAGTCTTTAGGTTCAAAACCTTTAAATATCTCTCTATTAGACTGAAGCCACTGGGTGGCTAACACGTCTTCATAATATAGTCAGGTGTTGAACATGTGTTTTATAATGCTGTCAGTATTGTATACTATGACTGCTACCGCATAATCTGTGTTTGATTGGTGGAAATATAAGATTGGAAACACAAACATTAACATTTCACCGGTGGCACACATCACCCACATAACATTAACATTTCACCGGTGGCACACATCACCCACATAACATTAACATTTCACCGGTGGCACACATCACCCACATAACATTAACATTTCACCGGTGGCACACGTCACCCACATAACATTAGCACAACATGCAAAATTGACATTTTGCCTTCAGGAACATCAACTTGATCAAACCTGAACGAAAACTTGATGAAGTCCAGATGTTCACAACAAGACTAGTCCAGGAGCTGAGGGGCATGCAGCAACACGAAAAGTTAAAGGTAATAATTCGAACCAGCTTAGAGGAATGAAGAGAAGACGTGATTACGACGGAGAAAATACTCAAAAGAGGAACTGACAAGACAGATATGGGGCGGATGATCGCCAAAAATCGATGGTCAATCTCGCTGCCTAACCTAAGGTCCTGGTGAGAGGTTGTATGCAGGTCCACACACCCATCACAGTCTGGCTGATCCGGTGCACTTGTACCTGAGTGCAAAGGAAGTGGAATGAAGCGAAAGGCTATACACAGTTTCAAGAGTACATATATTACGGTACCATAAGCCAGGAACAAACCACGCTGGTCGATTATATGTTACGAGGCGAGGACCGGGAGCTGAGACTTGATCCTAGCAAGCACAAATAAATCAGCATCCTCCCCCTTCCCCTTCACTCACCTACGCCCACCCCTTCCCCTTCACTTTCCTACGCCCACCCCTTCCCCTTCACTCTCCTACGCCCACCCCTTCCCCTCCGACACATCCCTGCCTCCACTATCACCCACCCCCACCCACCAGCAAGACAGCCTCCGTATAACCATTAGTGTAAAGCACATTACCACATACATCTCCCTCTTCCTGACGGGTTTGTTTACCCCTCACCAGTGGAGAGGTTCCCCTCAGAGTGCATCTAGCCCCTCCACGCTGCCTTCCCTTCCCTGGGGAACACCAGCTCTCTCCTCCTTCACCAGCTCACCAACCTTTCCTCGTTTAACAACGTTAATTTTCTTGGGAAGAAAACAACATTAGTTTCCCTACGAAGTAAACAAAGTTTATTTTCGGTGAATACGACAATGAAGATAAGTCTTTACTTTACTACAAATTGGTTCTACAAACTAATAAAACAAGACAGAAAAAATAGAATAATGGTATACAATAACTACAGGATGAGAGGAATTAGACATTTGCAACACCTGGGTATCTTGAAGACGTTTCGCGAGCCAGTGGCATCTTCACTTCAATACAGAGATATAAGACGACGGTGTCCCGTGGCCTGTTAGGCAACACTCTTGCCTTACACACTGAGTGTTCGTAGTTCGATCCTCGGCAAGGGTGGAAACACTGGGCGTGTTTCCTTTCACTTGCTGTCCAATTCACCTAGCAAGCAAGTAGGTACCTGGGTGTTAGTAGACTGGTGTGGGTCGCATACTGGGGGACAAGATTTAAGGACCCCAATGGAAATGACACACTGACTTTCTTGGGTTATCCTGGATGGCTAACCCTCCGAGGTTAAAAATTCGAACAAAATCTTCAGACAGAGGATACCAGACCAAGGTACTGAACACTGGCTTCCAGCCTGAGGGACTGATTACCTCGACGTCTGCTGTCTACAGTTTTAACACTTTAAATAACCTCTGTTCTGATTTGTACATGTTTCTACTTCCACATGACAGTCAACTACTTCAGGCAAGTCACGTGTTGAGTAGTTGAGGTCAGAGGAGTCAGGTGTGGAGTATCGTAGTCCCTAGGCTGAGGGACTGATTAAGTCATCTTCCACTGTCTTTTTTTTAACGCACCGGCCGTCTCCCACCGAGGCAAGGTGACCTAAAAGAAAAATGAAAGTTTTTCTTTTTACATGTAGTAATATATATATATATATATATATATATATATATATATATATATATATATATATATATATATATGAAGGGGTTACAAGCCTTTTGTTCTCGGGACTGCAAAATTATTATCTTTCCTTAATGAAGGTCTAGGGATCATTTTAAAACACATTATTAGAATGTAACTCACTAAATCGTAATGACACGATTGCAAACAAACCATACCACGGTCTGGAGTTTTGAGACTCTCTGACCGCGGGTTCGAACCCCACCCGTGGTATGGTTTATTAGAATGTATTCTGTATGCATTTTTGCAAGGCTAAGGGACTAATTACTTCCACTTCTGCGGTCTTCCGTCCCTGTGTTGTATTGATAAAGTCACTGGTTGGTGAAAGGTCTACTAAATAAAGCCACACATATGTGGCACATGTCTTAATTCATCATCTGTGTTTAATCTTCTCAGTGTCACAGTGTACTACGTGACGTAGTAGTAGTGTGTGTCACAGTGTACTACGTGACGTAGTAGTAGTGTGTGTCACAGTGTACTACGTGACGTAGTAGTAGTGTGTGTCACAGTGTACTACGTGACGTAGTAGTAGTGTGTGTCACAGTGTACTACGTGACGTAGTAGTAGTGTGTGTCACAGTGTACTACGTGACGTAGTAGTAGTGTGTGTCACAGTGTACTACGTGACGTAGTAGTAGTGTGTGTCACAGTGTACTACGTGACGTAGTAGTAGTGTGTGTCACAGTGTACTACGTGACGTAGTAGTAGTGTGTGTCACAGTGCATACTGGGGCTGCACTACTCTCCCAGACTCCGTGTAGTACCTCACTAGGGCTGCCATACTCTCCCAGACTCCGTGTAGTACCTCACTAGGGCTGCCATACTCTCCCAGACTCCGTGTAGTACCTCACTAGGGCTGTCTTACTCTCCCAGACCCCGTGTAGTACCTCACTAGGGCTGTCTTACTCTCCCAGACTCCGTGTAGTACCTCACTAGGGCTGCCCTACTCTCCCAGACTCCGTGTAGTACCTCACTAGGGCTGCCCTACTCTCCCAGACCCCGTGTAGTACCTCACTAGGGCTGTCTTACTCTCCCAGACCCCGTGTAGTACCTCACTAGGGCTGCTCTACTCTTCCAGACTCCGTGTAGTACCTCACTAGGGCTGCCCTACTCTCCCAGACTCCGTGTAGTACCTCACTAGGGCTGCCCTACTCTCCCAGACCCCGTGTAGTACCTCACTAGGACTTCCCTACACTCCCAGACCCCGTGTAGTACCTCACTAGGGCTGCCCTACTCTCCCAGACTCCGTGTAGTACCTCACTAGGGCTGCACTACACTCCCAGACCCCGTGTAGTACCTCACTAGGACTGCCCTACTCTCCCAGACCCCGTGTAGTACTTCACTAGGGCTGCCCTACTCTCCCAGACCCCGTGTAGTACCTCACTAGGACTGCCCTACTCTCCCAGACCCCGTGTAGTACTTCACTAGGGCTGCCCTACTCTCCCAGACCCCGTGTAGTACCTCACTAGGGCTGCCCTACTCTCCGACACTGGCTACCAGTCCTAATGCACCCTTCAAGACTAAATAAACAAACACTGGTGGACGTATTTCTAATCTCGGCTGGAAAACAACTCTTTGCATCCTCCTTGTGGTGTTATTTTTCCTGGCCGCCTGGGACCAGCCAGTTGGAGCACAGCCAGAAGTTCCGCTTTTGGCCGGTTGTGCCCGCACATGGAAGCATTAACCATCATCCAGGAACCGGGACCAGACGAGGTTCCTGTCTGGCCGGCTTTAGACGCACGTGAAGGTGTTAACCATTATCCAGAAGCCAAAACCAGATGAGGTTCCTGTCTGGCCGGTTTTAGACGCACGTGAAGGTGTTAACCATTATCCAGAAGCCAAGACCAGAAGAGGTTCCTGTCTGGCTGACTTTAGACACACATGAAGGCGTTAATCATCCAGAAGCCAGAACTGAAAAAATGATCCAGCCAAGACTTTTCAAAAGAGGAGGAGGAGGAGGATTCAACAGATTTGTTTTAGTCGGAGTTGATGATGATTCCCGGAGAAATGTACGATGATAGACGAGAGAATGTAGATAATCCTGGATCGATTGAAGTTGATTTGGGAGCTTAAGATAATCTCTGACGATCTATTACTTGATCCAGGTTTATCCAAAATGGCAGTCCAAGTGTTCTAAAAATGACCCAAGGTGACCCAGATGCGAGTGAACGTGACCCAGAGGCGAGTGAACGTGACCCAGAGGCGAGTGAACGTGACCCAGAGGCGAGTGAACGTGACCCAGAGGCGAGTGAACGTGACCCAGAGGCGAGTGAACGTGACCCAGAGGCGAGTGAACGTGACCCAGAGGCGAGTGAACGTGACCCAGAGGCGAGTGAACGTGACCCAGAGGCGAGTGAACGTGACCCAGAGGCAGTGAACGTGACCCAGAGGCGAGTGAACGTGACCAAGAGGCGAGTGGACGTGACCCAGAGGCGAGTGGACGTGACCCAGAGGCGAGTGGACGTGACCCAGAGGCGAGTGAACGTGACCCAGAGGCGAGTGAACGTGACCTAGAGGTGACAACGTGACAAAATGACCAAGAAACGACTGAAGATGACCGAGAAGCCAATAAAGAAGATCAAGAAACCACTGAAGATGATCAAGAAGCTAGTGAAGATGATTAAGAAGTCAGTGAAAATCATCAAGAAGCCACTGAAGATAATTAAAAGCCAATGAAAGAACCGAAGGAGGTTGACCTAAAAGTCACTAAAAATGTCAAAGAAGGGACTGAATGGAGGACTAAGACAGCCCCAAAAAGACCACTAACATTAACAAGACACACACCCTTCCCTCTAGGTTTCACCATTACAGCCCCCCTCCACACACAGCAAGCGTGCCCCCTTACCTCTATGATTCACCATCACACAGGAAACATCAGTTAAAATGGGCTCGCACCATTAGCAATACCTAATGTGGAACTCGAGTTAGAAGCAGCTACAAAGAGGGGAGTGGAGAGAGAGAGAGGAGGATAATTTATGCCATCTTTGCACCCGTCGCGACGCATTCAGCATTCTTGTAGAGGATGAGGTCCTCTTCTGCTCTCTTATTTATTCTATAGGTCGACGCTCTCTGTGTTCTTGTTGTTATTGTATACGACAGCTTACCCAACACACCTTGCTCGGGGGGGGGGGGGAATTTGATCACACTGTTTCCAAGGCACGACAGTCAGCAGTGTAGAGAACTGGTCTACTTCTGTAACTAATGAAGGCTTAAAAAAATGGAGGAGAGTAGTGTTCTCCAGTACTATACACCAGTTGGAGGAGAGTAGTGTTCTCCAGTACTATACACCAGTTGGAGGAGAGTAGTGTACTCCAGTACTATACACCAGTTGGAGGAGAGTAGTGTACTCCAGTACTATACACCAGTTGGAGGAGAGTAGTGTACTCCAGTACTATACACCAGTTGGAGGAGAGTAGTGTACTCCAGTACTATACACCAGTTGGAGGAGAGTAGTGTACTCCAGTACTATACACCAGTTGGAGGAGAGTAGTGTACTCCAGTACTATACACCAGTTGGAGGAGAGTAGTGTACTCCAGTACTATACACCAGTTGGAGGAGAGTAGTGTACTCCAGTACTATACACCAGTTGGAGGAGAGTAGTGTACTCCAGTACTATACACCAGTTGGAGGAGAGTAGTGTACTCCAGTACTATACACCAGTTGGAGGAGAGTAGTGTACTCCAGTACTATACACCAGTTGGAGGAGAGTAGTGTACTCCAGTACTATACACCAGTTGGAGGAGAGTAGTGTACTCCAGTACTATACACCAGTTGGAGGAGAGTAGTGTACTCCAGTACTATACACCAGTTGGAGGAGAGTAGTGTACTCCAGTACTATACACCAGTTGGAGGAGAGTAGTGTACTCAGTACTATACACCAGTTGGAGGAGAGTAGTGTACTCCAGTACTATACACCAGTTGGAGGAGAGTAGTGTACTCCAGTACTATACACCAGTTGGAGGAGAGTAGTGTACTCCAGTACTATACACCAGTTGGAGGAGAGTAGTGTACTCCAGTACTATACACCAGTTGGAGGAGAGTAGTGTACTCCAGTACTATACACCAGTTGGAGGAGAGTAGTGTACTCCAGTACTATACACCAGTTGGAGGAGAGTAGTGTACTCCAGTACTATACACCAGTTGGAGGAGAGTAGTGTACTCCAGTACTATACACCAGTTGGAGGAGAGTAGTGTACTCCAGTACTATACACCAGTTGGAGGAGAGTAGTGTACTCCAGTACTATACACCAGTTGGAGGAGAGTAGTGTACTCCAGTACTATACACCCGTTGGAGGAGAGTAGTGTACTCCAGTACTATACACCCGTTGGAGGAGAGTAGTGTACTCCAGTACTATACACCCGTTGGAGGAGAGTAGTGTACTCCAGTACTATACACCCGTTGGAGGAGAGTAGTGTACTCCAGTACTATACACCCGTTGGAGGAGAGTAGTGTACTCCAGTACTATACACCCGTTGGAGGAGAGTAGTGTACTCCAGTACTATACACCCGTTGGAGGAGAGTAGTGTACTCCAGTACTATACACCCGTTGGAGGAGAGTAGTGTACTCCAGTACTATACACCCGTTGGAGGAGAGTAGTGTACTCCAGTACTATACACCCGTTGGAGGAGAGTAGTGTACTCCAGTACTATACACCCGTTGGAGGAGAGTAGTGTACTCCAGTACTATACACCAGTTGGAGGAGAGTAGTGTACTCCAGTACTATACACCAGTTGGAGGAGAGTAGTGTACTCCAGTACTATACACCAGTTGGAGGAGAGTAGTGTACTCCAGTACTATACACCAGTTGGAGGAGAGTAGTGTACTCCAGTACTATACACCAGTTGGAGGAGAGTAGTGTACTCCAGTACTATACACCAGTTGGAGGAGAGTAGTGTACTCCAGTACTATACACCAGTTGGAGGAGAGTACTGGCCAGTCCTGCTAGTTACAACACTGACGGAGGAAGGTAACGCATTACTAAAAACCACATGAAAAAATAAATCTAAAAGTTATTAAAAATCAGATACCACCAAAAACCCACATAAATATTATAGCCAGAGTTATTTTTAACTTATCCTGGCTGGCTTCAAAAAAAAAAATTAAAAAAATATATATAGAAGGTAAAAAAAATTATGCTACGTACGTCAGCCCAGAATTTTTGTGCAAATATATATACATTTTAATTTAAAAAATAATTGAAATTAAAATATTAATATAATAATGAATATAAGAGAGAATATGTTTGAAGACTGGTAACACAATATATATCAGAGGTAAATAGTAGGAAATGGTAGGACATACTGTAAACAATACAGTAGGAAATAGACAGGACGTGGTAGGACATGGTAGGAAACACAGTAGGACATGGTAGGAAATAGTAGGACATGGTAGAAAACAGGACATGGTAGGAAATAGTAGGACATGGAAGGAAATAGACAGTAGGACATGGTAGGAAATAGACAGTAGGACATGGTAGGAAATAGACAGTAGGACATGATAGGAAATAGACAGTAGGACATGGTAGGAAATAGACAGTAGGACATGGTAGGAAATAGACAGTAGGACATGGTAGGAAATAGACAGTAGGACATGATAGGAAATAGACAGTAGGACATGGTAGGAAATAGACAGTAGGATATGGTAGGAAATAGACAGTAGCATGGTAGGAAATAGACAGTAGAACATGGAAAATACGAGGTATAAAGAAACAGGCAATGAGAAATGGCACGAAATACGGAAGGAAACAAAATAAACAAGGAAATAGTAAGAAATGAACAGGAAATAGATAAAGTTACAAATAGAAGCAAAACACTGAAGCATTGCACAAGCAGTGACGACTGTACCGGGTTTTACCTGTGATTTACCCGTGACTGGTATCGAGAGTTCTTCCAACCTCGCAGCACAGAACGAGGACGGGTCGACCAGCTTGTTCGTGCTAGCGGCCCGCAGCCCTCCATCACCATCACAACCAGGCTGATACAGACCATAGCAAGACCACACCTCTACCAGCTGGTCTGCAGCAAGACCACACCTCTACCAGCTGGTCTGCAGCAAGACCACACCTCTACCAGCTGGTCTGCAGCAAGACCACACCTCTACCAGCTGGTCTGCAGCAAGACCACACCTCTACCAGCTGGTCTGCAGCAAGACCACACCTCTACCAGCTGGTCTGCAGCAAGACCACACCTCTACCAGCTGGTCTGCAGCAAGACCACACCTCTACCAGCTGGTCTGCAGCAAGACCACACCTCTACCAGCTGGTCTGCAGCAAGACCACACCTCTACCAGCTGGTCTGCAGCAAGACCACACCTCTACCAGCTGGTCTGCAGCAAGACCACACCTCTACCAGCTGGTCTGCAGCAAGACCACACCTCTACCAGGCTGGTCTGCAGCAAGACCACACCTCTACCAGCTGGTCTGCAGCAAGACCACACCTCTACCAGCTGGTCTGCAGCAAGACCACACCTCTACCAGCTGGTCTGCAGCAAGACCACACCTCTACCAGCTGGTCTGCAGCAAGACCACACCTCTACCAGCTGGTCTGCAGCAAGACCACACCTCTACCAGCTGGTCTGCAGCAAGACCACACCTCTACCAGCTGGTCTGCAGCAAGACCACACCTCTACCAGCTGGTCTGCAGCAAGACCACACCTCTACCAGCTGGTCTGCAGCAAGACCACACCTCTACCAGCTAGTCAACAGCAAGACCACACCTCTACCAGCTGGTCAACAGCAAGACCACACCTCTACCAGCTGGTCAACAGCAAGACCACACCTCTACCAGCTGGTCTATATTTCGATATTCTTATATGTTCACGTGGACTCGCTAAACCACTGAGGGTCATCCAGTGCCGGAAATGAGAGGCAAACAAGGATTCATCCAAGGAAACCTAGGATATCTCTAATTCCCTGGATCATGAGCCCCTCCACCAGCATCAAGGCACTTGAAGGGACACGCTTCAAGAGGCTTGCAACACTACCTTTTCTGTATTTTAAAAGCGACATAATATATAGACGAGGTCCACCTCAGAGGTGTCAATAAAACATCGCCCGGGAGAAAAGTTGAGATTTGTCCTAGAGGCTGTTTGAGTATGCTACTAGTTACTAGGCCTTTGCTGAAAAGGCCTAATTCCTAGGCATTTTGGACGACACAAGTTCCCAGTTCCTAGGCCTATTTTCATGCATTCTTGCGCTAGCGTCCAGAGGATAGAAATGGAGTGGACAATAAACTAGCCACTTAGAATAGGAAAACACAAAAATGTACGAGAATGAAGAACACTGCTGCAGGCCTACTGGCTCATGCTAGGCACGTCCAACTCACACCCACTCATGTAACTCTCCAACCTATATTTAAAATTACTCAAAAGTTCTAGCTTCAGTGACACTACCTGGACGTTTTGTTCCACTCTTGCACAGCTCTGTTATTACGTCAGTACTTCCCTATATCTTCTCTGAATCTAAATTCGTCCAGCTTTAATCCACTGCTGCGAGTCCTGTCTTGGCTGGATATTTTCAGCACGTTATTTATATATTTATATCCTTTATTTAATCCAGTTTTTCATTTTTACACTTCAGTCATATCCCCTATGAGACCGTCGTATCTGAGGACAGGTACAAAAAAGAGTGTGTCAACAGGGTCAGCGAGACTGATCAGGAGTCAAGCAGAAAATTAGACACATGTGCAACATCTGGGTATTTTTACTGTAGACGTTTCGCCATGCAGTGGCTTTATTAATACAAGTTCAAGGACATAACTGGACGACAGAAGAACTATATACAAAAGATGAGGTAATCAGTGCCTCAGCCTCGGGTATGACCTACTTCCACTAGGAAATCCCGCCTACCAGTGGTAGGCAGCCAATCACCAGTGTTGTCTTTTGAAGCACAAATACCAAGTAATGAGTTATTAAAAATAAGTGGCAAGTTTTTGTTATATACCAATATTCGTGCAGTTCAAGCAAGCTAATTCACGGTATTCATGTTATGAAGCTTCAGCCAGAGTGCCAGTCGTGCAGGTGTCTCTTCTAGCAATGAAATACTGCAAAGTCAGCAATATGTTCCAGGGAGAAGCAAATGTGCCTCCAAATATTACTTGACCAACTGTAGTGAATCTCTAGCACCTCTTAAGTACGTTATGTAGGATCGAGTTTCATTTGGTGAAGATTCAAACCCTAAATAAAACAATTAGGAGCAAAATCTAACACGGATATTCCATAAAAAAAATTCTTTCATCAGCCACGGATGCATATCTGGCGATCGTATATTAAAAGCTTTCACAGGAGGATCATAAGGAAGATTGAATGGTCGAAGATCACCATAACAAAGTACAAAATTTGTATATTTGAATGACTGTAGGTACAATAAATTCCGGTACTACTATGTGGAGATCCTTTGTGTTTTATACGTTGTGAAAAAATTAAGCTGCAGCAGGACAGCAGCTGCAGCAGGATAGCAGCTGCAGCAGGACAGCAGCTGCAGGAACACGGGCTTGAGTTATGACTTCTTAATGCTCCAAGACGGTCAGAAACGTCTTCTGAAGTTTCATCTTCAAAGTGAAGGTTACCTGTGAATCATTCTAACCACATTATTATAACTTTTTTACGTAAATGACCCGGGTCATCATTTGATGAAGGCCAGTGCCACGACACACTGCTCTTTCCTGATCAATAAAACACCACTACTATCAAGTACATTTAAATATACAGAATTTTTTTATAAGGAATATTTCCTGGAACCCTTGATAGAAAATTAAGAAAAACAACAACAAAGCAAATCACACAAGTAAAGGAGATGAAATGAGACTACAAATGATTTCTTCACAAACAGTGGCAGACAACTGGAAGGACTTACAAACTGAATTTGAGAACTATAACCACTGAAAACTTTCATATTCTACATGACAATAAATGGGAGTAACCTTTCTGCAACATCCTGGGGTCTTGGAGAGATATCTTCAAAACTTGTCTTGTAATAATATTGGTAGAATTACCGACAATATGTTAAGTAAAAGGACACAATTGCAACTAATGTGACATTTTATTGTGGCAACGTTTCGCTCTCCAGGAGCTTTCTCAAGCCGTTACAAGCGATAAATGGACATAGTTGGTATATATATACTGTCAAGGTGAGGTGAAAACACTAGTGGTGTTAGAAATAGTAGTGATATAAGTAGTATTAGTAGTAGTAGTAGTAGTAGTAGAAGTAATACAATAAGGTAGTACAATCAATATGCACGTGAGTAAAGGTGATAAAACAAATACTTGGGTAGTATAACAATAGGTTAGACAAATATTTCTGCTGGAGGTTGAAATATAAAAGGCCAGTAGGAGTGTTCCACATCTACGATGTGCTAAACTAACAGGAGAGACTATGTGATGGTAGGGTTTACTGTTTTCAGGAGGATTCTTGCTAAGACTTCAGAGATGGTGAAGCTGCCTTTGTTTTGTTTAATTGTGTTAGAAACAGAGATAAGTGCTGATTCAAGGCATTTTCGACTACGGAAATTAGTTTCTTTGATTACTAGTCGGGCGTCTTTGAATTTCATGAGATGATTGTTGGAATTTCGGTGTTGTACGCAGGCGTTGTTCAGGTTATCGTTTCTGCATGCATTCATGTGTTCATTGACGCATCAATGAACACATGAATGCATGCAGAAACGATAACCTGAACAACGCCTGCTACAACACCGAAATTCCAACAATCATCTCATGAAATTCAAAGACGCCCGACTAGTAATCAAAGAAACTAATTTCCGTAGTCGAAAATGCCTTGAATCAGCACTTATCTGTTTCTAACACAATTAAACAAAACAAAGGCAGCTTCACCATCTCTGAAGTCTTAGCAAGAATCTCCTGAAAACAGTAAACCCTACCATCACATAGTCTCTCCTGTTAGTTTAGACATCGTAGATGTGGAACACTCCTACTGGCCTTTATATTTCAACCTCCAGCAGAAATATTTGTCTAACCTATTGTTATACTACCCAAGTATTTGTTTTATCACCTTTACTCACGTGCATGATTGTACTACCTTATTGTATTACTTCTACTACTACTACTACTACTACTAATACTACTTATATCACTACTATTTCTAACACCACTAGTGTTTTCACCTCACCTTGACAGTATATATATACCAACTATGTCCATTTATCGCTTGTAACGGCTTGAGAAAGCTCCTGGAGAGCGAAACGTTGCCACAATAAAATGTCACATTAGTTGCAATTGTGTCCTTTTACAAAACTTGTCTTACCTATAAACACAACCAACTTCCACTATGTAAAGTTCCTGGAGAGCGAAACGTTGCCACAATAAAATGTCACATTAGTTCCACTTCTGTCTTTTTACCTAACATGTTGTCGGTAATTCTACTAACATTAATATTACTTCCACTAGTTGCTTTGTTCACTGGTGACTCCGCCTACCACTACTGCACCTCAACTGTCATCGAGTATGCTGCACTTGAGGGACGGGTCATCGCAAGATTAAGACCCTTGCCAGGACCCCGGTCTTGGCGAACATTATACATACATATGCTGCACTTTTGTCAAGACTGATGGACTAAATACATTGACTCCAGGCTGAGGGACTGATTACCTCAAACTCCTCCTCATCTTCCACTTTTTTTCTGCATTGAACTGAAGAAGTCACTGTGTGGCGAAATGTTTCCAGAATAAAGATACCAAAATGTTGCACAAGAGTTTCATTTATCATAAACATTGCAGTTGAATGTTTTATGATACTACGATAAATATTATTTATTTTCTGAAAAAAAGAATGCTACTCATAATAGCAGAACAATGTTGTTATAATGAACAAAATGATGAACACCTCTCATGAGTAAACACAGTACTGAGTAAATGACTTGAGAACATGAGAAAGAAGCACTGCAGCAGGCCTACTGGCCCATGCTAGGTAGGTCCAACTCACCCACTCATAAGAACATAAGAAAAAAGGAACACTTGATCCCTGTGGAGCGCCACTTCAATCCCAGTGGAGCGCCACTTCAATCCCAGTGGAGCGCCACTTCAATCCCAGTGGAGCGCCACTTCAATCCCAGTGGAGCGCCACTTCAATCCCAGTGGAGCGCCACTTCAATCCCTGTGGAGCGCCACTTCAATCCCTGTGGAGCGCCACTTCAATCCCTGTGGAGCGCCACTTCAATCCCTGTGGAGCGCCACTTCAATCCCTGTGGAGCGCCACTTCAATCCCTGTGGAGCGCCACTTCAATCCCTGTGGAGCGCCACTTCAATCCCTGTGGAGCGCCACTTCAATCCCTGTGGAGCGCCACTTCAATCCTGTGGAGCGCCACTTCAATCCCTGTGGAGCGCCACTTCAATCCCTGTGGAGCGCCACTTCAATCCCTGTGGAGCGCCACTTCAATCCCTGTGGAGCGCCACTTCAATCCCTGTGGAGCGCCACTTCAATCCCTGTGGAGCGCCACTTCAATCCCTGTGGAGCGCCACTTCAATCCCTGTGGAGCGCCACTTCAATCCCTGTGGAGCGCCACTTCAATCCCTGTGGAGCGCCACTTCAATCCCTGTGGAGCGCCACTTCAATCCTGTGGAGCGCCACTTCAATCCTGTGGAGCGCCACTTCAATCCCTGTGGAGCGCCACTTCAATCCCTGTGGAGCGCCACTTCAATCCCTGTGGAGCGCCACTTCAATCCCTGTGGAGCGCCACTTCAATCCCTGTGGAGCGCCACTTCAATCCCTGTGGAGCGCCACTTCAATCCCTGTGGAGCGCCACTTCAATCCCTGTGGAGCGCCACTTCAATCCCTGTGGAGCGCCACTTCAATCCCTGTGGAGCGCCACTTCAATCCCTGTGGAGCGCCACTTCAATCCCTGTGGAGCGCCACTTCAATCCCTGTGGAGCGCCACTTCAATCCCTGTGGAGCGCCACTTCAATCCCTGTGGAGCGCCACTTCAATCCCTGTGGAGCGCCACTTCAACCGACGCATCAATCCTGTGGAGCGCCACTTCAATCCCTGTGGAGCGCCACTTCAATCCCTGTGGAAAGCCACTTCAATCCCTGTGGAAAGCCACTTCAATCCCTGTGGAAAGCCACTTCAATCCCTGTGGAAAGCCACTTCAATCCCTGTGGAAAGCCACTTCAATCCCTGTGGAAAGCCACTTCAATCCCTGTGGAAAGCCACTTCAATCCCTGTGGAAAGCCACTTCAATCTCTGTGGAAAGCCACTTCAATCCCTGTGGAAAGCCACTTCAATCCCTGTGGAAAGCCACTTCAATCCCTGTGGAAAGCCACTTCAATCCCTGTGGAAAGCCACTTCAATCCCTGTGGAAAGCCACTTCAATCCCTGTGGAAAGCCACTTCAATCCCTGTGGAAAGCCACTTCAATCCCTGTGGAAAGCCACTTCAATCCCTGTGGAAAGCCACCTATTTTTTAAAGGAACTCAAGGTTTTCTCTTCAATACGCTACTCCAGTTTGTTCCAATCATCCACTATGCTTTCCCATATCCTCTCTAAATCTATTTTTTTCCAACCTGAACACTTCGCTGCAAGTCCTGACTTTGTTAGATATTTTTATCACGTTACTGACATCCCATTTATTTATTCCTGTTTTCCATTTATACATCTCAATCAAATTTTCCCCAATTCTACGCCTTTCAAGAAGGTGGAGATTCAGTGCCCTCAGTCTATCCTCGTAGAAAAGATTTCTGATACATGATGTGTAAAGGTTATAGATTACCTGTAGTCGCTTCCGGAGGTCACCGCCTCCGCGACCAACTCCAGAGGAGACCTGGTTGTTAACCTGACTGATCAGGCTGTTGGTGCCTACTGCCCGCAGCCCAACGTATGCACCACAGCCTGGCTCATCAGGAACTGATTTGTGGAACCTGTCGAGTTTCCTCTTGAATACAGCCAGGGTTCTGGTGATAATCCTTATGCATGAAGGGAGGCTGTTGAGGAGTCTGAGGTTGTCAGTTCCTCCGCCTTGAAAGGGGGTACTCTGGCCCAGACGAACTTGGGCAAGCACCAGACGAGCCTGGCTCAAGGCCGGGCGCTGGGAGTAGAAAACTCTCAGAGTCTTGTATACTGGAGGCAGGTGACTCACTCACTTTTAAAATGCACTTATTGAGCTGAATGATCACCGAGTTTCAAGAAGACGCAGAAACTCCACGAATTTGGGGGGAAAAAAAAAAGAGTACGGGAATCTCAGAACTATCCTGAAATTTCTGGCTATGTTGCCCTACTCCGAGCAGTGACCTGGCCCACTTGGTTCCATGAAAGTAAATTTTCATCCATGAGACAACTGAAATCCAAACCTGGAGCAAGATGTGCCTGGGCTGACTATCCCCACAACACAGACCTCGAGAATAGTTCAGTCTGATTAATGTCAATGTTATTATTGATTTGATGAAAATAGATCAGTAATAATCACTTGGACTGTGACTGTCTTCTTTTGTATTCAGAAAGTTGATTAAACGGAACAGATAGGTATCTTTATTCCGAAACGCTTCGCCTACTCAGTAGGCTTCTTCAGTCACGTACAAGAGAGTCAGCAGAAGCAATAGAGATGAGATGATGATGTAATCAGTCCATCATCCTTGAAGGCGTAGTTTTGAGGTCAGTCCCTCAGCCTGGACAAGATCTTTGCTCTTCATCATGTGGCTCACTACTGAAAAAACAACAACTGAAGATTGCAGTAACTTAGCAGGCGGCGTAGCAGGGAACAGCAGTGTATTAGTGGTTCAGTATACTGACAACTAAGACATGTACGGTTTATGGCATTTTATTGAGGTGTTTCGTCTGCCTGGGACTTTATCAATTCTAATAGTAAACTGAAAGAGTTCCTGGTGGATGAAGAGCTTTTTCAACAGTTAACTAAACCTCAGTGTGTGCCTCATATACCACCTTTGGGGAGAAGGTAGAAGTTGGCTTCCACTATGAGGAAGGAGCAGCAGAAGGTGTCTACCACCGCTGGAGAGCAGTAGCTGTCTACCATCGCCGGGGAGCAGGTAGGTGTTTACCACCGCTAGGGAGCAGGTAGAAGGTGTCTACCACCGTGGGTGCTGCCCCTCAGTCACCAGTTTTCCCAGACAAAACTCAGCAGCCAGAAAGCAGCCAGGGGTCATAACCGTGGGCACATACAAACTCTGCCAGTTTCGGAGTCGGGACCATAACTCAGCCGGGGTCCCGGACCAATGCAGCTCAGGGGCCGCGTCATAGCCATTATAAGCTCTCCAGCCAGTAACTATTATAGCGTCACGGTCATAAACCCACCACAATGTGAACCTTTCCTGAGGCCACGAGCTGCCTGCGTTCTGCTGCCCATGGTCCTGCTGGAAGCTGCCTGCGTTCTGCTGCCCAGGGTCCTGCTGGAAGCTGCCTGCGATCTGCTGCCCAGGGTCCTGCCGGAAGCTGCCTCCGTTCTGCTGCCCAGGGTCCTGCTGGAAGCTGCTTGCGTTCTGCTGCCCAGGGTCCTGCTGGAAGCTGCCTGCGTTCTGCTGCCCAGGGTCCTGCTGGAAGCTGCTTGCGTTCTGCTGCCCAGGGTCCTGCTGGAAGCTGCCTGCGTTCTGCTGCCCAGGGTCCTGCTGGAAGCTGCCTGCGTTCTGCTGCCCATGGTTATACAGGAAGCTGCCTGCGTTCTGCTGCCCATGGTTATACAGGAAGCTGCCTGCGTTCTGCTGCCCAGGGTCCTGCTGGAAGCTGCCTGCGTTCTGCTGCCCAGGGTCCTGCTGGAAGCTGCCTGCGATCTGCTGCCCAGGGTCCTGCCGGAAGCTGCCTCCGTTCTGCTGCCCAGGGTCCTGCCGGAAGCTGCTTGCGTTCTGCTGCCCAGGGTCCTGCTGGAAGCTGCCTGCGTTCTGCTGCCCAGGGTCCTGCTGGAAGCTGCTTGCGTTCTGCTGCCCAGGGTCCTGCTGGAAGCTGCCTGCGTTCTGCTGCCCAGGGTCCTGCTGGAAGCTGCCTGCGTTCTGCTGCCCATGGTTATACAGGAAGCTGCCTGCGTTCTGCTGCCCATGGTTATACAGGAAGCTGCCTGCGTTCTGCTGCCCAGGGTCCTGCTGGAAGCTGCCTGCGTTCTGCTGCCCAGGGTCCTGCTGGAAGCTGCCTGCGTTCTGCTGCCCAGGGTCCTGCTGGAAGCTGCCTGCGTTCTGCTGCCCAGGGTCCTGCTGGAAGCTGCCTGCGATCTGCTGCCCAGGGTCCTGCTGGAAGCTGCTTGCGTGCTCCTGCCCAGGGTCCTGCTGGAAGCTGCCTGCGTTCTGCTGCCCAGGGTCCTGCTGGAAGCTGCCTGCGTTCTGCTGCCCAGGGTCATACCGGAAGCTGCCTGCGTTCTGCTGCCCAGGGTCCTGCTGGAAGCTGCCTGCGTTCTGCTGCCCAGGGTCCTGCTGGAAGCTGCCTGCGTTCTGCTGCCCAGGGTCCTGCTGGGAGCTGCCTACGTTCTGCTGCCCAGGGTCCTGCTGGGAGCTGCCTACGTTCTGCTGCCCAGGGTCCTGCTGGGAGCTGCCTGCTTTGCACAGGGTCTACTGGAACTTCCTGCTCTCTGCTATGCCGGGGTCTGTCGGAAGCTGCCTGCTCTTCCCGGGGTCTGTCGGAAGCTGCCTGCTCTTCCCGGGGTCTGTCGGAAGCTGCCTGCTCTTCCCGGGGTCTGTCGGAAGCTGCCTGCTCTTCCCGGGTTCTGTCGGAAGCTGCCTGCTCTTCCCGGGGTCTGTCGGAAGCTGCCTGCTCTTCCCGGGGTCTGTCGGAAGCTGCCTGCTCTTCCCGGGTCGGTCGGAAGCTGCCTGCTCTTCCCGGGGTCTGTCGGAAGCTGCCTGCTCTTCCTGGGGTCTGTCGGAAGCTGCCTGCTCTTCCCGGGGTCTGTCGGAAGCTGCCTGCTCTTCCCAGGGTCTGTCGGAAGTTGCCTGCTCTTCCCGGGGTCTGTCGGAAGCTGCCTGCTCTTCCCGGGGTCTGTCGGAAGCTGCCTGCTCTTCCCGGGGTCTGTCGGAAGCTGCCTGCTCTTCCCGGGGTCTGTCGGAAGCTGCCTGCTCTTCCCGGGGTCTGTCGGAAGCTGCCTGCTCTTCCCGGGGTCTGTCGGAAGCTGCCTGCTCTTCCCGGGGTCTGTCGGAAGCTGCCTGCTCTTCCCGGGTCTGTCGGAAGCTGCCTGCTCTTCCCGGGGTCTGTCGGAAGCTGCCTGCTCTTCCCGGGGTCTGTCGGAAGCTGCCTGCTCTTCCCGGGTCTGTCGGAAGCTGCCTGCTCTTCCCGGGGTCTGTCGGAAGCTGCCTGCTCTTCCCGGGGTCTGTCGGAAGCTGCCTGCTCTTCCCGGGGTCTGTCGGAAGCTGCCTGCTCTTCCCGGGGTCTGTCGGAAGCTGCCTGCTCTTCCCAGGGTCTGTCGGAAGCTGCCCGCTCTTCCCAGAGTTTGATGGGAGCTACTCTGTCCGGGATCTGCAGGAAGCTGCCTTTTCTCTATTCACGGGATACGCGAGTTCCCTCTCCCTCTCTCCCTCTCTCTCTCTCTCTCTCTCTCTCTCTCTCTCTCTCTCTCTCTATTCTGTCACAAACTCCAGCAGGTTAGGTTCGTTTGACAGGATTTACCGTCCCTAAACCCATTCCGAGTTTCCGTAACAAAGCCTCTCTTCTCCAGATGCTCCAACAATCTCTTACTGATTATCTTTTCAATTACACTTTGACAGTGTATATACCAAGTATACCGGCCTGTTTAGTCTCTCTTGCCTATCTTCTTCCCTCGGTATATACTGGGATCTCATTTGCAGTTTTCCCGATGTCTAGTGAATTACTGAAGATCCTTCTATATATATTCACAGTGCTTCTGTGCCCCTGTGAAAACACACGGTGTGGTAGCACCCGTAGCTACTACTGTGTTCAACTCTCACAGTATAACTGCTGATGGTGAAGCTATCACCTCATACAGCGACTGTCGAATAGGAGGTAATCAGACATAGTCCAAGAGAAAATCGGCTCTAATTACTTAGATCAAGAGCCGTTCACTGGCGGTAAGGCACCCATCCCTTCATGAAGGGAACTCTGACAGTAACGCCATTGCTTCCTCCTTCCACATGTAGATGTCCAGTTTCTGTTGGTTTGTTCTTCCATCCTTGACATGTAGATATTGTTCCTTCCTCGGTGCATACAGTACCTCCCTGAGGAGGCACCGCAGCAGGCACTGCAGCAGGCCTACTGGCCCATGCTAGACAGGTCTGTCATCATTCGTTAGTCTCTCCATCTTCAACCTCATCACTTGATTCCTTATGCTTGTCTTTCCTGTATATTTATATCACTATAAAACAGATTTGCTTTATTTTTCACTTACTGTTACGCCATTTTTTAATTTGGCGGTAAAGCTTCTTCCCATCTGTGGTGTTTTGTTAGTCAGCTTAACAGTAACTTCATGACTAACAAAACAACAGGTGTCAGGTGATAACTTGTCACTGCTTAATATATTTTATTTGGCGAGGGAGCGCCAAACCCATAGGAGTCGTATAATTCCTTGAGGAAAGGGATGCAATCAGATTCGAGCCAAGGGGGCAAAAAAAAAAAAACTAATTCCTTGGATCAAGAGCCCCTTACTGAACCCAATGAAGAGGTCAATGTTTAAGAGATTTCCGTCTAATAGAACACAAAAGATCAACACACAGTAGTGTTTTAAGATGGTTTCTTGGTGTAAATTTTGATTTATGATGTTACTTGTGATTACCATATACTATCCTCTTTTTTCTTGCTGTCAACCAAAGGGTCTAGTTAGTATTTTTGTTTGTTTACTGGTAGATAATCTCTTACAATAAATCTTATTTCGTAACCCTGGAAGCCAATTAACTCTCGGAGACTTTTGTTAACTTTCGAAGCCATTTTTCTCCTGGAGCCATTTTTCTCCTGGAGCCATTTTATACGCTGTCTTCAGAATAGTAGTTATATTTTATCAACATAATTTTTCATATGTGGCCGCCACACCGACGCTGAACATTCCAGTTCTGGCATAACATTCGCTATGATTTTTTCTTTAATATTTCACCATCTTTATATTTAAAAGCTATGTTCAAGTTTCCGTTTCATTTTCTTGTTCCACTGTAAGTGCTTTCAGAAAGCACCCGAGTGTTGCGTCATCCACTGGTGTGGTGGAGTGTTGCGTCATCCACTGGTGTGGTGGTGTTGCGTCATCCACTGGTGTGGTGGAGTGTTGCGTCATCCACTGGTGTGGTGGAGTGTTGCGTCATCCACTGGTGTGGTGGAGTGTTGCGTCATCCACTGGTGTGGTGGAGTGTTGCGTCATCCACTGGTGTAGTGGAGTGTTGCGTCATCCACTGGTGTGGTGGAGTGTTGCGTCATCCACTGGTGTGGTGGAGTGTTGCGTCATCCACTGGTGTGGTGGAGTGTTGCGTCATCCACTGGTGTGGTGGAGTGTTGCTCCACCATCATCTACTCATCTGACTCACCACAGAGCAGCAGTACTGTGTCGCTGGCACCCAGATCACCCTACTCTATTTCCTCTCTCTGATGCAGTTTAAGTAAAGATCAGATTCAATCTTGCTGATTCGTCCTTCACCCTCTCTCGTGTGTGTGTGTGTGTTACCGTGTGTGTGTGTTACCGTGTGTGTGTGTGTGTGTGTTACCATGTGTGTGTGTGTGTGTGTGTGTTACCATGTGTGTGTGTGTGTAAACGTGTGTGCGTGTACGTGTGTTATAAAGAGACGCTGTGATGGGGGTCGTAATTGGTCTTAATAGAGATGATTACAGTTTCTCTTCCATACCAACCACTGATTGATCATCCCCCCTGGAGAGGTCCAGCCAGACCCACCGGTCGGCTGCTGCCGCTGCTGCTGCCATCACTTAGCGATGGCAGGCTTCAACATACAAATGTTACGGACTCTTGGACCGTCCACTCGACTAGGCGTTCCTGCACTCTGAGAAGGGCACTCACCTGCGTACTTTCTATCAACGCTACCTCCAGCACATACCTGGAAAAAAAAAATATATGTATATTACACATTTCAAGATAAAGCATATATTGCAGATATTTATGAATGGTTGAATACACACGTACATTGACACATGAACTTGACGACCTTAGCGAAGACACGACCACGTCCGACAAATTTTGAAGAGGAATTGATGGGGCTGATATGAAAGTTGAGAACACACTAAAGGTCTTGGGGCGTTAAGGAGTTAGTTAGCCTCAGGGAGGATGAAAAGTAAAATAAGGTGAACGAGTACTGAAGGTAAATTTAATTCACCGCTTCATTAGCTATTATTATTATTACGGTATTATCATCAATTTGATTACAATTAACGCAATCAACTCCAATGCTGTGGAGAATTTTCCTCCAACTTTGGGGGGGGGCGACGATCCCTCTCAGGCAGGAAACTACGCGTGAGGGGAAGGAGTGGGGTCGTCACCCCTCCGTTTGGAGGAAATTTTTCCACAAATTACGTGTGTTCAATACTAGGTATAATAAGGCATAAGAGGCCCCCCCCACAAAAAAAAAAAAAACGATCAAAGTAGTCTGGGAGGCGGGTTCAGAAGCTGAGAATCAACCTGCAAACACAAATCGGCGAGTACACACACACAGTCAACAGTAGCTCAGGGGTCAGGTAGTTAGGCGCACAGTGGAAAGTTCCGTAGCTTTTCTCCGAGCTGGGCGAGATGTGGGGGAAAAGGAAGGGGGCGAGGATAGTCTCCTCACACCCGCTGTTTCTGTTCACCTGGCAGTACCTGGCAGTACCTGGGCACTGGTCAACTGTTGCGAGTCATTTCCTGGGAATTTTTTTGTTGAACAAAAGAGTAAATACAAATACTGAAGAGGGTGTACCACCAGCATTGTCCTGCTCTTCTAACTATCAACAGATCACCATCAATAGATAACACATTCCATACAAGACGATGGAGAAGTTAGGGAAAATTAATTAGTGGAATAGGTAGAGAACACAGGCTTTATCAAACAGCATCACACCAGGGGTTCAGAAACAGCATCACACCAGGGGTTCAGAAACAGCATCACACCAGGGGTTCAGAAACAGCATCACACCAGGGCTTCAGAAACAGCATCACACCAGGGCTTCAGAAACAGCATCCCACCAGGGCTTCAGAAACAGCATCCCACCAGGGCTTCAGAAACAGCATCCCACCAGGGGTTCAGAAACAGCATCCCACCAGGGGTTCAGAAACAGCATCCCACCAGGGGTTCAGAAACAGCATCCCACCAGGGGTTCAGAAACAGCATCCCACCAGGGGTTCAGAAACAGCATCCCACCAGGGGTTCAGAAACAGCATCCCACCAGGGGTTCAGAAACAGCATCCCACCAGGGGTTCAGAAACAGCATCCCACCAGGGGTTCAGAAACAGCATCCCACCAGGGGTTCAGAAACAGCATCCCACCAGGGGTTCAGAAACAGCATCCCACCAGGGGTTCAGAAACAGCATCCCACCAGGGTTCAGAAACAGCATCCCACCAGGGGTTCAGAAACAGCATCCCACCAGGGTTCAGAAACAGCATCCACCAGGGGTTCAGAAACAGCATCCCACCAGGGGTTCAGAAACAGCATCCCACCAGGGGTTCAGAAACAGCATCCCACCAGGGGTTCAGAAACAGCATCCCACCAGGGGTTCAGAAACAGCATCCCACCAGGGGTTCAGAAACAGCATCCCACCAGGGGTTCAGAAACAGCATCCCACCAGGGGTTCAGAAACAGCATCCCACCAGGGGTTCAGAAACAGCATCCCACCAGGGGTTCAGAAACAGCATCCCACCAGGGGTTCAGAAACAGCATCCCACCAGGGGTTCAGAAACAGCATCCCACCAGGGGTTCAGAAACAGCATCCCACCAGGGTTCAGAAACAGCATCCCACCAGGGGTTCAGAAACAGCATCCCACCAGGGGTTCAGAAACAGCATCCCACCAGGGGTTCAGAAACAGCATCCCACCAGGGGTTCAGAAACAGCATCCCACCAGGGGTTCAGAAACAGCATCCCACCAGGGGTTCAGAAACAGCATCCCACCAGGGGTTCAGAAACAGCATCCCACCAGGGGTTCAGAAACAGCATCCCACCAGGGGTTCAGAAACAGCATCACACCAGGGGTTCAGAAACAGCATCACACCAGGGGTTCAGAAACAGCATCACACCAGGGGTTCAGAAACAGCATCACACCAGGGGTTCAGAAACAGCATCACACCAGGGGTTCAGAAACAGCATCACACCAGGGGTTCAGAAACAGCATCACACCAGGGGTTCAGAAACAGCATCACACCAGGGGTTCAGAAACAGCATCACACCAGGGGTTCAGAAACAGCATCACACCGGGGGTTCAGAAACAGCATCACACCAGGGGTTCAGAAACAGCATCACACCAGGGGTTCAGAAACAGCATCACACCAGGGGTTCAGAAACAGCATCACACCAGGGGTTCAGAAACAGCATCACACCAGGGGTTCAGAAACAGCATCACACCAGGGGTTCAGAAACAGCATCACACCAGGGGTTCAGAAACAGCATCACACCAGGGGTTCAGAAACAGCATCACACCAGGGGTTCAGAAACAGCATCACACCAGGGGTTCAGAAACAGCATCACACCAGGGGTTCAGAAACAGCATCACACCAGGGGTTCAGAAACAGCATCACACCAGGGGTTCAGAAACAGCATCACACCAGGGGTTCAGAAACAGCATCACACCAGGGGTTCAGAAACAGCATCACACCAGGGGTTCAGAAACAGCATCACACCAGGGGTTCAGAAACAGCATCACACCAGGGGTTCAGAAACAGCATCACACCAGGGGTTCAGAAACAGCATCACACCAGGGTTCAGAACAGCATCACACCAGGGTTCAGAAACAGCATCACACCAGGGGTTCAGAAACAGCATCACACCAGGGGTTCAGAAACAGCATCACACCAGGGTTCAGAAACAGCATCACACCAGGGGTTCAGAAACAGCATCACACCAGGGGTTCAGAAACAGCATCACACCAGGGTTCAGAAACAGCATCACACCAGGGCTTCAGAAACAGCATCACACCAGGGGTTCAGAAACAGCATCACACCAGGGGTTCAGAAACAGCATCACACCAGGGGTTCAGAAACAGCATCACACCAGGGGTTCAGAAACAGCATCACACCAGGGGTTCAGAAACAGCATCACACCAGGGGTTCAGAAACAGCATCACACCAGGGGTTCAGAAACAGCATCACACCAGGGTTCAGAAACAGCATCACACCAGGGTTCAGAAACAGCATCACACCAGGGGTTCAGAAACAGCATCACACCAGGGGTTCAGAAACAGCATCACACCAGGGGTTCAGAAACAGCATCACACCAGGGTTCAGAAACAGCATCACACCAGGGGTTCAGAAACAGCATCACACCAGGGGTTCAGAAACAGCATCACACCAGGGTTCAGAAACAGCATCACACCAGGGGTTCAGAAACAGCATCACACCAGGGGTTCAGAAACAGCATCACACCAGGGGTTCAGAAACAGCATCACACCAGGGTTCAGAAACAGCATCACACCAGGGGTTCAGAAACAGCATCACACCAGGGGTTCAGAAACAGCATCACACCAGGGGTTCAGAAACAGCATCACACCAGGGGTTCAGAAACAGCATCACACCAGGGTTCAGAAACAGCATCACACCAGGGGTTCAGAAACAGCATCACACCAGGGGTTCAGAAACAGCATCACACCAGGGGTTCAGAAACAGCATCACACCAGGGGTTCAGAAACAGCATCACACCAGGGGTTCAGAAACAGCATCACACCAGGGTTCAGAAACAGCATCACACCAGGGGTTCAGAAACAGCATCACACCAGGGGTTCAGAAACAGCATCACACCAGGGGTTCAGAAACAGCATCACACCAGGGTTCAGAAACAGCATCACACCAGGGGTTCAGAAACAGCATCACACCAGGGGTTCAGAAACAGCATCACACCAGGGGTTCAGAAACAGCATCACACCAGGGGTTCAGAAACAGCATCACACCAGGGGTTCAGAAACAGCATCACACCAGGGTTCAGAAACAGCATCACACCAGGGGTTCAGAAACAGCATCACACCAGGGGTTCAGAAACAGCATCACACCAGGGGTTCAGAAACAGCATCACACCAGGGGTTCAGAAACAGCATCACACCAGGGGTTCAGAAACAGCATCACACCAGGGGTTCAGAAACAGCATCACACCAGGGGTTCAGAAACAGCATCACACCAGGGGTTCAGAAACAGCATCACACCAGGGGTTCAGAAACAGCATCACACCAGGGGTTCAGAAACAGCATCACACCAGGGGTTCAGAAACAGCATCACACCAGGGGTTCAGAAACAGCATCACACCAGGGGTTCAGAAACAGCATCACACCAGGGGTTCAGAAACAGCATCACACCAGGGGTTCAGAAACAGCATCACACCAGGGGTTCAGAAACAGCATCACACCAGGGGTTCAGAAACAGCATCACACCAGGGGTTCAGAAACAGCATCACACCAGGGGTTCAGAAACAGCATCACACCAGGGGTTCAGAAACAGCATCACACCAGGGGTTCAGAAACAGCATCACACCAGGGGTTCAGAAACAGCATCACACCAGGGGTTCAGAAACAGCATCACACCAGGGGTTCAGAAACAGCATCACACCAGGGGTTCAGAAACAGCATCACACCAGGGGTTCAGAAACAGCATCACACCAGGGGTTCAGAAACAGCATCACACCAGGGGTTCAGAAACAGCATCACACCAGGGGTTCAGAAACAGCATCACACCAGGTGTTCAGAAACAGCATCACACCAGGGGTTCAGAAACAGCATCACACCAGGGGTTCAGAAACAGCATCACACCAGGGGTTCAGAAACAGCATCACACCAGGGGTTCAGAAACAGCATACACGACAATGTATGCAAGAAGGCCTTGTTCACAGTACCCAGCAAGAAACTGATACACAAACTACAGTAACTATCCTTATCTCCTCTTCTTGGACCTTCTTCATCTTTCCTGCCTCTTCACTAATTACACTAATTATTTCCTTCAATTTTACCTAAAGGAATATTTGAAAACAAAATCAGTCGACTACAGACAGAAAAATGATTGACGGGGAGCCAAAATTATGCGAGTGATCAACATGAACCAGGACTTGAGCAGAGAAAGTTTACCTGGCTGAGAAGTCAAGAAACCAGACAACTAAACATATGCAAATGCCTAGATTAATTTGTAAAATTAAGCTAATTTATATTACGTAAACGTTATCTTTTTTGTGTGTGTGTGGGGGGGGGGGTGCTAACAGTTTACAATGTAAGGGCGAATCTTCAGGTGGCGTGAATCAAGAGCGTGTTAAGATAAGAGCTTGAGAGTGGACGTGTCACACTAGCATGTCTCCTGGAACACCTACAGGTATAATAACGTCAGTAAAGTATGCAGGACTTGTAAAAAAAATAGAAATGGCCTTTGGACATCTGAAGAAGGAATCTTTCAACTAGGTAATCACTACAAAAAATACGATAAATCCTCTAGTATTCAACCCAGTGTGGATCCAGCACCAAAGATCATAACGAAGTTAAAGTAAGTTCAGAGGTTTGCTACTAGACTGGTAAAGATGAGAAACAAAATCAACTGTAGCAGCTTAAGCGAAGACTATCTCAAAATAAAACTTTACCCAGTTACTACTGGAAGATGTAGAGTCAGCCTTTAGGCCTAGTCGAAGAGACGGAGAATTAGTAGTGTTGGAGGATTAACCTCACTGCTCACATAAACTCAGTCAAGCAACTAAATTACCAGGAAAGTATGCCGGAATAATACATTATGATATATACCTGGAAAATTCTAGAAGGCTTGGTCTGAAGCTTGCACATACAAATCATTCCTCAGGAGAGTAAGAGGCTCAGGAGACGGTGCCAAATGCCTCCAGTGAAAAGCAGAGGTGGAGGGGAAAACTCAATAAGTGAGAAGGGACCAAGATATTCCAATACCCTCCCTTCATACATAAGTAGGGTTATCAACAGACCCCTGGCTGTCTTCAAGAGAGAACTGAACAAGTTTCTCAAGTTAACTCCTGATCAGCTGAGTTGTGGTGCATACGCTGGACTTCGTGCTGCTCGTAGCAACAGCCAGGCTGATCAGTCTGTCTTCTTACAAGGAAACATATGAAAGTCCAGGACAAGAGGACACAGGTGGGAGGAACCAGGATGAGAAGAGACAGGTGGGAGGGACCAGAGGACACAGGTGGGAGTGAGCATGATCAGAGCTAATCACTCATAACATAAGAAAGGAGGAACACTGCAGCAGGCCTGTTGGGCCATACTAGGCAGGTCCTTCACATTCCATCCCACTAACAGAATATTTGCAAATATTCAATGCTACCCAAGAAATAAGCTTTGATAATTCTATTTACTCATGTGCAATTTCCACTCAAATCCAATCCCTCTCACTCATGAATTTATCCAACCTAAATTTGAAACTACCCATGGTCCTTGATTCAATAACCCTACTAGGCAGACTGTTCCACTCATCAACTACCCTATTTCCAAACCAATACTTTCCAATATCCTTTCTAAATCTAAACTTATCTAATTTGAATCCATTATTGCGGGTTCTCTCTTGGAGAGATATCCTCAAGTCATAAAGACGTTAGAAAGCAGTCAACACAAGGGCAGTAATGAAGTGGAATGCAAGGCTATACTATAATGCTAATTCTGCTAGGTAAATATGTAAAGGCACATACATACCTCTGCATTTATAATTAAGTGGCTGGAGCTCATTACCTGAGCGCACATGTGAGTACACACACAAACACGCGCGCGCATAGGACCCTGTACACTGTGTACATTAGGCCTATATTGGAGTATGCAACACCAGTTTGGAACCCACACCAAGCCAAGCACGTAAGGAAATTAGAGAAAGTGCAAAGGTTTGCAACAAGACTAGTCCCGGAGCTAAGGGGTATGTCCTAAGAGGAGAGGTTAAGAGAAATCGACCTGACGACACTGGAGGACATGAGAGATAAGGGGGGGGGGATATGATAACGACATATAAAATACTGAGAGGAATCGACAAGGTGGACAGAGACAGGATGTGACAGAGATGGGACACAGCAACAAGGGGACACAGTTGGAAGTTGAGGACTGAGATGAATCACAGGGATGTTAGGAAGTATTTCTTCAGTCACAGAGTTGTCAGGAAGTGGAATAGTCTGGGAAGTGATGTAGTGGAGGCAGGATCCATACATAGCTTTAAGAAGAGGTATGATAAAGCTCATGGAGCAGGAAGAGTGACCTAGTAGCGACCAGTGAAGAGGCGGGGCCAGGAGATGTGACTCGACCCTTGCAACCACAACTAGGTGTGTGACACACACAAGAAGAATGAGGACGGAGAGAAGCAACAAACAGTACCTCATGGACCAGCTGTTTGAACCGCACTTTTCCTGATGTGTACAAACGACCCACCTGAGAAATCGACTCCTTCCTCTCACTATTTGCAGATAATACACAACTGGTGAGGAATATGTAAAGCGACGAGGAGTGGAAGATGCTACAGGAAGACTTCAATAAGCTACAGTGTGATATATATATATATATATATATATATATATATATATATATATATATATATATATATATATATATAATTATTTTGAATAAGTGCCTTATATTGACGTTTTGTTATTTTATTTTGTCCTAAGATAACTTAAAAATTAGTAGCTCGCTTTATTTTAGTGGAGTTTAGATAAAAATAACTATGCACGAGAGAGATGTTTAGTTCGGTAGGTTTATCATTGTTGCTTAAGCGACCTCTCTGAGCCCGGCCATGGGCCAGGCTCGTTTGGTGCTCGTCTGGTCAACCAGGCTGTTGTAGCAGGTCACGGGCTCCACCTTGTATCACCAGGTTGTCTGGATTCTAATCGAGTCATCAGTCTCGCACACAAGGTTATGATTGCTCCAGAGTCGCACTGAGAGGTGAGAAGGAACTTTGTGAAGAATGCTTCTTTGTATAATATATATATTCAGTGTGTAATATTGGAAACACTCATCAGCACACTTTACATTTTTTATATATTATACAAAGACATTCATCACAACCTGAGAGGCCAGTCTTTCTCTTCACTACTGCTGCTTCCATTGTTTGTTTTTCTAGTTATCCTGTAGCCATTTTTGTGTTCTGCTGTATTCGCCAGCGTTTCTGTACCTGTAACCAGGTACAGCAGCATGTACCTGTAACCAGGTACAGCACCATGTACCTGTAACCAGGTACAGCACCATGTACCTGTAACCAGGTACAGCACCATGTACCTGTAACCAGGTACAGCACCATGTACCTGTAACCAGGTACAGCACCATGTACCTGTAACCAGGTACAGCACCATGTACCTGTAACCAGGTACAGCACCATGTACCTGTAACCAGGTACAGCACCATGTACCTGTAACCAGGTACAGCACCATGTACCTGTAACCAGGTACAGCACCATGTACCTGTAACCAGGTACAGCACCATGTACCTGTAACCAGGTACAGCACCATGTACCTGTAACCAGGTACAGCACCATGTACCTGTAACCAGGTACAGCACCATGTACCTGTAACCAGGTACAGCACCATGTACCTGTAACCAGGTACAGCACCATGTACCTGTAACCAGGTACAGCACCATGTACCTGTAACCAGGTACAGCACCATGTACCTGTAACCAGGTACAGCACCATGTACCTGTAACCAGGTACAGCACCATGTACCTGTAACCAGGTACAGCACCATGTACCTGTAACCAGGTACAGCACCATGTACCTGTAACCAGGTACAGCACCATGTACCTGTAACCAGGTACAGCACCATGTACCTGTAACCAGGTACAGCACCATGTACCTGTAACCAGGTACAGCACCATGTACCTGTAACCAGGTACAGCACCATGTACCTGTAACCAGGTACAGCACCATGTACCTGTAACCAGGTACACCACCATGTACCTCTAGCCAGGTACAGCACCATGTACCTCTAGCCAGGTACAGCACCATGTACCTGTAACCAGGTACAGCACCATGTACCTCTAGCCAGGTACAGCAGCATGTACCTCTAGCCAGGTACAGCAGCATGTACCTCTAGCCAGGTACAGCAGCATGTACCTCTAGCCAGGTACAGCAGCATGTACCTCTAGCCAGGTACAGCAGCATGTACCTCTAGCCAGGTACAGCAGCATGTACCTCTAGCCAGATACAGCAGCATGTACCTCTAGCCAGGTACAGCAGCATGTACCTCTAGCCAGGTACAGCAGCATGTACCTCTAGCCAGGTACAGTAACATGTACCTCTAGCCAGGTACAGTAACATGTACCTCTAGCCAGGTACAGTAACATGTACCTCTAGCCAGGTACAGTAACATGTACCTCTAGCCAGGTACAGTAACATGTTCCTCTAGCCAGGTACAGTAACATGTACCTCTAGCCAGGTACAGTAACATGTACCTCTAGCCAGGTACAGTAACATGTACCTCTAGCCAGGTACAGTAACATGTACCTCTAGCCAGGTACAGTAACATGTACCTCTAGCCAGGTACAGTAACATGTTCCTCTAGCCAGGTACAGTAACACGTACCTCTAGCCATGTACAGTAACACGTTCCTCTAGCCAGGTACAGTAACACGTACCTCTAGCCAGGTACAGTAACATGTACCTCTAGCCAGGTACAGTAACATGTTCCTCTAGCCAGGTACAGTAACACGTACCTCTAGCCAGGTACAGTAACATGTACCTCTAGCCAGGTACAGTAACATGTACCTCTAGCCAGGTACAGTAACATGTACCTCTAGCCAGGTACAGTAACATGTACCTCTAGCCAGGTACAGTAACACGTTCCTCTAGCCAGGTACAGTAACATGTACCTCTAGCCAGGTACAGTAACATGTACCTCTTGCCAGGTACAGTAACACGTTCCTCTAGCCAGGTACAGTAACACGTACATCTAGCCAGGTACAGTAACATGTACCTCTAGCCAGGTACAGTAACATGTACCTCTAGCCAGGTACAGTAACATGTACCTCTAGCCAGGTACAGTAACATGTACCTCTAGCCAGGTACAGTAACATGTTCCTCTAGCCAGGTACAGTAACATGTTCCTCTAGCCAGGTACAGTAACATGTACCTCTAGCCAGGTACAGTAACACGTTCCTCTAGCCAGGTACAGTAACACGTACCTCTAGCCAGGTACAGTAACATGTACCTCTAGCCAGGTACAGTAACACGTTCCTCTAGCCAGGTACAGTAACATGTACCTCTAGCCAGGTACAGTAACATGTTCCTCTAGCCAGGTACAGCACCATGTACCTGTAACCAGGTACAGCACCATGTACCTGTAACCAGGTACAGCACCATGTACCTGTAACCAGGTACAGCACCATGTACCTGTAACCAGGTACAGCACCATGTACCTGTAACCAGGTACAGCACCATGTACCTGTAACCAGGTACAGCACCATGTACCTGTAACCAGGTACAGCACCATGTACCTGTAACCAGGTACAGCACCATGTACCTGTAACCAGGTACAGCACCATGTACCTGTAACCAGGTACAGCACCATGTACCTGTAACCAGGTACAGCACCATGTACCTGTAACCAGGTACACCACCATGTACCTCTAGCCAGGTACAGCACCATGTACCTGTAACCAGGTACAGCACCATGTACCTCTAGCCAGGTACAGCAGCATGTACCTCTAGCCAGGTACAGCAGCATGTACCTCTAGCCAGGTACAGCAGCATGTACCTCTAGCCAGGTACAGCAGCATGTACCTCTAGCCAGGTACAGCAGCATGTACCTCTAGCCAGGTACAGCAGCATGTACCTCCAGCCAGATACAGCAGCATGTACCTCTAGCCAGGTACAGCAGCATGTACCTCTAGCCAGGTACAGCAGCATGTACCTCTAGCCAGGTACAGTAACATGTACCTCTAGCCAGGTACAGTAACATGTACCTCTAGCCAGGTACAGTAACATGTACCTCTAGCCAGGTACAGTAACATGTACCTCTAGCCAGGTACAGTAACATGTTCCTCTAGCCAGGTACAGTAACATGTACCTCTAGCCAGGTACAGTAACATGTACCTCTAGCCAGGTACAGTAACATGTACCTCTAGCCAGGTACAGTAACATGTACCTCTAGCCAGGTACAGTAACATGTACCTCTAGCCAGGTACAGTAACATGTTCCTCTAGCCAGGTACAGTAACATGTTCCTCTAGCCAGGTACAGTAACACGTACCTCTAGCCATGTACAGTAACACGTTCCTCTAGCCAGGTACAGTAACACGTACCTCTAGCCAGGTACAGTAACATGTACCTCTAGCCAGGTACAGTAACATGTTCCTCTAGCCAGGTACAGTAACATGTACCTCTAGCCAGGTACAGTAACATGTACCTCTAGCCAGGTACAGTAACATGTACCTCTAGCCAGGTACAGTAACATGTACCTCTAGCCAGGTACAGTAACATGTACCTCTAGCCAGGTACAGTAACACGTTCCTCTAGCCAGGTACAGTAACATGTACCTCTAGCCAGGTACAGTAACATGTACCTCTTGCCAGGTACAGTAACACGTTCCTCTAGCCAGGTACAGTAACACGTACATCTAGCCAGGTACAGTAACATGTACCTCTAGCCAGGTACAGTAACATGTACCTCTAGCCAGGTACAGTAACATGTACCTCTAGCCAGGTACAGTAACATGTACCTCTAGCCAGGTACAGTAACATGTTCCTCTAGCCAGGTACAGTAACATGTACCTCTAGCCAGGTACAGTAACATGTACCTCTAGCCAGGTACAGTAACACGTTCCTCTAGCCAGGTACAGTAACACGTACCTCTAGCCAGGTACAGTAACATGTACCTCTAGCCAGGTACAGTAACATGTTCCTCTAGCCAGGTACAGTAACATGTACCTCTAGCCAGGTACAGTAACATGTACCTCTAGCCAGGTACAGTAACATGTACCTCTAGCCAGGTACAGTAACATGTACCTCTAGCCAGGTACAGTAACATGTACCTCTAGCCAGGTACAGTAACACGTTCCTCTAGCCAGGTACAGTAACATGTACCTCTAGCCAGGTACAGTAACATGTACCTCTAGCCAGGTACAGTAACACGTTCCTCTAGCCAGGTACAGTAACACGTACCTCTAGCCAGGTACAGTAACATGTACCTCTAGCCAGGTACAGTAACATGTACCTCTAGCCAGGTACAGTAACATGTACCTCTAGCCAGGTACAGTAACATGTTCCTCTAGCCAGGTACAGTAACATGTGCCTCTAGCCAGGTACAGTAACATGTACCTCTAGCCAGGTACAGTAACATGTTCCTCTAGCCAGGTACAGTAACATGTACCTCTAGCCAGGTACAGTAACATGTACCTCTAGCCAGGTACAGTAACATGTTCCTCTAGCCAGGTACAGTAACATGTACCTCTAGCCAGGTACAGTAACACGTTCCTCTAGCCAGGTACAGTAACACGTACCTCTAGCCAGGTACAGTAACACGTACCTCTAGCCAGGTACAGTAACATGTTCCTCTAGCCAGGTACAGTAACATGTACTTCTAGCCAGGTACAGTAACATTTCCATACCCATGTGTAACATGGGTATGGAAATAAAGCATTGAAAAAAAAAGTGAGCTTTCACGAGAAGCCACTAAGTGAGCTAGAGTACAACTTATGTGCAAACAACCTGGTGAGTACACACTAGGTAAGCTTAGTTGAGCATGCAACAAACCATATTTTTGTATTACACTCACGTACTCCTACTTTGTACTTACCTTCCTAACCAAGTTGTACATTGTTCTCGGGCGCCCCTCCCTCCCTCACTCCTTTCTTTCTTTCTTCCCTCGCTCCCTCTGTCTCACCTCTTCCAATCCCTCTACCTTATTCACACACCATCTGTCATTCCAATAAACATTCTTCGTGGTCTCCTTTACAATTCTCTCTCCCTCCCAACTGTTATTCTTCCCTAGTTTCCTTCCCTTTCATTTTACCCCCAGCACGAAGGATGGCAGGAACCGTCTCCTAAGTTCTCGCAACTCCTAGTGGTGTGTTAGTACCTATTTGTAATTACCTATCAGAGTTTGCGTAGGGTCGAGTCTCGGCTCTTGGCCCTGGCTGTTCAACTGGCCGTAGCCAGGCTCTCTCTCTCTTTGACCTCGTAGCCTCTATCATTGTTACTCGAAATGTTATGGGTCACTCAATCTCCAGTCCGAAATTAAAAAAGTACTTCCTAACGTTCCCATTGGTCATTTGCCTCTAACTCTCATTTGAAAACCTTTTTATTCTTACGAAGCTTACAAATAGGGAACAGGATGAAGCTGGAGTCATCTGTGGGTCAGCGATTTCATTTGATCAACCGTTTCATCGAAGTCGTTATGCTATACGAACATGTTATAGACTCGAGTCATTCTAGGGAAGAATGACAGATGAAGTGATGTTCTTGCGAAAGGCACAGCCAAAGTGTAGTTGCTATTCGCTGCCAGTTTTGTGTAGAAGCTGTCTTCTAGCTGTCTGCTGCCCGTCTTGTTGTTAAGAAGAGGTCTTCTCGTTGTCCGCGAGGTGGAGCCAAGTGTGATACGAAGATAACATTGGTTGTGTATATAACAGTAATATCATCTACATCTCTCCTGTGTTGCAGGCTCTGCAGAAATGACAGATCTATTCAGGGCGGGTCCAGAAGATTCGAGTCATCTTGCTCTGTTCTCTATTCTGTCAAGAAGTCGTAGATGAGACAGAGGGCAGGCAATCCAAGAAAGTGGAGCATACTCAAGATGTGAGCGCACTTGTGACTTGTACAGAGTATTAGGCCTCCTGCCTCGATAAACTCTCATCTGTCTCTCCTGCCTCGATAAACTCTCATCTGTCTCTCCTGCCTCGATAAACTCTCATCTGTCTCTCCTGCCTCGATAAACTCTCATCTGTCTCTCCTGCCTCGATAAACTCTCATCTGTCTCTCCTGCCTCGATAAACTCTCATCTGTCTCTCCTGCCTCGATAAACTCTCATCTGTCTCTCCTGCCTCGATAAACTCTCATCTGTCTCTCCTGCCTCGATAAACTCTCATCTGTCTCTCCTGCCTCGATAAACTCTCATCTGTCTCTCCTGCCTCGATAAACTCTCATCTGTCTCTCCTGCCTCGATAAACTCTCATCTGTCTCTCCTGCCTCGATAAACTCTCATCTGTCTCTCCTGCCTCGATAAACTCTCATCTGTCTCTCCTGCCTCGATAAACTCTCATCTGTCTCTCCTGCCTCGATAAACTCTCATCTGTCTCTCCTGCCTCGATAAACTCTCATCTGTCTCTCCTGCCTCGATAAACTCTCATCTGTCTCTCCTGCCTCGATAAACTCTCATCTGTCTCTCCTGCCTCGATAAACTCTCATCTGTCTCTCCTGCCTCGATGGCTCATCTGTGTCTCCTGTCTCGATGGCTCATCTGTGTCTCCTGTCTCGATGGCTCATCTGTGTCTCCTGTCTCGATGACTCATCTGTGTCTCCTGTCTCGATGACTCATCTGTGTCTCCTGTCTCGATGACTCATCTGTGTCTCCTGTCTCGATGACTCATCTGTGTCTCCTGTCTCGATGGCTCATCTGTGTCTCCTGTCTCGATGACTCATCTGTGTCTCCTGTCTCGATGACTCATCTGTGTCTCCTGTCTCGATGACTCATCTGTGTCTCCTGTCTCGATGACTCATCTGTGTCTCCTGTCTCGATGACTCATCTGTGTCTCCTGTCTCGATGACTCATCTGTGTCTCCTGTCTCGATGACTCATCTGTGTCTCCTGTCTCGATGACTCATCTGTGTCTCCTGTCTCGATGACTCATCTGTGTCTCCTGTCTCGATGACTCATCTGTGTCTCCTGTCTCGATGACTCATCTGTGTCTCCTGCCTCGATGACTCATCTGTGTCTCCTGTCTCGATGACTCATCTGTGTCTCCTGTCTCGATGACTCATCTGTGTCTCCTGTCTCGATGACTCATCTGTGTCTCCTGTCTCGATGACTCATCTGTGTCTCCTGTCTCGATGACTCATCTGTGTCTCCTGTCTCGATGACTCATCTGTGTCTCCTGTCTCGATGACTCATCTGTGTCTCCTGTCTCGATGACTCATCTGTGTCTCCTGTCTCCCTCTCCTCTGGAGTAACTTTGGTTTAAGTCTACGATGCTGTATCATTTCTATATTTTTGAATTTTCATTCTCACTTCTTATTCTCACATGGTCTTTTCCAGTTTTTCTGCTTCTTTTCCTGGTTATTGTATTCACCTATATGTTATTGCAGGGGTCGATTCACTGCTCCTGGCCCCACGCATCTTTGTTTCTACTCCCTTGTGTTTGGTTTCAAGGGTCGCATCTCAACTCAGCGTTGTGAGCGCTGATGCGTGTGCTTGTGTACATGCGTGTGCTTGTGTACATGCGTGTGCTTGTGTACATGCGTGTGCTTGTGTACATGCGTGTGCTTGTGTACATGCGTGTGCTTGTGTGCATGCGTGTGCTTGTGTACATGCGTGTGCTTGTGTACATGCGTGTGCTTGTGTACATGCGTGTGCTTGTGTACATGCGTGTGCTTGTGTACATGCGTGTGCTTGTGTACATGCGTGTGCTTGTGAACATGCGTGTGCTTGTGTACATGCGTGTGCTTGTGTACATGCGTCTGCTTGTGTACATGCGTGTGCTTGTATACATGCGTGTGCTTGTGTACATGCGTGTGCTTGCGAACATGCGTGCCAGGCAGGCAGCCAGGCAGGCAGCCAGGCAGGCAGCCAGGCAGGCAGCCAGGCAGGCAAGTGGGGAAGGCAGCAGCAGCTCACCAGCGCTGCATCAACACTGATTTTATCAACAATGATCCATGCTTGAGACACCCAAACCCTTTCCCCTACCACTCAATACCCTACAAATATTAAAAAAAAAGGAGAGGTTTGATTGTCCCTCCCTCTCTTTCCTCCCTCCCTCATTCTCTCCCTCCCTTTCCAGCCCTATAACCCACAAACCCCTTTGACCGATCCTTATGGAATATTCTCCCAGTCTTTTCTACGTAACCGAGTTACTGGCGGCGCTATTGTTGATATTTTAACCACTCTATCTTTGGCGTCCAGGGAGGGGGGGGGGGCTGAGCACAGTGTGTGTGTGTACTCACCTAGTTGTAGTTGCAGGGGTCGATTCATAGCTCCTGGCCCCGCCTCTTCACTGGCCGCTACTGGGTCACTACCTGCGCCATGAGCTTTACTTTATCATACCTCTTCTTAAAGCTATGTATGGAGCCTGCCTCCACTACATCGCTTCCTAAACTATTCCACTTCCCGACCACTCTGACTGAAGAAATACTTCCTAACATCTCTGTGATTCATCTGAGTCTTCAACTTCCAACTGTGTCCCCTTGTTGCTGTGTCCCATCTCTGGAACATTCTGTCTCTGTCCACTTTGTCAATTCCTCTCAGTATCTTATATGTTGTTATCATGTCCCCCCTATCTCTCCTGTCCTCCAGTGTCGTCAGGTCGATTTCCCTTAACCTCTCCTCGTAGGACATACCCCTTAGCTCCGGGACTAGTCTTGTTGCAAACCTTTGCACTTTCTCGAGCTTCTTCACGTGCTTGGCTAGGTGTGGGTTCCAAACTGGTGCTGCATACTCCAGTATGGGCCTAACGTACACAGTATACAGGGTCCTGAACGATTCTTTATTAAGATGTCTGAATGCTGTTTTTAGGTTTGCTAGGCGCCCATATGATACAGCAGTTATTTGGTTGATGTGCGCCTCAGGAGATGTTGCTGGTATTATACTCACCCCAAGATCTTTTTCCTTGATTGATGTTTGCAGTCTCTGGCCCCCTAGACTGTACTCCGCCTGCGGTCTTCTTTGCCCTTCCCCAATCATCATGACTTTGCACTTGGTGGGGTTGAACTCCAGGAGCCAATTGCTGGACCAGGCTTGCAGTCTGTCCAAATCCCTTTGTAGTTCTGCCTGGTCCTCGTCCGATTGAATTCTTCTCATCAACTTCACATCATCTGCAAACAGGGACACTTCGGAGTCTATTCCTTCCGTCATGTCGTTCACAAATACCAGAAACAGCACTGGTCCCAGGACTGACCCCTGTGGAACCCCGCTCGTCACCGGCGCCCACTCTGACACCTCGCCACGTACCATGACTCGCTGCTGTCTTCCTGACAGGTATTCCCTGATCCATTGTAGTGCCTTCCCTGTTATACCTGCCTGGTCCTCCAGCTTCTGCACTAATTTCTTGTGTGGAACTGTGTCAAACGCCTTCTTACAATCCAAGAATATGCATTCTAACCACCCCTCTCTCTCTTGTCTTATTGCTGTCACCCTGTCGTAGAACTCCAGTAGGTTTGTGACACAGGATTTCCCGTCCCTGAAACCGTGTTGGCCGTCGTTGATAAGCTCATTCCTTTCTAGGTGCTCTACCACTCTTCTCCTGATAATCTTCTCCATGACCTTGCATACTATACATGTCAGTGACACTGGTCTGTAGTTTAGTGCTACGTTCCTGTCTCCTTTTTTAAAAATTGGAACTACATTTGCTGTCTTCTATACCTTAGGTAGTTGCCCTGTTTCGATAGATGTGTTGAAGATCGTTGTTAGGGGTACACATAGCTCCTCTGCTCCCTCTCTCAGGACCCATGGAGAGATGTTATCCGGCCCCATCGCCTTTGAGGTATCTAGCTCTCCTCGTAGGACATACCCCTTAGCTCCGGGACTAGTCTTGTTGCAAACCCTTGCACTTTCTCTAGCTTCTTTACGTGCTTGGCTAGATGTGGGTTCCAAACTGGTGCTGTATACTCCAGTATGGGCCTAACGTACACAGTGTACAGAGTCCTGAACGATTCTTTAGTGTGTGTGTGTGTGTGTGTGTGTGTGTGTGTGTGTGTGTGTGTTAGTTATCGCTTGTAGTGTACCTTGCACGGGACACAACATTGCCTCCAGCCACGGAGACACAACCTTCCTGCACACAAACACCATTACAGCAACAGTGGACCAGCAAAAGCAGTGGACCAACAGAAGCAGTGGACCAACAGAAGCAGTGGACCAGCAGAAGCAGTGGACCAGCAGAAGCAGTGGACCAGCAGAAGCAGTAGACCAGCAAAAGCAGTGGACCAGCAAAAGCAGTGGACCAGCAAAAGCAGTGGACCAGCAAAAGCAGTGGACCAGCAAAAGCAGTGGACCAGCAAAAGCAGTGGACCAGCAGAAGCAGTGGACCAGCAGAAGCAGTGGACCAGCAGAAGCAGTGGACCAGCAGTAGCAGTGGACCAGCAGTAGCAATGGACCAACAAAAGCAGTGGAGCAACAAAAGCAGTGGAGCAACAAAAGCAGTGGAGCAACAAAAGCAGTTGAGCAACAAAAGCAGTTGAGCAACAAAAGCAGTGGACCAACAAAAGCAGTAGACAAACAAACATTAGACAAACTATAGAAACAGACCAACCCGAAGCAGTAGACCAACAGAAGCAACAGACAAAATGAATAAACACTGGACCAACAGAAGCAATAGACAAACAGAAGCAGTAGACCAACAAAAGCAAAAGAAAAAAATGAATAAACGAACAGTAGACCAACAACAGTTGCTTACCTACCTATCTGGAGTCTACCTGGAGGATATTCCGAGGATCAACGCCCCCGCGGCCCGGTCCATGACCCGGCCTCCCGGTGGATCAGGGCCTGATCAACCAGGCTGTTACTGCTGGCCACACGTAGTCTAACGTACGAACCACAGCCCGGCTAATCCGGCACCGACTTTAAATATCTCTCCAGCTCCCTCTTGAAGGCAGCCAAGGGTCTACTGGTAATTCCCCTTATGCATGGTGGGAGGCTGTTGAGCAGTCTTGGGCCCCGGACACTTACTGTGTTTTCTCTTAGTGTACCAATGGCTCCCCTAGTTTTCATTGAGAGTATTTTGCATCGCCTGCCCAGTCCTTTACTCTCGTAGGGAGTGATTTCTGTGTGCAGATTAGGGACCATTCCTTCTAGGATTTTCCAAGTGTAGATTATGATACATCTCTCTCGCCTGCGTTCCAGCGAGTACAAGTCAAGTGCTTCCAAGCGTTCCCAGTAGTTAAGGTGTTTCATGGAACTTATATGTGCAGTAAAGGTTCTCTGTACACTCTAGATCTGCAATTTCACCTGCTTTGATCGGAGATGTTAATATACAGCAGTATTCCATCTCTTGTTTTGAACGTTCTCATTATCCATCCTATCATTTTCTTCGCAGTTGTGATCATGGCACTGTTGTGATCCTTGAAAGTGAGATCCTCAGACATTACCACTCCCAGGTCCCTCACACTACTTTTCAGCAGTATTGTACAGAGTTTGTAGTATACTCTGTTCTAGTTATTATCTCCTCCAGTTTTCCATAACGGAGTAGTTGGAATTTTACTTCATTGAACATCATATTGTTTTCCGTTGCTTGACAATAACTGATCAAAAAAAAAGCTTCAATAACTTAACAAATAAGTTCACAGAAATCGTGGGAAAACACTAACAATAATAGATGGAATAATCAACTAACAGAGATAAGACTGCAGCACAACAGAGGCAGAAGTAGCACAACAGAGATAACAGCAGCAGCACAACAGAGATAGCAGCAGCACCACAACAGAGGCAGCAACACAAAAGAGTAGCCTCTCTCTCTGGACAGAAGAGACCGAAATAGCAAAATGGAAGGCTCTCTCCCTACACTTTCTTTACTGTGGTCTCACACTAAAGAGGGAAAAAGAGAGAGAGAAAGAGAGAGAGAGAGAGAGA
>WNWK01002617.1:22500-135000 GCA_009830355.1 Cherax destructor | reverse complement strand
CGCCATCCAGTGGCTTTATCAATACATGGACATAATGCGAAGAGTTTAGAAATATATACAACAGACAGCTGAAGATGAGGTAATCAGTCCCTCAGCCTATGAACAAGTGAAGAGAACCGTAGTCTTGAAGAATCTGGTTTCCACTGAGAAATCCAGACGATCCATCGTTTGTTTCAGGGCCGAAACGTTGTCCAGTTTTCACTTCTAACTTCTGGGTTTGATGTGAATTGTTGCAGCCATTGTATTGCGATTTATTCTTACTGTTTATACGATATATATTACTGCTGGCAGTAATAGTATACAATACCGACAACACAGCAACACCATGGCATCTTGATAGACGATACCACACAATAGAGCGAAAAACTAATGTCAAAGACCTGGGAGTGATCATGTCAGAGGATCTCACCTTCAAGGACCATAACACCGTAGCAATCGCATCTGCTAGAAAAATGACAGGATGGATAATGAGAACCTTCAAAACTACGGATGCAAAGCCCATGTTGACACTTTACAAATCGTTTGTTTTATCTAGGCTGGAATATTGCTGCACACTAACTGCGCCTTTCAAGGCAGGTGAAATTGCTGACCTTGAAAATGTGCAGAGAACCTTCACCGCACGCATAACTGCGATAAACCACCTCAATTACTGGGAACGCTTGAAGTTCCTAAACCTGTACTCCCTAGAACGCAGGCGGGAGAGATACATTGTTATATACATGTGGAAAATTCTCGAGGGATTAGTACCAAACTTGCACACGAGAGTCACTCCCTACGAAAGCAAAAGACTCGGCAGGCGATGTAACATCCCCCCAATGAAGAGCAGGGGTGCCACTAGCACGTTGAGGGACAACACAATAAGTGTCAGGGGCCCAAGATTGTTCAACTGCCTCCCAGCATACATAAGGGGGATTACCAACAAACCCCTGGCTGTCTTCAAGCAGGCACTGGACAGGCACCTAAAGTCGGTACCTGACCAGCCAGGCTGTGGTTCGTACGTTGGACTGCGTGCGGCCAACAGTAACAGCCTGGTTGATCAGGATCTGGTCCAACACGAGGCCTGGTCACAGACCGGGCCGCGGGGGCGTTGACCCCTGGAATTCTCTCCAGGTAAACTCCAGGTAATACGTATTATCGATACTCTGTCTACATGGTGCAGCGATACGTATTAGTGACACACTGTAGAAGAACTAGGTATACGAACTCCGTCAGTGTGTGAGGTAAAGACTTCACACACTGACCCCACCCATTCACCACCTGACCTGACTTCTCTCCCATTGACTGGAAAGGTATGGTGATACCGACAGTATGTAGATAAAAAGGCAGATGCAGCTCAGTGATGATAAAGGCAAAGTCCTAATCCTCGGGAATGTAAATAACCTTAGCACTTATGAACTCAATAATATGGAACCTGATAATAAGAACACGAAAGAAGGAACACTGCAGCAGGCCTACTGGCCCATGCGAGGCAAGTCCAAGTCCTCACCGGCCCAAGCCAATGACCCAACTTAGGTCAGGTCACATTCACTTAAGGAAGGAGCACGGCATCTGACCTAGTAGCACAAGCTAGCCAGGTCCAACTCACACCCACCCACACTCATGTATTTATCTAACCTATTTTTAAAACTACACAACGTTTTAGCTTCTATGACGTTACTCGGGAGTTTGTTCCACTCATCCACAACTCTATTACCAAACCAGTGCTTTTAATATACATAATATTAATAACCTTGGCACTTATGTATTCAATAATATAGAATTTGACAATACAGAATGTGAAAAGGACTTGGGAGTGATGGCAAGCAGAAATCTGAAGCCAAAACAAGTGCCTAAGTGTACGTAGCAAGTCCTGAGAGTTCGCTAGGCTTTATATCAAGAAGCGTAAATAACAGGGAGGCCAGAGGTTATTTTGCAGCTGTATAAATCATTATTTAATCACAGAACTGGTGGAGCTTGAGCTCACTGCTAATGACTCAGATTATGCTGCTCTATTCTGGTCTTCCTACTACAGAATGGATATAAATGCGTTAAATAACATAGAGAAAAGGCTGACGAAATTTATCCACTGAATAAGATAGACTGAGGGTCCTGAACCTTCATTCTCTTTAAAGACGTAGAATGAGGGAAGATATGATCGATATATGTCCTCCTAGACTATGAAGTTGAACACATCTCCAGGCTGAGGGACTGATCACATCTCTGTTTCTGTTTTCTCTATATTTGCCTCCTCCGTATTCGACTGGTAAAGCCTACTATGTAGGTGGAACGTTTCGGAATTAGGATACCTAACCGTTGCTAATGTCTATTATCTACCATGCTCGAGATATACACTGGAAGAGGGGCATAAATAAAATAGATATTGACGAGTGACTAAAATACATTTGCAACATTAGGGTTGCAATAAAGATACCCATGTGTTGCATATGTGCCTTGTTCATTATCTTTTCGGTCTTGTATACTATCAATAATACGTGTGTAACAATTGGAATCCTTGAAGAAATAGACATGTGCAAAAACTGGGTATCTTTATTATGTAGACGTTACGCTAACCAGTGGCTTCATCAATGCAATGCAGGGACAAACACGGAAGGCCGAAGATGTAGAAAATGAGTTAATCAGTCCCTCTGCCTAGCAGGTTTGGTAGTGTTGTGTGCCATTACTGCTACCATACCTGTCTGACACAGAAACACCATAGAATCTTGGTACAGAGGATACCTTCAACCTGTTTGCTAACCTCTGGCCTAACTCTTGGACATGACTTACTTCCACTAGTGGGTCCGCCCACAGTGGCAATATCTTCAACTGCTGCACCTCATCCGACTCGTATATAAGCGACCATTTTCCTGCCTATGCTTCAGATACATCAAGACTACGCTGGTGAACACCTTCATCTAGGCTGGGGGACTGATTACCTCATCTTCTACGGTCTCCACTTTCAGCACCTTCAAATGCCCGCTGGACTGAATTGGTAAAACAACTGGACGGGGAAACCTCTGGTAATAAAGATATTCAGGTGTTACATAATGTGTCTCATTCATCACACAGCAGCAGGTACTGGACACCATTATTATGTTCATATTGATGCACGGTGTACATCATATTGATGCACGGTGTACATCATATTGATGCACGGTGTACATCATATTGATGCACGGTGTACATCATATTGATGCACGGTGTACATCATATTGATGCACGGTGTACATCATATTGATGCACGGTGTACATCATATTGATGTACGGTGTACATCATATTGATGCACGGTGTACATCATATTGATGTACGGTGTACATCATATTGATGTACGGTGTACATCATATTGATGTACGGTGTACATCATATTGATGCACCGTTTACAGCATACTCATACTGTTTACAACATATTGATACTGTTTACAGCATATTGATACTGTTTACAGCATAGTGATACACCGTTTACAACATATTGATACACTGTTTACAGCATATTGATACTGTTTACAGCATATTGATACTGTTTACAGCATAGTGATACACCGTTTACAACATATTGATACACCGTTTACAGCATATTGATACACTGTTTACAACATATTGATACACTGTTTATTTCATGTTAATTCACTGATAAGACATTTTGATGTCTTATCTGCTCTGCTTTTTATTCCTGTTCCTTATTCCAGCTTTTGTTTCTTATTCTAGCTCTCTCTTTTTGTTCCATTTATTGTTCCTTATTCTTGCATTTTGTTCTACCTCTCATTCCTTGTTTTAGCTCTTTATTCCTATTCTTAGATCCAGCTCTTGTCTCTTCCTACTTCTTATATACTCTTAAACCTTTTCCTTGTTCCTTCTTTGTTTTTGCCATTATTCTTGTTCCTTGCTCCATCTCCCATACCTTGCTTCTCTTGCCTGTTCCTCTTCCTTGGTGTTGCTCCCTCCGTCTTTCTTATGTCCTGTTTGCGCTCACCCCTTCAGCTAATTCTCTTATCTCTTTTTATCAGTGTGCTTTATGCTTCCTTCTTCCGCTCCTTACTCTCTCTGCTGCTCTTCCCACGCCTGCTTTATTTCTTTCCTTTCTGTCTCCCTTTTCTTACGGTTTCTCACCTTTAAAGTAACTATAGTTCTACAGTATCGTACAAACTTTATAATATAATATATATATATATATACATACATATAAATGCTTTATTAATAGACAGAATACATTTATAGAAAACACAAACATGAACATGAATACAATGGTACAATATGTCAAAGATTATGAATCTCCTCCAGCTCCTCCGAAGCCGGACGCGAGCCAAGTATGCAGCATGCGTTTCCCCTCTGGATGGCCACGCTGAGACGCTGGAACATGAACGTGGCTGCCCTTGGGTCCCTGGTGGTGTCGATGAGTCTGGAACCCAGTTCTTTAAGGAAACGTGTTGCATTTTTTCCCCACGCTCCCAAGGTCTCTGATCCCACTGGGACAAATTTATACTGTTGGCTTATGTCCCTGTACTTGCCGATCTTGTACTCCTCTCTGTGGTCAGCAGCTCCTCCCTGTCGCCCAACACTGTGATGGATGTAGGTGTCAGCCAGTGTCGACACACAGGTATAAGCCTATGCTAAGAGCTTGCCATTCTTCCAAGGATAGATGGTGATCCCGTCGGGGCGGTTTGCTGGGTTGTGGGCATTGTTGGCTGCTAGTGATCGAGGCTCTCTCTCGGCTGGGCATCCAGCTGTAGCAAGGGTTCTCTTTATGATGTCGTTGACCTCATTGTGTCATGCATGCCAACCATATATATATACTTATTCTATATATATATACTCATTCTCTCATTCATTCATTCTCTCTCTCTGTCTCTTTTTTTCTCTCTCTCTCTCTCTCTCTCTCTTTCTCTCTCTCTCTCTCTCTCTCTCTCTCTCTCTCTCTCTCTCTTTCTCTCTCTTTCTCTTTCTCTCTCTTTCTCTTTATCTCTCTTTCTCTTTATCTCTCTTTCTCTTTATCTCTCTTTCTCTTTATCTCTCTTTCTCTTTATCTCTCTTTCTCTTTATCTCTCTTTCTCTTTATCTCTCTTTCTCTTTATCTCTCTTTCTCTTTATCTCTCTTTCTCTTTCTCTTTCTCTTTCTCTCTCTTTCTCTCTCTCTCTCTCTCTGGATTCCTCCCCAGCCGGAGTCACGCCCCGGGACCTATTAGGATTTATTGATACAGCCAATCCAGCGCAGGAAGTGTGCTGGTAGCTATGGTGGTGACGGTGGTGGTGGTGGTGACGGCGGCGGCGGCGACAATAGTGAGTGATTGTAGTGGTGAGGGTAACAGTGTTGGTGAGTGTGGTGATGAAGGTGTGCGCTACAACACAGTTTTGCCTCACACTTCACAATGGCGCACCATCAGCTAGTGAGAGTCGCAGCAACCAAATGTGACGGTCTCCATATTATAATTAGTAGTAGTAGTATATTTATGGAGATGCGCCGAACCCGTACTGATCGTGAGATAATCAGGTTTTAAATAACAAAAATAAGGCACAATACCGTGAATGGAACAATACACACACAATCCGCACATAGAAGAGAGGAGCTTACGACGACGTTTCGGTCCGACTTGGATCATTTACAAAGTGTGACTTTGAAAATGGTCGTCGTCGTAAGCTCCTCTCTTTTTTTATATGTGCGGGTTGTGTGTGTATAATCAGGTTTTGTCAGTGGGTAGTCGAGAACAACATGGTTCTCCAACTGCCTTAATATGGACGGAATGAAGAACTCAAAATGGACACTGTATACAAAACTCGAGATTCATAAAACAGAACAAAAGGAATACGTGAAGGACCTGGAAGTAATAATGTCGACTGACCTTTCTTTCAAAGAACATAAGGCAAATGTCACGACAACCAGAAAGATGACGAGGTGGATAATTAGAACTTTTAAAACAAGAGAAATAGTGGCAGTGACACTATTCAAATAGCTTGTGCTCTCTCGCTTAGAATATTGTTAAGTTTTGACATCCCCGTTCAAGGTTTGGGAGTTATCAGAATTGGAACAGATACAGAGATCATTTAAGGCCACAGAGCCAATAAAACATTTAAATTACTTGGAATGCTTCAGAGTCCTAAATATGTACTCGCAGGAGTGGAGGAAAGATATTTGATAATATATACAAGGAAAGTACTTGAGGGCCTAGTCCTGAATCTGCACACTGACATATATATAGAAATCTTCAAGAGGAAACTGAACAAGTATCTCCATCAAGTGCCAGATCAACCCGGCTGTGATGGATTTGTGGGCCAGTGGATCGCCTGTTTGATCAAGCAAGTACCAGACGAGCCTAGCTCAGGGCCGGGCTCGAGTAGAAAAACTCTTGAAACTCAAGAGGTAAATGTGTACGGAAGAGTGTGTGTACATGACCTGAGGTCACAGCAGTAGCGCTCTACACTATATTCACAAGTGATTGGTAAAGATTCGTCCAGCGTTCACTGGCCGAGTGTGTACTCACCTAACTGTGGTTGCAGGGGTCGATTCATAGCTCCTGGCCCCGATGTGTGTGTGTGTGTACGCCCACACACGCGCGCGCGCGCACGCACACGCACACACACACACACACACACACACACACACAAACAAGGGGTCACAATTGGAAGTTGAAGAGAGAAGGACCTAGTAGCAATCAGTGAAGAGGCGGGGCCAGGAGCTATGAATCGACCCCTGCAACCACAAATAGGTGAGTACACACACACACACATTTAATTTCACAACTACGAGTGTTGTAGTCTGGCCTGGAGCCAGGCCTCCCTGTTGATTGCCTGGTCACCAAGACTTGCTATTGGCGGCCTCCGGCCCACATATCCATGACAGCTTGGTTGATCTGGCATACCGCGGAGGTAATGATCCAGTTTCCTCTAATATTTTTTTTCAATTGTTTTAGCAATATTTTTGATATCTGCTCATTGCATGATGAGATGTCGAGGCCAACGGATGTTGACTTATTGCATCCAGCCTGGTTGACCAAGCAAGCAAGACGAGCCTGGTCCAAGGCTGGCCTCCCAAAGTAGAAAAACTCTCGAAATTCATCAAAGATTATGGTGCCCCTGCTTTTTCACTGGGTCTATTTGTACATTTCCTCCCGTATATGTCACTCCAATACGCTGTCATAGTAATGCACAGATTTGGGACTAGGTCCTCCAGTGGCTTCCAAGTGTATATTATCACGTATCTCTCTTGCCTTCTCTCCAGAGAAAGCGAGAATGTACTCTCCAGGGAATACATTCCCAGTTCTTTAAGTCATTCCTAGGACTTTAAATGTTGTGTTGGCTCAATGTAAACACAAGACTCTCAATTTTTGTCCAACTCTGCTATCTCATCCACCTTGAATCGAACTGTCAACAATGTGATTTGAATGGTCACCAGTGTCATTATTTCTCTTCTTATGAAGATTATCAATATTCATTCTGCAATTTTCCTGGCCCTTGTAACACTTGATTTACTGGGTTCTTTAATCGATAGATCATTTAACATTATTATACCTAGGTCTTTTACGTTATCTTTGGTTTTACAGGGGCGACGCTCCCGTGTTTTGTATATCGTTCCACTTTTCACTGCCTCATTCTTTTTGTTTCTGAACAATTAGAATTTATCTTCAATGAATATCATGTTAATTTATACTGCCCACTGAAAAAATTAAGTTTATATCCATTTAAAATTGTTCGTTGTCCTCTACAAAAGTGACTTTCACACTATTTTCTGTAACGTCCGCAAATAATATTACAAAGCTGTGGCTTTATATATATTATTGTGACCACGAACTAGTGGTATTGAATCAATAACACTGCGACTAGCCGAGGATTCGAGCCCATGTTCGAGTGTTGTTATTGATTCAATGCCAAATACCACTCGTTCGTGGTCACAATAATATACATACTGCTTGTGGAGGCTAGTACACCAAACGGGGATAAGAATGAAATTAGCTTAGAGGCGTCCACACCACCGTATGTCCTCGGGTAGCGAGTACAACATTCAGTTCTGCTGGATGCGCTACTCTTAAGGATTGTGTGGTTCAATCCACTGTGTGGGCGAAACGTTGTCAATAAAGGATCACATTATACTGATTATGTGTTTATATTTCCACCACGTCTTGCGGTGAATGACCCCATATGAGTTTAGCGCTTAACATGAATTAAACAAACAATTACGAAGGATTTAGGCCAGAGATACATTTATCAGCATTCCCGCGACTACAAAGTACTGGATAACATTTAATACCTATACCTGTCCCATGAACCAGGAGGCTTTAAAAAGTTTATGTTGATGCACATGAAGGTCAGTATTAAAGCATGAGTAAAATTTTAATGGACAAAAAAAATAATAATATAAGCACTTCAATTTAACTTTTGAAATAACTTTTTTTTTAAGCCAGAAAAGTTAAATAATATTGTAAATAATGAAAGAGCCCACGTGAGGTACTCTTTCCCACGACCCCTCCTTACCCACGACCCCTCCTCTATTTCCCTCCTTACCCACGACCCCTCCTCTATTTCCCTCCTTACCCACGACCCCTCCTCTACTTCCCTCCTTACCCACGACCCCTCCTCTACTTCCCTCCTTACCCACGACCCCTCCTCTACTTCCCTCCTTACCAACGACCCCTCTACTTCCCTCCTTACCAACGACCCCTCCTCTACTTCCCTCCTTACCCACGACCCCTCCTCTACTTCCCTCCTTACCCACGACCCCTCCTCTACTTCCCTCCTTACCCACGACCCCTCCTTTACTTCCCTCCTTACCCACGACCCTTCATCTTCCCTCCACTGCCACCCACCCGCCTCATCTGCCCCATTCCCTGTACCATCCACTATCCCATATCATCCTTTTCCTTCAGCCATCCTCCACCCAGGGAGTGTGGAGGGGAGGTGAGCAACCAGGTTCACGATCAGCTTTTGTTCATGAGACAACTACTTCCTAGAGAGTTTTCATGTAGAAACCCAACATTGATCCGCCTTCCCTCCCTCTTCCCCTTCTCCCTCTCTTTAATTTGAACGTCTGCTGCTTTAAGCAACTTTTAATCAGAGTAATAAAGCATCAACACGTCGGTGGGTTGATACTATGTATAGTCTAAAGGAATAAATCATTGAGTCCAGGAGAGACATAGAGAGTTGAAAGCCATAAGCGAAATTGAGAAAAATCCAAAATGCTTCTTATACGCAAAATCCAAGTCAAAAACATCTAATATCGGGCCATTGATTAAAGATGTGACATACTGACGACAGCAAAGAAACGAGTGAAGTACTTAAGTCCCAGTACGACTCAAGTGCTCAGTGAGCCACTAATTAGCCTTATGACTGACGACTCAAATGAGTTCTTCACGAGACAAAATAATGGAGACATCTCCGTGATTTCTGATATAACTTTAACCCCACTTGACTTTGACGATGTCATTGATTGCATTCCCGAGCAGTCCGCCCCAGGCCCACACTTGTCGGACTTTACATTCATCAAGAATTGCAAGAAATCCCTATGACGTGTCAAATATTTTATATAAAGCCTACACACTCCACAAAGGTGGAAGTAAAGCAATAACAAAAACTATAGAGTATAGACCAACAGCCGTAACATTCCACATTATTAAGATCTTTGAAAGGGTTTTAAGAAACAAGATTACCAATAACATGGAATCGTAGCAAATGCAAATCCCAGGTCAACATGGGTTCAGAACACGTAGCTCCTTTCGCACTTGCTGGACCACTACAACAGTCTTGAATGCACTTGAACACAAGCAAAATGCTTGTGTTCACTGACTTTCCCAAAAACTTCAAGTGCGACCATGGGGTAATTACGCACAAAATGTATGCAAATGGAATAATTGGGAACGTGGGCAGATAGGTATTTAACTTCCTATCGTATAGAACCCAAACAGTAATAGCAAAGGTAGTGAAATCTGGGGCTGCTACAGTGAATTATAACTAAATAAAGCGCTAAACCGACAAGGGTCATGCAGAGCTGTGCTACAGTGAAAAGTTCTGTCCCCTAAGGCACAGTACACGCCCCCACTTATTTCCTTGTTCTTAATTCCGACATAAACAGGGAAAATATACAGAGAACCTTCACAGCTTGTATAAACTCAAACACCTAAATAACTGGCAGCGCCTAAAGTCCTATTACGAACACTGGTACAATAAGGCCAGCGACCTGGTCGTAATGGGTCTCAAAGTGGAGCAAACAAACTCAGCAATAGTATATAACTTGTATTTCCTTCACCAGATATAATTTGCCAGATATATAAAAGTATGGACACTATTTACAGAGGTTAAATAGTAAGTGTACCACACGGTGACAAAAGATGGCAAAAGCAGAAGCCAGAGAGAGTGGACCGTATCAACCAGCAGGTAGGCAAGTCTGACAATGCTTACCACAAGTGAACCACGTTGCTTCAGCTTTGGTGGGCTTGCCTGTGCTTGGCCAATGAACCAAAGTATAATGATTTAACGACGGGTACCCTATTGATCGTTAAACCACTAGCACCCGGTTCGCTGGTTGGGAGGCAGCCTATATGGGAGTGTGACATACGCCGAATAAATTGTAACATACTCTTAGCATGCCACAAGTCCTCAGGCCTGTATTTATTAGAACATAGGCGAGAAAGATACTGGAGGGATTGGTACCAAACCCGCATACCGAAATTACTGCTGATGAACACAAGAGGCGTTTTAACAGACGGTTTAGAATACCTCCAATGAAAAGCAGGGGGGGGGGGTGATGAGTACACAGAGAAATCAATGGGTGTTAAGGAACTACGACTCTTCAATACTCTTTCATGCATCAAGGGGGTTACCAACAGACCTCTGGCTGTCTTCAAGAGGGAACTCGACAGATTCCTCAAAACAGTTTCTGAACAGCCGGGTTGTGGTGCATACGTTGGACTGCGGGTGGCGGGTACTAATAGCTTGATCGATCAGACCAGTAACCAGGAGGCCTGGTATAGGACCGGGCAGCGGGAGTGGTGACCTTCGGAAGATAATTTCACTATTGCATCACAATAAACACCACCGTCTGTTACTTCCTACCAGGCCTCGACCATAGAGCCAGCAACACTCAGATTCTCCAGACAGCAATCATCCGTCCCAGCCACGGAGCCACCACCATTCCCGATTGCTAAACAATCATCCGTGTCCCAGCCACGGAGCCACCACCATTCCCGATTGCTAAACAATCATCCGTGTCCCAGCCACGGAGACACCACCATTCCCGATTGCTAAACAATCATCCGTGTCCCAGCCACGGAGCCACCACCATTCCCGATTGTTAAACAATCATCCGTGTCCCAGCCACGGAGCCACCACCATTCCCGATTGCTAAACAATCATCCGTGTTCCAGCCACGGGACCAATGAAATCACCATTTACATATGACTCCTGTACTGAGCGTAGCATAACCTAGAGACCCACGTCAGGAGACACTTTACTAACCCACAAATGACGAAGGCAAGGGACGGACGGACATGAAGGCATAATAAGTGTCAGCAGAAGAGATCACCTTGACACTCCGGATCAGCAGTTGTTAAAATAATAATATTTATTTCTACAAGTACATTTACAATGTATACAGGCCTAGTCCCTAGGCCGTTTATTATGCAGAGCATTTCAGGCAAATTAGGTCAATTTTGTCCCCAGGATGCGACCCACACCAGTCGACTAACACCCAGGTACCTATTTTACTAATAGGTGAACATGGACAGCAGGTGTCACACGTCCTGTTTCCACCCGTACCGGGGATTGAACCACGGACCTCAGTGTGAGAGCTGAGTGCGCTAGCAATCAGCTCTCACACATTTAGCTCTCACATATTTAGCAAAATTAGGCATACCCGGGGGCGCTGACCCCGGAAACGCCCTCCAGGTATACCCGCTGTGTGCGGCTACTGAATTATATATATGATAGTTGCATAGTGGAAACAAAAGCATGCCGTGGTTGCCCTTGTCATTTTGCACCAGGCACGAAGGGTTGTATGCACCAAGTAATGAAATCTGCCAGCCTGAGCAGCGAAATTTTAGTAGGTAGATGGGATCAGTAGCTTCGAGGGCTTAAAAGGTTTCCTGCAGCAGAGCTGGGGTTAGCTAAGGGATGGGCGGGAGGTGCACGCAGGAAAAAGTGTGGGAGAGGAGGGGAGGGAGGGAGAGGAGGGAGGGAGAGGAGGGAGGAAGGGGAGGATCAAAGGCTATGACAAAAACACGCAAACAAACTTCGGCGACCAACCAGCAAGTTGGCCATCTCCCACGACCACGACAATAACACCAGCCTCCCTCTTTCCCTCCCTCCTACATCCCCCCTCTCTCTCTCTCCCTCTTCTCTACGCCCCCTTCCCCACTTTGATGTATCATTTCCCCTTTTCTCTCTCTTTCTTCCCCCATTTCCTCCCATGCAGTCCACTCCCCTCTTCTCGCTCGTTGTACGCTTCCTCTACTCTTTGATCTATCCCTTCAGTCTTTTTTCCGGTCTTCCCTATACTCTCTCCCTCTCTCTCCGCTTTAAGATCAGAGAGATTTAAGTTCCAAAATCACTGAAAGTTCACGTCACAGCTTAGGCCAAACAGGAACTTGTTACATTAAGCACGATCACTCTTGCCTACTTGAGCCAGAGCTTTCATTTGGTCAGTTAACGCGATCTGTCGAATGATTTTGTTGCAAGAACTCTCTCAAAATGAAAATTAATAGATGAGAGTTGGCAAGTCTTCCATCTCCCACAACCACACAAAGTGGATTCTTTCAATGTGTTGGTATGTTAGCTGAGGTAAGGTTGGATGAGACAAGGTATGCCAGCAGTCTTCAAGTGACAATGTTCAGTACTGGATTATGAATCGTGGAGGTCCTAGGGAAAAGGGCCCCTGAAACTTCATTGATAAATTATATGCAGGTGTAAATCTTATGTCGTGTCAACCAACTCCGAGGGAAACTTATTTAAAAATAAAAAACCTCATAATAAAAGTTTATTGAAAAGTAAATCAGATTACCCAGAACCTTGTTTTGTGGAAGTCCCGAAGGTAGACCCTCAGTTGTCTTCACCACTCCCCCCCCCCCATCACTTTAATCTCTAATACTGAACTATGCTTAGGTAGCCGAGACACAAATGGGAAGAGGAAGGAACCACAGTAACTGGTGGAGATATTGAGAAAGATCTTCAGGTTGCAGCAACAGATAAGGGGTGTCTCTGACCCTCCTCATGACGGCCGAGAAAAAAAACACACACCTTTAACAGTCATGCTGCAGTAAAAGTTGAAGAGTAAGACACATGTGCAACAGTTGGGTATCTTTGTCGAGTGTAACGTTGTTGCCAAGGCAGTGGACTTCTTCAGTCAAATACAGAGGCAGCAAATGTAGTAGCCAAGTGGAGATTTAATCAGTCAATTAACTTTGGGGAAATAGTTTTTGAGGTGCGTCCAGGTCTCAACCTGGAGAAGTGTTCAGCTCCGGTGAGCACTGCTGCCTCTGTATTGGACTGAAGAAGCCTACTGCGAAGGCGAAACGTTTCAGTCAACAATAAAGATACCCAACTGTTGTGTACGAGTCTTACTCTTCAACTTGTAGCTATTATATACCATGTTCGAATATGCAGTAAAAGTGTCAGTATCGTTACTGAAACAATTTATAGCCTCCAGTTTGGAAAATATTTTTTAGATGACTGTCATATTGTTGACTGATGAATAAAATCATTGCGAAACACTTGGGTAACTTGGTGTTCAGTCCCTCAGTCTCAAATGGTAGGTGTTGGTCAGTCCCACAGCATAGGTAGGTGATCAGTCCCACAGCCTGCTGCTCAGGCAAACATATGACACTTATGAGAGACAGCAACACCACCGTATCTGATACAGAGGACATCATAAGTTTTACTTATCACCCATTAGTTAAGTGAGAAGTGTTGAATATGAGGATCTCTTAGAATGAGTCAATAGACCAGCTGCATTTCTCCTTAATTCTTATGTTCTTACTTCTGTTAGTGGGCCCCACTTTCTGTGATGCCATCTTCAACTTCTACAACTCACTTCTAGCTCCATTATAAGAAGTTCTATTATGCCCCAGCTTCATATTGAGGCAAGCACAACAGCCTAGTTGATCAGGCCATCAACTAGGCCTGGTCTACAAGAGGGCCACAGAGGCGATGACCCACCAAAGCTGTATTCGGGTAACCTTCAAACTAAGGGTATAAGACACATTAGAAGAGCGTAACGAGTAGGGTCCCGCAAGAATTAGTGTTAGTACCGCTACTATTCGTGTTATATGCCAGTGACCTACCAGAAGGTATTGAATTTTGTTTCACTCTTTCTGTGTTATGGGGTTCTTTTCATAGATTTGGTAATATTAACAGACGATGAGCTTGGGTTTTGGTAGCGTTTAATGAGGCGTTGGATATATGGGAGCTGAGAGCCTATGCCTGTGTCCGTCTGTCCTGCACTGAGTCTGGGTGGTAACTGAACACTAGGCCGCCTGGCGCTGAGGCATTCAAAAGGCAGGCCTATCATTGGCTGATGCCAGATCACATGGGCAGAGGTTGGAAATCACGTGAACAGCCGTGATGCAGCCGTTATAAGTACAACCCGTACATTTCTTGGTGATGTGAAACTAACGAAATCACCTCAACAGACTACATATGAATTAAACAAGAGGCTTCTCGAATTCAACCCAAGCAAATGCAAGGTTCTCCTGTATACATTACTAAATTTAAAAAGAGAAACTTTCGTTTTTCTTTTTAGGTCACCCTGCCTCGGTGGGATATTGCCGGTTTGACGAAAAAAAAAATAACAAGCATATGCAAGACTAGCAAACCTCAAAACAGCATTTAAAAACTTGAACAAAATCCTTAAGACCTGTATATAAGACATACCCTAAGCGCTTAAGCAAGTCACTGAGTACACGGCACTTGCAGAATTTCGAAAAGATCCATAGAATGTGATCTGATTAGTTCCTGAGCCGAGATGAATGCAATGTGAGGGAAGGTTGAAGGAAACGAACCTGATGGCATTGGCAGACATGTTCACGACGTACAGAATCTTATTTAGGAATCGATAGGGCAGATAGGGACAGTGTGTGTGAATTCCGATGACCATGATCAAGCGAACACAGGTGGTAGCTGTATATGTACCTGGTCCAGAGATGTAAGGAAGAGTGGGTGACCCGTGCAATGACTTGGATGAGGCAGTGGTGGAGGCAAACTCAATACACAGCTTCAAGGGTACATATGAAAAGGTCCAAGAGGCCAGAAATCAGTGAAGACGATTAAAATACTCCAGGAGACGGGGCCAGGAGCTGAGTATCTATCCCCCCAAACACAACCAGTTAAGTACAATCCTCTCCAACTGCGCGCGCACACATACGCATGCACGCACGCACGCACACGCACGCACGCACGCACACGCACGCACGCACGCACGCACGCACGCACGCACACGCACGCACACGCACGCACGCACGCACACGCACGCACGCACGCACGCGCACACACGGGGATCCATCTCCCACCCTCCGCCTTCTCTCGTTTCCATCACTTCCACTTCATTTATGTAATATAATATCTGGGGAGGAAAATGGTCCAATGATTTTATTATCTGCTCAAACTCTGGCGACGATCCTCAAGTAAAGTGTTGCATGGTGCAGGCCATCACCGACCCTGGGGCCGCAGCGCAGAGAGGTCATGATGCCTGCACAGGGACCCCAGCAGCGGCTTAAAGGGGGGAGGGGAGGAGGGGGGTGTAATCAAAGCGGTACACGTTAATGTGATTCTCTGATTTCGGAGGAACTTATTAATCAAGTGATGCGGTAATTTAGGTTCCAGCAAGTTAAAATTTATTGCTGCGTGGCCAGACTGAGGAGCCTGGCCACCCTCACACTGGCCCCCCCCCCCCAGTGCGAGGGTGAGAAGGGGATAAGGGCCCGTTTTTGCTAGGGCCATGTCCATTGTATTAAATTTCATGAAGCGCTAAACCCGTGTGGGTTATTCGGCGTAAGGAGTGATGGAGGCTTGATCCTTTGTCCGCTTATCGCTGTCCGATCTCTGATCAGGCAGGCTGTTGGGATATACACCCTAACACACATGTTTGAAGAAGACTTAAGCAGCCAATTCCTAAAAGCTAGAGATGAGGAAGAACAGGAGTGACATGATTACAGCGTACAAGATACTCAGAGAACTCGACACAGACGCTACAGACACAAATGAATCACAAAGCTCAGTTTCATCTCCCTGAGAGAATTTAACAAGTGGAACGATCTAGATAAAGATGTGGCGAAAATAAATTCCAGGGAAACTTGGATAGGATGCAGAAGAGGTCAATCAAATGGCTGCAGGCCTCCTGGCCCATGCGAGGCAGGTCCAAGTCTCCTACCGGCTTGAGCTAATGCCTCAACCTAGTCAGGTCAGGTTACATTCACTTAAGGAAGGAGCACGGCATCTGACCTAGTAGCACAAGTTAGTCATGTCCAACTCACACCCACCCACACCCACTCATGTATTTATCTAACCTATTTTATAAACTACACAATGTTTTAGCCTCTATAACTATACTCGGAAGTTTGTTCCACTCATCCACAACTCTATTACCAAACCAGTGTTTTCCTGTATCCTTCCTGAATCTGATTTTTTCTAACTTAAAGCCATTGCTGCGAGTCCTGTCTAGGCTAGATATTTTTAGCACGCTATTTACATCCCCTTTATTTATTCCTATTTTCCATTTATACACCTCAATCATATCCCCTCTAATTCTACGCCTTTCTAGAGAGTGCAGATTCAGGGCCCTCAGTCTATCCTCATAGGGAAGATTTCTGATACATGGGATCAACTTTGTCATCCTCCTTTGTACGTTTTCCAGAGCATTTATATCCATTCTGTAATACGGTGACCAAAACTGTGCAGCATAATCTAAATGAGGCCTAACCAAGAATATACAGAGTTGAAGAACAACCAGAGGACTTCTATTATTTATGCTTCTTGATATGAAGCCAAGGATTCTGTTAGCTTTATTGCGAACACTAATGCACTGTTGTCTTGGTTTTAGATTACTGCTAACCAGAACTCTCAAATCCTTTTCGCTATCAGTAATATTAAGATCTACATTATTTAGTTTATATGTGGCATGGTTATTTTCCTGTCCAATGTTTAGAACTTTGCATTTGTCTACATTAAACTGCATCTGCCACTTCTACGACCACTGCATCAGTCTATTTTTCCCTAAGAGCCATAATGATGACGTACACAATGTCATGAAAAATTTGTGAATTGGTTGAACTAAGAGGAACAAGGACAAGACAAACATGGAAGCTCACACACACACAGTTGTGAATCGACCCCTGCAACCACAATTAGGCGAGTGTACACAACAGCTTTGTGTACTCACAAACAAAAAAAAATCAGGGAAAAATTTAAAACCTGAGCATTTTCATGTACTTACATTCACATCTTTAGAAATATAGGAAGGAGAGGCATGAGAGGCACACATTATGTTAGTGAGGTGACATCTGACTCGGGTATCACCTCAGTGTTTCAAGCCAGAAGTGTATAAGGCCAGCTAATCCGTGCCAACTCAATGATCACATTGACTTAGCGAAACGTTGTCAATAATCACATTATACTGCATTTGTGTCACTTTTTCCATCGTGTCGGTATTTTATACTACGTATCTCCATTACATACAAGCACTGCAGGGTGTCTACTGGCCCAGACTAGTGGTCCATACAAGCACTGCAGGGTGTCTACTGGCCCAGGCTAGTGGTCCATACAAGCACTGCAGGATGTCTACTGGCCCAGGTTAGTGGTCCATACAAGCATTGCAGGGTGTCTACTGGCCCAGGCTAGTGGTCCATACAAGCACTGCAGGGTGTCTACTGGCCCAGGCTAGTGGTCCATACAAGCACTGCAGGATGTCTACTGGCCCAGGTTAGTGGTCCATACAAGCACTGCAGGGTGTCTACTGGCCCAGGCTAGTGGTCCATACTAGGGATGTATCGGATATTTGCATCCGCATCCGCATCTGCGGAACATCCGCACAGTTTCTTACATCCGTATCCGCATCCGTATTTCACAGCAAACAGATATCCGTATATACATCCGCATCCGAAATCCGCGGAACATCCGCACAATTTCTTACATCCGCATCCGCATTCGCATCCGTAAAATGAGTAAGACATCCGTATACACATCCGCATACCGGATATCTAAATTTTTCACATCCGATACATCCCTAGTCCATACAAGCACTGCAGGGTGTCTACCGGCCCAGGCTAGTGGTCCATACAAGCACTGCAGGGTGTCTACTGGCCCAGGCTAGTGGTCCATACAAGCACTGCAGGGTGTCTACCGGCCCAGGCTAGTGGTCCATACAAGCACTGCAGGATGTCTACTGGCCCAGGCTAGTGGTCCATGCAATTGACTTAAACTTTATTGTTAACCCTAATGGTAATATATTCATGTACACATAATATTAACTAACAACTCAGTAGTAAAAATATTGTCAAACCTTTTGTAGTAGTGGAGTTTACCTCCAGGTCCAGGTAAACTCCAGTAATAAAATATCAGCGAAAATGGAAATTGTATACAGACAAACTGTCAAATAAAATAATAAATTGCAAATTTGTCAAACCTTTAAATGAAATAAAAACAGCCAGACAATGTTGCTCGGTAAGTGAAACATTTCGAAGTGCTGTAATAGGTCTACCTGACCACCATACACGTCACTCTAAAAGCCATTCCACTACCCATACTTTTGTCCAACCCAATTTTAAGCCAATTTTTTCTTATCACATGAAACATGTAATTTGAAAAATATTGTCGCCCTTAAGATTATGAATAATATACGGGACTATAATTATTAAGTTTATAGATGCCAGAACTCAAATTTGAAATATGATGTGCGTCATTTTTAATAAGGGATGATTACTCAATATTTCGTTGAACTAGAATTGCATGGAAGTAATTCTTTTAGTATTGGTCCAGTCAAGACAGAGGTCTGTATCCCTTACATGAATGAACAAAGTAGTGGATTCTTGTCTCAAGTGACTTACCAGTTTGTCCTCAATAAAAGTTATCACAACTTTTACAAGGGATGGAGTATACACAACCCAGATTCAATGAGAGATTTTTTAATTAATTTTTGTTTTACAGTAGTCATATTTAATGCCAACTTTAACATTAAAGTATTTAAGAGCTTGTGGGAGGTGAGATTCATTATACGTATAAGCAACAAGTTGTCAAGCTTATACTCGGTGTTAGGCTCTGTCTTGTAGAATGTTCTTTTGGCTTGTTGAAAAGCTTTATTACTAAATATTTGTGGATATTGTAAGCTGGACGGAATTTCATAAAATTTTCTAACTTCGCCATCATAAAACTCAGGGCTACAAATACTAAGTTCTCTTATACAGTAAAAAATATGTTAAACTCGTGCTTGGTGATTCGATTAGCAATGTATGAGCATTTGTTGGTTAGTTTATGATAAACATTGAACTCAAATTTCTTCCAGACCTATAGATATGTATATCCAGAATTGGAATTATTCCAGTTACCTCACATACTATAGATAATAAACATAAGAAACAAGAATGAAGGCAGCTGGGGGGCAGGCCTACTGGCCCATACTAGGGAGGTTCTTCTCAAACCCAAACCCTGTAAGTTTAATCTAGGTAGAAAGTCATGAAGACTCATTATAATGACTCAGAGTACATCATCCACATACCTCAACCATTTAGTATTTGAAGGATGCTTTTGTGTATTTTGGTCTCAAATACTTCACGTAAAATTTGTTCATTACTGGAAACGAAGGATTACTCAGAGCCATGACAAATTTATTTAACTAGAATTTGTTACTTAACTCAAATTTGATCAATTATCCACAATTTATTAAAATTATCAATAATTTGATGCATGAGTGGTGGGATGGGTTTCAAAGTGACCTGCATAGGGTGGGTCAGTATGCCTGCTGCAGTGGTCCTCCATTCATGAAAATTAGTTGAAATTATCCATGTACCTTGTTGGACAGAATAGTTTGACTAGATTTCATTTAGAGGTTTGACAAATTTTCAATTTACTGTTTTATTTGACACTGTCTGCATAACATTTTCAATTTCTTATTACTCCTATGAAAACTTTGACAATAGAGTTTTACTGAGTTATTGTGTAAACCTTTGATATACATTTGATGTGTTTCGAGAGTTTTTTCCTACTCCCGGAGCCCGGCCATGGGCCAGGCTCGTCTGGTGCTTGCCTGGCCAACCTGGCTTTTGTTGCTGGCGGCCCACTGGCACACACATCCATCACAGCCTGGTTGGTCCGGCACTTAAGTCACTTGTCCAGTTTCCTCTAGAAAACTTCTACACTTGCCCCAGCAGTGTTTCTGATATCTTCTGGTAAGACGATGAATAGTTTGGGGCCCACGGATGTTGATACAGTGTTCCCTTATTGTGCCCACTGCACCCTTGCTTGTCACTGGATTTATTTTGCACTTCCTCCAGTCTCCCTCGCTCCAGTATGTTATGGCAGTGTGCAGCTTTGGGACAAGGCCCTCGAGTACTTTCCAGGTATATATTATCATGCATCTCTCCTCCGTTTTAAGGTGTTCCCACTAATTTAAATGCTTTATCGGCTCTATGCTGATCATAAATGATCTCTATCTGTTCCGGCTCCGATCTCTCTCCTGCTCTGAACGAGGGCCGTCAATGCTGAATAATATTCTAAACGAGAGAGGACAAGCCATTGGAGAAGTGTAACCACTAGCATTATTTCCCTTATTTTGAAAGTTCTCATTATCCACCCCGTCATCTTCCTGGCTCCTGTGACATTTATTATATTTTTTGAAAGAAAGGTCAGCCGACATAATTACTGTATTAATGTTGGTAGAATTACCGACAATATGTCAAGTAAAAGGACACAAATGCAATTAATTTGACATTTTATTGTGGCAACGTTTCGCTCTCCAGGAGCTTTGTCAAGCCACGGCTTGATAAAGCTCCTGGAGAGCGAAACGTTGCCACAATAAAATGTCACATTAGTTGCATGTGTGTCTTTTTACTTGACATAATTACTCCCAGGTCATGTTGTCCTCCACTGCTCAATGGAAAACCCTGCTTATATTTTCCTAAAAATTTTCAGTGTCTTCTACCGAGGTGACTTTCATGCTTATTTTAGGGTCATCTGCAAATGATACAAAACTGTAACGGGTATTTTTGTCTATGTCGTCTATGAGGATGAGAAACAGAAGTGGTGCCAAGACAGTGCCTTGGGGAACTGAGTTTTTTTTATCTCGCTAATACTGGATTTTGCTCTATTACTACTACTTTTTGTTTTGTGTGTTGGAAACTTGAAAATCCATCTACCTACCTTCCCCGTAATGCCTGTGGCCCTCATTTTGTGAGCAATCACCCCATCGTCTCATTTGTCAAACGCCTCTGCAAAATCTGTGTATATTACATCAGCGTTATGGTTTTCCTTCCAATGAAATTCTGTCATAGTGGTTGTTACGGCCCCCTATCTAACAATGGTAGTTAGGTAATTACCTCACCGGCCGGCAGTCAAGGGGTTACGTCATCAGACCTGATGTTTGACTGCCTGGCAGGCGTGACTGACAGTGTCATCGAGACTCTCCCCTAGTCAACACTGGAGAGTCCACCAGCTTACTGATACACTACTGGAGTTCGCCAGGCAGACCTGCTTGAGAGTTGTAGACTTTCGCAGTGTGGTGCTGGTGACAGGTCTAGAGTGCTAACGAGACTCTCCCATATACAACACTGGAGAGTTCACCAGCTCCCTGATACACCTAGGGAGTGTACGAGACTCTCCCATATACACTGCTGGAGAGTGTCAGCGAGACTCTCCCCTATACAACACTGGAGAGTTCACTAGCTCCCTGATACACCTGGGAGTGTTCAACAGACAGACCTGGAGATTGACTCTTCGTGCTGGTGACGGCCTTAGACTATCTACTGGCTTATTCACCGTACCGACTGTGTTCCTGAGACTATGTACCTGAAAGTGTGTGACACTGGTAACAGGTGGTGTCTTGTGTGACACTGGTAACAGGTGGTGTCTTGTGTGACACTGGTACCAGGTGGTGTCTTGTGTGACACTGGTACCAGGTGGTGTCTTGTGTGACACTGGTACCAGGTGGTGTCTTGTGTGACACTGGTACCAGGTGGTGTCTTGTGTGACACTGGTACCAGGTGGTGTCTTGTGTGACACTGGTACCAGGTGGTGTCTTGTGTGACACTGGTACCAGGTGGTGTCTTGTGTGACACTGGTACCAGGTGGTGTCTTGTGTGACACTGGTACCAGGTGGTGTCTTGTGTGACACTGGTACCAGGTGGTGTCTTGTGTGACACTGGTACCAGGTGGTGTCTTGTGTGACACTGGTACCAGGTGGTGTCTTGTGTGACACTGGTACCAGGTGGTGTCTTGTGTGACACTGGTACCAGGTGGTGTCTTGTGTGACACTGGTACCAGGTGGTGTCTTGGTGACACTGGTACCAGGTGGTGTCTTGTGTGACACTGGTACCAGGTGGTGTCTTGTGTGACACTGGTACCAGGTGGTGTCTTGTGTGACACTGGTACCAGGTGGTGTCTTGTGTGACACTGGTACCAGGTGGTGTCTTGTGTGACACTGGTACCAGGTGGTGTCTTGTGTGACACTGGTACCAGGTGGTGTCTTGTGTGACACTGGTACCAGGTGGTGTCTTGTGTGACACTGGTACCAGGTGGTGTCTTGTGTGACACTGGTACCAGGTGGTGTCTTGTGTGACACTGTTACCAGGTGGTGTCTTGTGTGACACTGGTACCAGGTGGTGTCTTGTGTGACACTGGTACCAGGTGGTGTCTTGTGTGACACTGGTACCAGGTGGTGTCTTGTGTGACACTGGTACCAGGTGGTGTCTTGTGTGACACTGGTACCAGGTGGTGTCTTGTGTGACACTGGTACCAGGTGGTGTCTTGTGTGACACTGGTACCAGGTGGTGTCTTGTGTGACACTGGTACCAGGTGGTGTCTTGTGTGACACTGGTACCAGGTGGTGTCTTGTGTGACACTGGTACCAGGTGGTGTCTTGTGTGACACTGGTACCAGGTGGTGTCTTGTGTGACACTGGTACCAGGTGGTGTCTTGTGAGACACTGGTACCAGGTGGTGTCTTGTGTGACACTGGTACCAGGTGGTGTCTTGTGTGACACTGGTACCAGGTGGTGTCTTGTGTGACACTGGTACCAGGTGGTGTCTTGTGTGACACTGGTACCAGGTGGTGTCTTGTGTGACACTGGTACCAGGTGGTGTCTTGTGTGACACTGGTACCAGGTGGTGTCTTGTGTGACACTGGTACCAGGTGGTGTCTTGTGCGACACTGGTACCAGGTGGTGTCTTGTGCGACACTGGTACCAGGTGGTGTCTTGTGTGACACTGGTACCAGGTGGTGTCTTGTGTGACACTGGTACCAGGTGGTGTCTTGTGTGACACTGGTACCAGGTGGTGTCTTGTGTGACACTGGTACCAGGTGGTGTCTTGTGTGACACTGGTACCAGGTGGTGTCTTGTGTGACACTGGTACCAGGTGGTGTCTTGTGTGACACTGGTACCAGGTGGTGTCTTGTGTGACACTGGTACCAGGTGGTGTCTTGTGTGACACTGGTACCAGGTGGTGTCTTGTGTGACACTGGTACCAGGTGGTGTCTTGTGTGACACTGGTACCAGGTGGTGTCTTGTGTGACACTGGTACCAGGTGGTGTCTTGTGTGACACTGGTACCAGGTGGTGTCTTGTGTGACACTGGTAACAGGTGGTGTCTTGTGTGACACTGGTAACAGGTGGTGTCTTGTGTGACACTATGTGGTGTCAGGTATTTAGTGGTGTAGTCAGTCAGAGTTTGTGACGGTGGCACGACACAGGTTGAGTCGTGTATTTGATGTGTGTCATAACGCGGTGAAAAGGTTTTATTAGAGATGGGTTCATGATGCAAGGAAGGTGTCTTATGGGCACAGAGAGAAGGGTGTCGTGTGACACAGAAGAGAAGGCGTGTCGGGTGACACCGGGGGCGTGTCATGTGACACAGAGAACGGGTGTCATGGGACCCCGTGAGAAGGCGTGCCATAAGACAAAGAAGTATCATGACAAGGTGTGGTAGTGTCCTGCGTGACACTAGAAGATGGCAGCGACTTGACACTACACCGAATACTCTATTTTACTTGTGACTTTTATCTTGTACTGTGATTTTGTGTAAATAGGTTTTTACACAGATTATTAGATTATATGTTTTTATTCAGATTATATGCTTTTATATTAATAATATATATTTAATATAATAAAAATCTGAAAAATGAGATTTTACTCAGTATCCCAAACAGTCGTTTGTTACAAATGCTTCTTTATTTGTAATAGTGGTTTAGCAGCTGTGACAGTCATGATCATCTTGTTCCTAAACCTTGCTTGTTTACGTTGTGCAGATTGTGCTCTTCCATTAAGCCGACAATTTTGCATCTCATCAATCATTCGAAGACTTTCATAATACGAGAAGTTAGGGATGCACACAAAACGACACAGACAAAAAAAAAAAAAAAAAAAACACGTGCGCGCAGACGCACACCCTCCTCTCCCCCTCCTCCACAGGATACGTCTCGCGGGTTCCCATGCCTTAAATCATAAAAATCCTCGCGAGCACACGCCGACCCCCCCTTCCTCCCTCTCCCATTCTACCTCCCTTCCTTTTGAGCGTATACCAGCAGCGAGCTTAACTCCCCCCACGCCCTACATCACTGAATCTTCTCTGTGAGGCACCCCACTACCTCCACGTCTCCGCATACTCTTCTCTGTGAGGCACCCCACTACCTCCACGTCTCCGCATACTCTTCTCTGTGAGGCACCCCACTACCTCCACGTCTCCGCATACTCTTCTCTGTGAGGCACCCCACTACCTCCACGTCTCCGCATACTCACTGTCTAGCACACCCTAAACACCCTCTCTCTCTCTGCTTCCTCCCACTTCCCAACACACCTTGCCAGCCACTACACCCTACACTTACCCCTCTCCTACACCCACTCACTACACCCTACACTTACCCCTCTCCTACACCCACTCACTATACCTTACACTTACCCCTCTCCTACACCCACTCACTACACCCTACACTTACCCCTCTCCTACACCCACTCACTACACCCTACACTTACCCCTCTCCTACACCCACTCACTATACCTTACACTTTCCCCTTCTCCAAGAATTACATCTTACACTTGCCTTTTCCATTTTTCCTTCATCAACCCATTTAGCCATTATACGGCCAGCAACAGTAATGGCCAAAAGTGAAGCCTCAGTTATGACTTCATAATGCTCAAGAACAGACTGAAAAGTCCTCTGAAGTTTCGTCACCAGTATGGGTTATTTGTGATTTATTCCTCCCACGGTATTTTAACATATTCTGTAAAACAAGAATTAATATACTCTGTGTATTTGTAAATATAAAGCGTGTATCTTGCATTATTGTGAAGCAAACGTTCATGAAGACGCTGGTAAGAAGATCAGAGATCGCCTCAGTGCTCACCCCAGCCTCGCTCTTCACCCAGTTAGAAAAAAAAAAAATCTTGAGCCACAAAACACGAACAGAAGTAATCTCGATAAAATGAGCCAACGCCATTAACGGAACCAAGACGTACCTCAGGTGTAGATGAATGGTTCAGAGAACCGACAAGTTATAAATTAGACACATATGCAACACTTGGGTATCTTTATATGTGTGGCGAAACGTTTCCTCAATAAAGATACCCAAGTGTTGCATATGTGTCTAATTTATAACTTGTCGGTTCTCTGAACCATTCATCTACATCCTGTCTGACACAGCAACAGCTTGGGATCTCGCTACAAACGAATTCTTCAACACTTGTCCAACCTTTGGACGAAGACCTACTTAGAATAGTGGATGGTACTACTATGACCCCGCCTCCTCCTGCTTCATCTCACCTGATTACAGCATATAAGCCACCTCTACGGCCTTGTGCTACACTTCTAACAAGATTGATGGACTGAACACATCGACTCCAGGCCGAGGGACTGATAACCTCAAACTCCTCCTCTCCTTACACCTTTCTACTTTGTATTGGACTGATGAAGCCACTGTGTGGCGAAACGTTTCCTCAATAAAGATACCCAAGTGTTGCATATGTGTCTAATTTATAACTTGTCGGTTCTCTGAACCATTCATCTACATCCTGTCTGACACAGCAACAGCTTGGGATCTCGCTACAAACGAATTCTTCAACACTTGTCCAACCTTTGGACGAAGACCTACTTAGAATAGTGGATGGTACTACTATGACCCCGCCTCCTCCTGCTTCATCTCACCTGATTACAGCATATAAGCCACCTCTACGGCCTTGTGCTACACTTCTAACAAGATTGATGGACTGAACACATCGACTCCAGGCCGAGGGGCTGATAACCTCAAACTCCTCCTCTCCTTACACCTTTCTACTTTGTATTGGACTGATGAAGCCACTGTGTGGCGAAACGTTTCCTCAATAAAGATACCCAAGTGTTGCATATGTGTCTAATTTATAACTTGTCGGTTCTCTGAACCATTCATCTACATCCTGTCTGACACAGCAACAGCTTGGGATCTCGCTACAAACGAATTCTTCAACACTTGTCCAACCTTTGGACGAAGACCTACTAGAATAGTGGATGGTACTACTATGACCCCGCCTCCTCCTGCTTCATCTCACCTGATTACAGCATATAAGCCACCTCTACGGCCTTGTGCTACACTTCTAACAAGATTGATGGACTGAACACATCGACTCCAGGCCGAGGGACTGATAACCTCAAACTCCTCCTCTCCTTACACCTTTCTACTTTGTATTGGACTGATGAAGCCACTGTGTGGCGAAACGTTTCCTCAATAAAGATACCCAAGTGTTGCATATGTGTCTAATTTATAACTTGTCGGTTCTCTGAACCATTCATCTACATCCTGTCTGACACAGCAACAGCTTGGGATCTCGCTACAAACGAATTCTTCAACACTTGTCCAACCTTTGGACGAAGACCTACTTAGAATAGTGGATGGTACTACTATGACCCCGCCTCCTCCTGCTTCATCTCACCTGATTACAGCATATAAGCCACCTCTACGGCCTTGTGCTACACTTCTAACAAGATTGATGGACTGAACACATCGACTCCAGGCCGAGGGACTGATAACCTCAAACTCCTCCTCTCCTTACACCTTTCTACTTTGTATTGGACTGATGAAGCCACTGTGTGGCGAAACGTTTCCTCAATAAAGATACCCAAGTGTTGCATATGTGTCTAATTTATTACGTACCTCAGGTACCATCCAAAGACGGCGGAGGGAGTTCCAAATCTTCCCGATCACAAACACATCCTGGTCACTGGTACAGTAGGGCAGTTCTCGTCAGAACGTAAAAGAACACAAGGAGCCTCAACCGACCAACCGCAGAACCATCTTCACCACAAGCACTTCGTGCAAGTCAGGCTGCCATTAGTGTGCTGAACCGCTCCATACAGCAGAGCTCCATCAGAGTATATTATAATTATAAATGCTCTCCACATAGGACGTTCAGAATGCTCAAGTACGAAGCCGAAACTGCAACTGGTTGACGAGATCCAGCAAATGAACCATACCGTATGTGTGTCCTTATACAAAGAAACACTCAAGCCTGGAGCAGCACAGATACACTGCACAAGCAAGTGGCTCAGGTAGCCGACACATGCATTGCTCACAGACGCAGCACAAGACACAGCAGTCCTCAGGCTTAACTAAACGTAAATTTCTCGAACCTTTTAACAACGAAGGACAAAAATAGTAATTCTGGCAGTGATGATGTTGAAAGTGATATCACCACCCATTCTGAAGGTTAAATAGAATCAATATCAATTAAAAATTTGTAGAGATATTTCACCAGACAAACAGGGGACTAGCTAAACACTGAGACTCAAGACTGAAAGCCATGGGCCATAGTCGAAGAAATAATATTACTGCCCAATAATTCTACAATGATCAAAATTACATTTGAAGAAATATCACAAAAGGAGAATGCAAGGAACATCAGTCTGATGCAATACTACCATTTTAAACCAAGTTGGAACTACCATATCTATAACCATTACGTTACCAATTTTTCCAATGAAAAAATTATCCGAATATGTAAAGAGTGGACACATCTTTATACTGCAAGAATGAAGCTACAACGACACACCTTAACTGCAATGGTGATCACTGAACCTTAGCAGCAAAGTACCTCGTTCAATAAAAAAACTCAATTTACCATAACCACCACACAGATAGCAATAACTAGACGCCAAGAAAACTCTCTCAAAATCCTTCAAGCCATTTCAGCAACTTGTTCCCAACAACACTAAACCCACCCAACATTCTCGGAGTGCCACACCAGTCAAGATACCAACCCGCATTACCCACTTCATCAATGCAGAACAACTCATTACTTTTAAAAAAAAAGTTAAAAGAAAAGTTTTGTTTAAATAATTTTCCCCAGATAAAATTGAGAAAATACTCTTGACCAGCAACTCAAGAAAACTTTCAGGACACGCCCCAAAAACGAGTGAACCACATCTGAAGAAGTGGACGAAAAAAACAGAGCTCAAATCTATCTATCCCTCTTAACCACGAGCAATTTGCGCCCAATGAACAGACATGAAATCTTTACAGGCATACTCAGTCGTACATTCAAATGCAAAACATGTAAAGAAACAGGATTAAGCCACGAATTTATGATTATCAAGATAAAGAACATGAGACCCCGAACACTAACAAACTAAGAATCATAGACAAACAGAAGCTCGAGACTGCAAAAGGGAATAGTATTTGTGACACACAAACATCACTACTGTTATTTCCCTGGCCATCAGGAGCCAAAATAAATCACAGAACAGATGGGACCTGAACGTCACGATTTCGAGAATCAGCCAAAATCAAGTTTTCTGCACCTCGACCCAAGACACCGTTCTGACCTTCACCTTAGAATATTCTCCCCCAGCTGCTGGGTTAAGCCCTGTCTTTCTCTTCACCTCAAAGACACTTCTGATTAGCATCTCATCTCTTCGCCTGTCCCTACTGCAATGGTATTCCTATCTATCTACATGGCTCAGGTACGCGGCACATGGACGTGTCACAGGGACGCAGCTCATAGACACGGAGCACATGGATAACATATATAAAAAGGGCACCTTTAAAATTTTCAGTACCCGTAGCAACATTAGTTACACTGGTACCTTTTTCTCAGCACATGGATACTTCCAGCAGGTAATGGACTTTCTTACACTGATGAATAATACGTAAGTGCAACAGTTGGGTATCTTTATTGTTGAAATGTTTTGGCGATGCAGTAGGCTTCTTCAGTCAAATACAACGGAGAATAAATTTGAGGCAGCAGGCGTAGTAGCGAGGCAAAGATGATGTAATCAGTCCATAAACCTTGAAGAAATAGTTTTTTGGAGGTGGTCAGTCACTCAGCCTGGAGAAGTGTTCAGCTCCATGATGTGGAACGATATGAACCTGAAGCATGAGAATGGTGTGAGGCTGAGGGAATGACCACCTCAAAAACTATTTCTCCAAGGTTGATGGACTGATTACATCATTACCTCGCTACTACGCCTGCTGCCTCAAATTTATTCTTCATCGTATTTGACCGAAGAAGCCTGCTGTGTAGGCGGAGCGTTTCAACAATAAAGATACCCAGCTGTTACACCTGTCCTACTCATCAACTTGTCCGTATTTTATACCATTTTCATCATTTCTTACAGTGGGTTTCTGAGCTTCTTAAGATGGCAGGTCCACATTAAGATGCTGTCAGGGATTATTCCCAGAAATGTCACGGGACTTCGTAGGGATGAAGGACGCTGGCAGGTGGGGAACAAGCCTTCACGCACAGAACCACGTAGAGAGGTGGTTAGTGGAGGTGGTAAAGATGGCTATTGATGATTATATTGATACGGTTTAATGATGAGGATGATGGTGGTGTGTTGGTGATAATGATGAGGATGATGGTGATGTGTTGGTGATAATGATGAGGATGGTGGTGGTGTGTCGGTGATAATGATGAGGATGATGGTGGTGTGTTGGTGATAATGATGAGGATGATGGTGGTGTGTTGGTGATAATGATGAGGATGGTGGTGGTGTGTCGGTGATAATGATGAGGATGATGGTGGTGTGTTGGTGATAATGATGAGGATGATGGTGGTGTGTTGGTGATAATGATGAGGATGGTGGTGGTGTGTCGGTGATAATGATGATAATGATGGTGATGTGTTGGTGATAATGATGAGGATGGTGGTGGTGTGTCGGTGATAATGATGAGGATGATGGTGGTGTGTTGGTGATAATGATGAGGATGATGGTGGTGTGTTGGTGATAATGATGAGGATGATGGTGGTGTGTTGGTGATAATGATGAGGATGATGGTGGTGTGTTGGTGATAATGCAATGGTTATGATACCGATGCTGGTATCTCATTCTTACACTTCCTTCTGCACTGTTCCACAAATAACCCGCACACAGGAGAAACAAGCTTATGACGAGGTTTCGGTCTGACTTAGACCATTTAGAAGTCACACGACGGTTCAGGTTCAGGTAGGTTTTTGCCAGGACGGGTCCTGGCTACTCCACTTTTCTTTCTTCCTATCTCTGTCTCGTCCCTGTCCCCCTCTCCTATATATACCGGCTCCCTCACCTTCGTGTGTTAGTGTGACTTGTAAATGGTCCAAGTCGGACCGAAACGTCGTCATAAGCGTCTCTTTCTTATGTGTGGGTTATTTGTGTATTGTTCCAGTCACGGTATTGTGTCTTTTTCTTATTGCACTATTATTATTATTTTTCACGGAGAAGCGCAAAAATGTCCTGCAGCTGCCACGTGTGTCCTGCCATTCTCCTTCCCCTTCCCCTAGGTATCAGACACAGGAGAATACACGTGTCCGCATATCACATCCCGGATCGATATCAGGTGCCCCATTGGGTGCTCACGTGACCTCCCCTTCTCCTGAGCCGCCCGCCTACTCCTAACCTATTGGGTGACGCTACCACATCGCCCTCGAGCCCTTGTCTTCAGCATGTGAGCGCACGTGTGAGGAAGCTGGGTTACGATCACTCCTGCTGGACCTTTGCACGTGTGAGGAAGCTGGGTTACGATCACTCCTGCTGGACCTTTGCACGTGTGAGGAAGCTGGGTTACGATCACTCCTGCTGGACCTTTGCACGTGTGAGGAAGCTGGGTTACGATCACTCCTGCTGGACCTTTGCACGTGTGAGGAAGCTGGGTTACGATCACTCCTGCTGGACCTTTGCACGTTTGAGGAAATTGAACCACAAGCACTCCTGCCGGAACTTGTAGCTCGATTTTTGCATCCAGTTTTCTTTACATTCGTGATTGTGAATATCTCCTCCCAGGGTAAATCATCGGAGAGTTCCTGGTAATTTCCTTTTTAAGATGACATTCATAGCAAAGTTATTTGTAGTCTAATGGCTGGTGGGAGTTGTGTCTGCAGGGAGTGGTGGATGTTTAGTGACAGCACCAGTGTGTGTGGTTTGAGATGTTTAGGTATGTAATGCTGGGGTTAGTGACATCACTAATGTGTGATGCTGGGATTAGTGACATCACTAATTTGTGATGCTGGGATTAGTGACATCACTAGTGTGTGGTGCTGGTGTTTGTGACAACGCTACAATGAGTAATACTGAGATGGTCAGTGACAACACTAGTGTAAAATACTGGGACATCTAGCCCAAGAGGGGGTATACATCTAGACACAGTCTTCATTCCTTGTACCCGGGTACGCCGTGAGTACAGACATTAAAGCATAATCTTTCTAAGGGAATTATAGATATTGAGGAGCGTATAAAGTAACAATCATTGAAGTGAAATGCGAGGCTAATCATCACGCTCCTGTATCACGACCCTCACCCGTGTATACCTCGGCAGGATTAAAAGAAACACGAGCTTGAAGAACATAACTCTTGAAAGCTGTCACAGGTACACGTCTCGTGGGCACGGATATCGAACTGGTGTTCGGAAAACACACATCACCGTACACAGACGCCACATTTAATCAGCAAACAGGAACTCAAAGGATTTTAATTAATGTTCACCTCGTGTGAGTGAATGTGTATACACCAACGCACTCACGCACACGCACATTGGTTTATACACATGCGCCCTCCTTGAGAACTGCTGTTAGTGTACAGCAGTGTGTGTGTGTGTGTGTGTGTGTGTGTGTGTGTGTGTGTGTGTGAGGGAGAGAGCGGTGTACATCACACACAAGAATAACCTTCACTGCGCTGTACACTACAATTACAAATATTGCCACCGATAACCTCTAGTTTACAGTTGTGCCCCCGCATACATGCACACACACGTACATGTACATGCAGGCACACATGCGCACACACATACATGTACACCCAGGCACACCAAGGCGCGCACACGTACATGTACACACAGGCATACATGCACACGTACACCCAGGCGTACATGTACACCCAGGCATACATACATCTACATAGACACTTTGGGAAGCCATCGTGACATTAAACATTTCCTGACATTAAGCTGACTCCAGGCTTACACTGCCACGGTGGCTTCACTGCCACGGTGGCTTCATTAAGCTGACTCCAGGCTTACACTGCCACGGTGGCTTCATTAAGCTGACTCCAGGCTTACACTGCCACGGTGGCTTCATTAAGCTGACTCCAGGCTTACACTGCCACGGTGGCTTCATTAAGCTGACTCCAGGCTTACACTGCCACGGTGGCTTCATTAAGCTGACTCCAGGCTTACACTGACACGGTGGCTTCATTAAGCTGACTCCAGGCTTACACTGCCACGGTGGCTTCATTAAGCTGACTCCAGGCTTACACTGCCACGGTGGCTTCATTAAGCTGACTCCAGGCTTACACTGCCACGGTGGCTTCATTAAGCTGACTCCAGGCTTACACTGCCACGGTGGCTTCATTAGCTGACTCCAGGCTTACACTGCCACGGTGGCTTCATTAAGCTGACTCCAGGCTTACACTGCCACGGTGGCTTCATTAAGCTGACTCCAGGCTTACACTGCCACGGTGGCTTCATTAAGCTGACTCCAGGCTTACACTGCCACGGTGGCTTCATTAAGCTGACTCCAGGCTTACACTGCCACGGTGGCTTCATTAAGCTGACTCCAGGCTTACACTGCCACGGTGGCTTCATTAAGCTGACTCCAGGCTTACACTGCCACGGTGGCTTCATTAAGCTGACTCCAGGCTTACACTGCCACGGTGGCTTCATTAAGCTGACTCCAGGCTTACACTGCCACGGTGGCTTCATTAAGCTGACTCCAGGCTTACACTGCCACGGTGGCTTCATTAAGCTGACTCCAGGCTTACACTGCCACGGTGGCTTCATTAAGCTGACTCCAGGCTTACACTGCCACGGTGGCTTCATTAAGCTGACTCCAGGCTTACACTGCCACGGTGGCTTCATTGCTGACTCCAGGCTTACACTGCCACGGTGGCTTCATTAAGCTGACTCCAGGCTTACACTGCCACGGTGGCTTCATTAAGCTGACTCCAGGCTTACACTGCCACGGTGGCTTCATTAAGCTGACTCCAGGCTTACACTGCCACGGTGGCTTCATTAAGCTGACTCCAGGCTTACACTGCCACGGTGGCTTCATTAAGCTGACTCCAGGCTTACACTGCCCCATGGCTTCATTAAGCTGACTCCAGGTTTACACTGCCACGGTGGCTTCATTAAGCTGACTCCAGGCTTACACTGCCACGGTGGCTTCATTAAGCTTACTCTAGGCTTACACTGCCACGGTGGCTTCATTAAGATGACTCCAGGCTTACAATGCCACGGTGGCTTCATTAAGCTGACTCCAGGCTTATACGGCCACGGTGGCTTCATTAAGACTTAGGGACTGAACATGAATCAAGGTTGAGAGAGTGAGCACCCACACCACGTCTTCCACGGTCTCCAAAAGATTCATCAAGGCCGAGGGACCGATTACCTAAAACTACCACTACACGTCTTCCACCGTCTCCAGTATTTGTCTCTGTAGTGGACTGATGAAGCCACTGGCTGGCGAAACGTCTCCACACTAAAGATACCTAAATGGTATACAAAATGGTATTCTTTTTTTTTTTTGGTATCCAATGGTACACAAAACTTGAATACCATTAATATAAAATACTGCCGTAGGCACCACCACCAGCGCTGCTAACACCACAAGCGCCGCCACCACCACCAGTGTCACAACCACCACCAGCGCCAACACCACCAGTGTCACAATCACCACCAACGCCGCCAACACCACCGCCACAATCACCACCAACGCCGCCAACACGCCCACCAGTGTCACAATCACCACCAGCGCCGCCACCACCACCACCACCAGTGCCGCCAACACCACCAGCGCCGCCAACACCACCAGCGCCGCCAACACCACCAGCGCCGCCAACACCACCAGCGCCGCCAACACCACCACCAGTGTCACAATCACCACCAGCGCCGCCAACACCACCACCAGTGTCACAATCACCACCAGCGTCACCACTAGCGTCACCACCAGCGTCACTCAGGAGTGTGGACACGAGTGTTGGTGACGGTGAACGACCTCAGAGAAAAATGTGACGACGTCAGATTACAAATTGTCGACAACTCTTTTACCAGAACCTGAGTAGTGATGTCAGTGTAGGATGTCAGTGTAGGATGTCAGTGTAGGATGTCAGCGTAGGATGTCAGCGTAGGATGTCAGTGTAGGATGTCAGCGTAGAATGTCAGCGTAGAATGTCAGCGTAGAATGTCAGTGTAGGATGTCAGTGTAGGATGTCAGTGTAGGATGTCAGTGTAGGATGTCAGTGTAGGATGTCAGCGTAGAATGTCAGCGTAGGTTGTCAGTGATGTGTCTGTTGGATGTCTGATGTCAGTGATGTCAGTAGGATGTATATCTGGAGAGTACCCCTGGAGTCAACCCCCCTTCCCCCGGCCCAGTCCATGACCAGGCCTCGTGGTGGATTAGGGTCTGATCAACCAGGCTGTTACTGCCGGCCGCACGCAAACCGACGCATGAACCACAGCCCGACTGATCAAGCACTGACGTCAGGTGTCTGTCCAGTTCCTTCCTGAAGACAGCTAGAGGTCTATTGTCCCCCTTATGTATACTGAGAAGCAGCTGAACAGTCTTGGGCCCCTGACACACATTGTGTTGTCTCAGTGTACTCATGGCGCCCCTGCTTTTCATTGGGAAAATTTGGACCGCCTGCCAAGTCTTTTGCGGAGTAACTGAAATTTATCTCCATTGAACTTCATATTTTCTGAGGTCCATTGAAAGACTTTGTTTATGTCTGCTTGGAGATTTGCAGTGTCCTCAAGAGACGTTACTGTCGTGCAGATTCTGGTATCGTTAGCAAAGGAGGACACGGTGCTGTGGCTTGCATATCTATGTCAGAGGATGCGGAAACCAATGGGAGCGAGTAGTGGACCTTGTAGAACATAGCTTTTTCACAATAGCCGCCTCTGACTTTACTCTCTCTACTATTACTCTTTGTATACTATTTGTTAGGAAGTTATAGATAGGCGGTGCCCCGTGGCCTGGTGGCAAAAGCTGTCGCTTCACATGATGAGTGTCCGGGTTCGATTCCCGGCGAAGGGGTGGAAATATCGGACGTGTTTCCTTACACAGGTTGTCTATGTTCACCCATCAGTAAAATGGGTACCTGGGTGTTAGTCGACTGGTGTGGGTCGCATCTTGGGACAAAAGTGACCTAATTTGCCCGAAATGCTCAGCATAACAAGGGGCTTTCTATATAGTAGTATGTCATTGATGTCAGCTAGGCCTGTATACCTTGTACATGTGGAGAAAATTCTCCAAAGGAGGGGGGTATGCGCCCTTACTACCCTTGTTAAGGGCCCTCACCCTTTCCTCCCTTAGGAAGGGGCCAGACGAGGCGAGTCTGGGTGCATAAACAAAATAACTCAGACCAGATGTACTGACCACAGTGTGTCACATGGTCTGACCAAGTAGCAGCGAGTGTATATGACTTAATAGTCATTTGAGATAAATGTAACTCTTTGCCGTAACAGGAAGATTACAGTAAACTGTTGTATTAGTTTCTACACTTGAAAATTACAATCATGTGTTCCAGTGATTGAAATTTAGGGAACACAAACATTTTAATTGCCACTTGTAGCAGTATGTAGCAATTGTTGAACTTGTGCTGATGTCAGAGATACAAGCCCACGAGGGACCACGAGGCTGCAAGAAGCTGCACGAGGGGTTAGATTGAATAGGGGCTCTGAAGAGGTCATACGACACGAGGGGTCATACGGCGCGAGGCGATGTAACTCAACAAAGACATTAGTCAGTCGTATGCATCCGTTATTCTAATTTAATCTCCACTAACGTCGGGAAATAAGATAAGAACTCTGTTTGTGATGTAGTCAGTGTGCTGTGAGGTCTACCTAAGCAGCCACACCTGCCCTTGGTAAATAGCTGTCAGACCACGCCTCTCGGATTAAGGCTCAGGTCTTTTGTCTTTTGGACTAGCGTCAGGTCAAAGCACATGGTGCACTCCTCATTGGGGGGATGCTTGGAGGACGATATAAGGCCGAGGAAACAACTAGAGGGGGACATTCTGGCGGAGCTCTGGCCTGTGTGCAGAGCTCTGGGCACGTGATTCTAGCAGAGCGGCTGTCGGTGTGCAGAGGTCTGGGAGAGAGCTGCTGTAGAGTCTCTGGAGGAGACTGTTGGAGACACTGGGCAGAGTTCTGTTGGAGCAGGTCTTGGGACCTGTGGCTAGAAGTGTGACTGAGTTCCTGTGGTGAACTGTCCTCTGAACTATATTGTAAGTTATATTCTGTTTCGTCAGTTGATTGTATTCCCTGTCTCCCTGCTTATATGTACAATCCCCATTTATCTAAACTCAATAGTGTTCTCCTGTTCCCAAATATATTATTATACAAGGACTTAAATAAACTGTGTTTGAGTGGAATAGTAATATTCACTGTCCCCGTTTTATTCTGATTACTCTTTATTCTTTATTATTTATATTTTAGGTAGAGAGAGGGTGAGTAGTGTGGTGGTAATGAGAGGTGATGGTTTAGTCACCAGTGACCTCACATTACCTCTGCTACCTCCGCTCCTGTCAACCTCACCTCTCCTGCCTACTCACTCCCTACCTTTACTCCCATATTCCCCTATTATCCCTAAATTTCCTTACCCCCCTACATGACATGTTCCAGCGCGTTTAGTGAATAAAATCGCGGTATATTCAGAAGTGTGCGCAGCTTCTGATTGCTGCCAAAAGACAAACGTAGAGACAATCGCAAGTGAACTCCATCGAAACAAGACGGTGACTCATCAGTGACATTCTACAATCAAGACAGCATTTCCGCCGTATATGGTGGAGCCAACACCATTGCTCACGTTACAAGAGCAAGGTATGTTTTTGTGTTCTTGTCAGACAGGGGACTGCGCAGTTCTTGTATTTCAGGAACATCAAAATTTACCTATTGACGGCGGTTATGCGTGGACTTTTAAGTCCAAACACGTGAGTGTAAATTCAGTCTGGAGTTAATGACTGAAGATATGAACATACGCTCCTTTAGTGGCAATAATTATACTCACTTGATGTTTTTACCATACAGCCCAGTGGAGAATGAGGCCATGGATGTCTCCCTTGTGAAGAAGTTGGGGATGGCTGCGACTTCTTGGATTCATCAATAAGCTAAGTAGCAAGTTACAAAGTTCATTATATCGTAGGAGCACATTACTTCACAGTACATGTACTTGTAGTAAATAAAGATATTATATTATCATCTACCCACTTTTCCTGTTAGTCCTTTATCACGCATTTTGTGAGCTATTACACCATGGTCGCACTTGTCGAAGGCTCTCGCAAAGTCTGGTATAAACATCTGTATTTTGTCCTCCAGTGCATAACCATTTTGATTGATATATGTAGGATGGCAGTAATGCCAGTGTAGGATATCAATGTCTGTGGCGCATGTCACTAATGTCTGTGGCGCATGTCACTAATGTCTGTGGCGCATGTCACTAATGTCTGTGGCGCATGTCACTAATGTCTGTGGCGCATGTCACTAATGTCTGTGGCGCATGTCACTAATGTCTGTGGCGCATGTCACTAATGTCTGTGGCGCATGTCACTAATGTCTGTGGCGCATGTCACTAATGTCTGTGGCGCATGACACTAATGTCTGTGGCGCATGTCACTAATGTCTGTGGCGCATGTCACTAATGTCTGTGGCGCATGTCACTAATGTCTGTGGCGCATGTCACTAATGTCTGTGGCGCATGTCACTAATGTCTGTGGCGCATGTCACTAATGTCTGTGGCGCATGTCACTAATGTCTGTGGCGCATGTCACTAATGTCTGTGGCGCATGTCACTAATGTCTGTGGCGCATGTCACTAATGTCTGTGGCGCATGTCACTAATGTCTGTGGCGCATGTCACTAATGTCTGTGGCGCATGTCACTAATGTCTGTGGCGCATGTCACTAATGTCTGTGGCGCATGTCACTAATGTCTGTGGCGCATGTCACTAATGTCTGTGGCGCATGTCACTAATGTCTGTGGCGCATGTCACTAATGTCTGTGGCGCATGTCACTAATGTCTGTGGCGCATGTCACTAATGTCTGTGGCGCATGTCACTAATGTCTGTGGCGCATGTCACTAATGTCTGTGGCGCATGTCACTAATGTCTGTGGCGCATGTCACTAATGTCTGTGGCGCATGTCACTAATGTCTGTGGCGCATGTCACTAATGTCTGTGGCGCATGTCACTAATGTCTGTGGCGCATGTCACTAATGTCTGTGGCGCATGTCACTAATGTCTGTGGCGCATGTCACTAATGTCTGTGGCGCATGTCACTAATGTCTGTGGCGCATGTCACTAATGTCTGTGGCGCATGTCACTAATGTCTGTGGAGGACGTGACACAATAACTTCCTTCTACTACCAATACTATTCTAAACACTCAGAGGGCGCTCCCAACAGGATCATGTACCGCATGGTCTATGCTCCCACCAGGATCATGTACCGCATGGTCTATGCTCCCACCAGGATCATGTACCGCATGGTCTATGCTCCCACCAGGATCATGTACCGCATGGTCTATGCTCCCACCAGGATCATGTACCGCATGGTCTACGCTCCCACCAGGATAATGTACCGCATGGTCTATGCTCCCACCAGGATCATGTACCGCATGGTCTATGCTCCCACCAGGATCATGTACCGCATGGTCTATGCTCACACCAGGATCATGTACCACATGGTCTATGCTCCCACCAGGATCATGTACCACATGGTCTACGCTCACACCAGGATCATGTACCACATGGTCTATGCTCACACCAGGATCATGTACCGCATGGTCTACGCTCACACCAGGATCATGTACCGCATGGTCTATGCTCACACCAGGATCATGTACCACATGGTCTATGCTCCCACCAGGATCATGTACCGCATGGTCTATGCTCCCACCAGGATCATGTACCACATGGTCTATGCTCCCACCAGGATCATGTACCGCATGGTCTACGCTCACACCAGGATCATGTACCGCATGGTCTATGCTCACACCAGGATCATGTACCACATGGTCTACGCTCACACCAGGATCATGTACCGCATGGTCTATGCTCGCACCAGGATCATGTACCACATGGTCTATGCTCCCACCAGGATCATGTACCGCATGGTCTATGCTCACACCAGGATCATGTACCACATGGTCTATGCTCCCACCAGGATCATGTACCGCATGGTCTATGCTCACACCAGGATCATGTACCACATGGTCTATGCTCCCACCAGGATCATGTACCGCATGGTCTATGCTCACACCAGGATCATGTACCACATGGTCTATGCTCCCACCAGGATCATGTACCGCATGGTCTATGCTCCCACCAGGATCATGTACCGCATGGTCTACGCTCCCACCAGGATCATGTACCGCATGGTCTACGCTCACACCAGGATCATGTACCATGGTCTACGCTCACACGAAGAACGCCACCTTCTCTGGAAACTTTAACAATAAACGAGCTGTGTCGCCTCAACAACATTCCCAGCTTCAATTTCCAGACGCTGCAGCATCAGCAGAAATACTGAAAATCTTCTCTAACATAGGAGGCATCACCGTCCCATCAGATCCTCCAACCACAGCCACCCAATTCACTCTTCACCCACCACTTTCCCAAGCCACTCCACCTGCCCATCACCTCCACTCCACACCCACTGCAACTCCACCTGAATATCAAGATTCTCGCATCTCTGAAGAAGAAATTGAAGCTGACAACTACACCTGGAAAAACCTAAGAATCTTCACTACACCCTCAAATAAGAACACTTCGCCAAAGAACTCCACCCTCGACTCTGCAGTGAACTGTAAAGCAGGGATGTATCGGATGTGAAAAATTTAGATATCCGGTATGCGGATGTGTATACGGATGTCTTACTTACTCATTTTACGGATGCGAATGCGGATGTAAGAAATTGTGCGGATGTTCCGCGGATGCGGATGTAAGAAATTGTGCGGATGTTCCGCGGATGCGGATGTAAGAAATTGTGAGGATGTTCCGCGGATTTCGGATGCGGATGTATATACGGATATCTGTTTGCTGTGAAATACGGATGCGGATACGGATGTAAGAAATTGTGCGGATGTTCCGCAGATGCGGATGCAAATATCCGATACATCACTACTGTAAAGTACACCTCCGTTGCCCCCGTACAACTTCACAACACAAGTCAAAGATTTTGTGAAACCATTCATCGAAGACTTCGACAACTATGCACAACTCACGTACTTACCAAAAGAAATGTTTAAAAATCTGAATAAAGGGTCACTCCAAATGTGAGTGTATACTGAATTGCTGAGGCTCCCAGGTGTCCCCAATGTTGCTACCCTTCACCATCAAGTGCTCCGCTGCTGGGTTAAGTCCTAGCAGTTTCTACCTTTGACATACCTTTGATGAGTTCCGAGAGTTTTTCTACTTCCAGAGCCCGGCATTGGACCAGGCTCGTCTGGTGCTTGCCTGGACAACCAAGCTTTTGCTACTGGTGGCCCGCTGACCCACAACTGAAGACACACTATTCTCTTCAGCTATCCCCACGTCGCTGCTCTCTCTCCTTACCTGAAAGTGAGTTAGTCATTGAATAAGACATATTTGCAAAACTTGGGTATCTTTATTGCCAAAACACTTTGCCTGCACAGGCTTCTTTAGTCGAATACAGAAATTTTGACGTTATCAGTCGGTCACCCTTGGTGGAAGGTGGTCAGTCCCTCAAGCCTAATGGTTGACAGACTGACCATATCATCTTTACTACTTCTGTTGGCTCCATATTTGCCACTTCTGTGTTCGGTTGAGGAAGCCTATGTGCAGGCACAATGTTTCGGAATAGATATCTGTTACGCATCTACTTGTCGATATTGTATACCATTGTTATACAGATTATCATTAATACATAAACATTTTATGGACTAGGTACGGCTAATGCAAAGGCAGACAATATGTTCAATATCGCAGTTGTTGCTATAAGTACTCACGTCTGGATCAACAGCAACGCTGTTATGTTTTTACATGCTAATTCGCGCGTTATTTTGGAATTTCTACTTGTAGTAAGTGCCTGACTAATCTGAGTACGGCCTGCATGCGCTCTATGCCCATTAATCTATGCTACCCGTACATTCTACGTGAGACGTGGTTCTCCTGACGATTCTGTATCCAGCAGTCCAGGAGACCGTACCTTCTACAGAAGACGTGGCTTTCCTGACAATACTGTGCCCATCAATATACTGCAGGAGGGAACAAAAGGCTAAAGAGGAAAACACCTCTGCCATCCAATCATGGGACGTCTGGACCACAACTCACTGCAAATAAACCTTTAACCTCACCTTTTCCTAATGGTGTGTTCTATTGGAGAGAGAGAGAGAGAGAGAGAGAGAGAGAGAGAGAGAGAGAGAGAGAGAGAGAGAGAGAGAGAGAGAGAGAAGAGGAAAAAAAAAAAAGGAGAAGAAAGAAGGAGGAAAAAAGAAGGGAGAGAAAAAGAGAAGAAGAGAGAGAGAGAGAGAGAGAGAGAGAGAGAGAGAGAGAGAGAGAGAGAGAGAGAGAGAGAGAGAGAGAGAGAGAGAGAGAGAGAGAGAGAGAGAGAGAGAGAGAGAGAGAGAGAGAGAGAGAGAGAGAGAGAGAGAGAGAGAGAGAGAGAGAGAGAGAGAGAGAGAGAGAGAGAGAGAGAGAGAGAGAGAGAGAGAGAGAGAGAGAGAGAGAGAGAAGGGTATATTTAAAAATATAAAAGGTATAAACTGTACAAGTAAGGTATGCTGATACCAAAAAGATTACTGTGGATGAGTCCCATTCCCACAAAGACGAATTTTCGAATCCCTGGCTTTATTAAGCTACTAAGGGCGAAACATCTGCCTTGATTGTGTGCTATTCCCGCAGAAAAAAAGAAGAGTAAAATTACAAAACACTAAGGAAGACAAGGAATTTAAGTAATATATATAATAACAGAGGATGTGCTGGTTCTCCAACCTTAGCAGCTGAGAAGTGTAAATATAAGAACGTGTTGTGGAGCTTAAGCAAGCGAACAGCAGCTAGCGAGACACCACACTTCTCCCTCTGGTGGGCAGTAGTCACCAGACTAAGACCAGTAGTCGCCAGACTACGACCAATAGTCGCCAGACTACGACCAATAGTCGCCAGACTACGACCAATAGTCGCCAGACTACGACCAATAGTCGCCAGACTACGACCAATAGTCGCCAGACTACGATCAATAGTCGCCAGACTACGACCAATAGTCGCCAGACTACGACCAATAGTCGCCAGACTACGACCAATAGTCGCCAGACTACGACCAATAGTCGCCAGACTACGACCAATAGTCGCCAGACTACGACCAATAGTCGCCAGACTACGACCAATAGTCGCCAGACTACGACCAATAGTCGCCAGACTACGACCAATAGTCGCCAGACTACGGCCAATAGTCGCCAGACTACGACCAATAGTCGCCAGACTACGACCAATAGTCGCCAGACTACGACCAATAGTCGCCAGACTACGACCAATAGTCGCCAGACTACGACCAATAGTCATCAGAAAGCACGACTTGACAAGGAGGATTATCCTGTTATCCTCACATCATTTCAAAGTGCAGGCTTCTCCAAGGCAGGCTACCACCTCCCCTTCCAGAATGCGACCAAAAACAGTCCACTAACATCTTGGGGCCAATCTACTTTTAGGTAAACAGGTGTATATAAAAAAAAAGTCCGTCAGCCCCAGAATTGAACCCGGGTCTATCGGTTGTGAGCCGAGGGCTCTACCCCTTCCTTATCTACGAGTCATAACAGCAAGTGGTAGTTACAGAAGCAGAGCGACGCTTGAGGTGTTCCGTCTTCAATATTAAATATATTTAGAATTTGTTTTCCATTATACGACCTAGACATGAATGGTATGCAATACCGACAGGATGAAAATTAGACATATGCAACATCTGGGTATCTTTATTGTAGACGTTTCGCCATCCAGTGGCTTTATCAATACAAATTCAAGGACATAATTTGAAGACAGTAGAACTATATACAAAAGATGAGGTAATCAGTCCCTCAGCCTTGTAGTTGGTGTGAACATCACCGTAGTCGTGAAGAATCTGGAGCATAGGTCTTCATGCCTGTGCTCCAAATTCTTCAAGACTACGGTGATCTTCACACCAACTACAAGGCCGAGGGACTGATTACCTCATCTTTTGTATATAGTTCTACTGTCTTCAAATTATGTCCTTGAATTTGTATTGATAAAGCCACTGGATGGCGAAACGTCTACATTAAAGATACCCAGATGTCGCACATGCCCCTAATGCCATGGCATGCCAGTGGCTCTCCTTGCATTACAGTTTTATAATTGTTTTATAATTGTAACTACCAATAACATTGTACACTTGTAACATGCATTGAAATAAAAATTATTATTATTATTATTATTATTATATGTCTAATTTTCATCCTGATACGACCTATAACAACTGGCTAACACCCAGGTATTTATTTACTGGTAAGCGAACAAGGGTATTTGCACATTTCTGGTCTCCATGTTATAGAATGGGCATCAATGCGCTAGATAAAACAAAAGAAGGATGACGAAGGTGATCCTATGTATCAGAAACCATTCCTACGAGGATAGACCGACGACACTGAATCTGTGCTTTCTGGAAAGTCGCAGAATTAGGGAGGATATGACTGATGTGTGCAAATGAAAGACAGAAATAAATGGAATATAAATATTGTGCTAAAAGTATCTAGCCAAGACAGGACTCGCAGCAATAGGTTCAAATTGGAAAAACATTAGATTAAAAAAAATATATAGGAAAACAATGGTTCGGTAATAGAGTTGTGGACAAGTGGAACAAACTCCCTAGTAGCGTCATTGAAGCGAGAACCCTGTGTCGCTTTAAAAGTAGGTTAGGCAGAAACATGAGTGGGTTGTGAGTTCGACCTATCTAGCATGGGCCAGTAGGCCTGCTGCAGTGGTCTTCCTTTCTTATGTTATTATATGTAAGGAGACTTGCCCATACGTCTCGCCTTGCCCGGAAACCGAATCTGCAACATCTCGGTTACGAGAGTATGGTGGTCAGATTGTGTTCTGTCTCTCACTCGCTTTTATATAACTAACTGCAGTACAGTTTGCAAAACTAATATTTCTTTATTAACAACGTAAATCAATGAGGAGTACTCTGAGGGCAAAACTAAGTCAGTGAAGGCTAGGAGACGGATCACACACACACAAAAGAAAAAATCCTCAATATCACAGTTAAGAAAAAACCCAAAGAAGGAAAACTGCAGCAGGCCTACTGGCCCATGCGAGGCAAGTCCAAGTCTCCCATCGGCTTAAGCCAATGACCCAACCTAGTCAGGTCAGGTCACATTCACTTAAGTAGCACGGCATCAGACCTAGTAGCACAAGCTAGTCAGGCCTGACTCACACCCACTCATGTATTTATCTAACTTATTTTTAAAACTACACAACATCTTAGATTCTATGACGGTACTCGGAAGTTTGTTCCACTCATCCACAACTATTACCAAACCAGTGCTTTCCTATATCCTTCCTGAATCTGAATTTTTCCAACTTAAAGCCATTGCTGCGAGTCCTGTCTAGGCTAGATATTTTTAGCACGCTTTTTACATCCCCTTTATTTATTCCTGTTTTCCACTTATACACCTCAATCATATTCCCCCATAATTCTACGCTTTTCTAGAGTGTAGATTCAGGGCCCTCAGTCTATCCTCATAAGGAAGATTTCTGATACATGCGATCAACTTTGTCATCCTCCTTTGTACGTTTTCCAGAGCATTTATATACATTCTGTAATACGGTGACCAAAACTGTGCAGCATAATCTAAATGAGGCCTAACCAAGGATATAGAGAGTTGAAGAACAACCTGAGGACTTCTATTATTTATGCTTCTTGATATGAAGCCAAGGATTCTGTGAGCGTTATTGCGAACACTTATGCACTGTTGTTTTGGTTTTATATTACTGCTAACCAGAACTCCCAAATCTTTTTCACATTCAGTAATATTAAGATCTACATTATTTAGTTTATATGTGGCATGGTTATTTTCCTGTCCAATGTGTAGAACCTTGCATTTGTCTATATTAAACTGCATCTGCCACTTCTCTGACCACTGCATCAGTCTATTCAAATTTTCCTGGAGTGTTCTAATGTCCTCGTCAGAATGAATTCGTCGGCCTATTTTGGTGTCATCGCCAAAATTCGCTGTTTATTCCCTCATCTATGTCGTTTATGTAGATTGTGAACAACAAGGGGCCCAACACTGACCCCTGTGGAACACCGCTCGTGACACTTCCCCACTCGGATTTCTCCATTTATGCAAACACACTGCTGCCTATCTGTTAACCATGACTATCCAGGAAAAAAATTCTCCTATTCCGTGTGCCTTAATTTTCCTCAATAGTCTCTGATGTGGGACTTACTGAAGTCATACATACAATATCATATTCATTATCATGATCTACCTCCTCAAATACCTTTGTGAAAAAAGTTAATAAATTCGTAAGGCAAGAACGCCCTTTTGTAAACCGTGCTGAGATTCGTTGATCAATTTATGCTTTTCAAGATGGCTACGAATTGCCTCGGCAGTTATTGATTCCATAAATTTTCCCACTATGGAGGTTAGGCTTATTGGTCTATAGTTCGAAGCTAAGGACCTGTCACCTGTTTTCAAAATAGGTATCACATTTGTCATTTTCCCACTTATCTGGCACTATGCCAGTTTGTAGTGATATGTTGAAAAGATTAGCCAAAGGTTTGCTAAGCTCCTCTTTACATTCCTTTAGAATCCTTGCGTACAGTTCATCAGGGCCTGGGGATTTGTTAGGTTTTATCTATTTGTCTAAGGACCATGTCACTTGTGACCCTAATCGTGCATAGTTTATCATCATGTTCTACATCGCTAGTACCTTCCTGTGTAAAAGCTGAGAGGAAGTGTTAAGAATTCTACACATTTCCTTATCACTGTCGGTGAGCTGACCCGAGTAACTTTTGAGTGGACCTATCTTGTCCTTAATCTTACTTCTGTGTACCTGAAAGAATCCTTTTGAGTTATTCCCTTACAACTTTAACCTCATAATCTCTCTGCTTTCCTTACTCCTTTTTTTTATTTCTCTAACTGAATATATTGATTTCTTATCTGCCCCTCTCTTCTTTTGATTCGCCTATATGTGCCTCTCTTTTGACCAATGAGATGTTTTAATCTATTGTTTGTCCATTTAGGATCATTTTTGTTTCATTTGATTTCCCTATTCGGAAGTAACAAATTAATCTGGAAAAATACAATTATATTTATAGTAAGCGCAAAACCCGTTGGGATAATACAGTACTTGGAATGGGAAATAATCAGGCTAGAACTAAGGAATAGGGTGCTACTTTAGCGTGAGGTCTACCACAGTATTCGTAGTCTATGCTGTGAACTGACCTTTAACGTGCGGTCTACCTTCTGTGTTATAATATTTTTACCTGTTCTGACCTTTTTACCCTTTTAACCTGAGTGCTCCTAACTAACCTAGGTTAGGTTATGTTAGGTTAGTACTGGTAGACCGCACGCTAAAGAAGCACCAGGAATAGTTAGGGTAGCTCCCATTATTCCTAAGTGCCCCGTGGCCTGGTGACAAAAGCTCTCGCTTTACCCGGCGAGGGTCCGGGTTCGAGGGTAGAAACATTGGGCATGTTTCTTTACACCGGTTGTCTATGTTCCCCATCAGTAAGATGGGTACCTGGGTGTTAGTCGACTGGTGTGGGTCGCATCCTGGGACAAAACTGACCCAATTTGCCCGAAATGCTCTGCATAACAAGGGGCTTTATATATAGTAGTATGTCATTGATGTCAGGTAGACCTGTATACCTTGTACATGTACTTGTAGAAATGAAGATATTAGATTACTGGGATCAAGCAACATCAGAGGACCCCGCTGAAGGAATTTCCTTACAGTTAACAATACGATATAATTAACAATGCAAACTTATCAGTAGCGGTTACCAATAATATAGTGCAGTTAATACTGTTCATTTAAAAACAGTTCAATTAATAATACAGTACAATTAACAGTACAGTACCATTAACAATACAGTTTAACTGTACAAAAGTACAATTAACAACAGTACCGTTAACAATACAGTTCAATTAGTAGTACGGTACAATTAACTATACAGTACAGTTAACAATACAGTACAATTAATGCAATTCAGTTAACAATACAGTACAATTAATACAATTTAATTAAAAATAGTTAAATTAACAATACAGCTCACTTAGCAAAACAGTACAATAAAAATACAGTTCAAACAACAGTACAGATCAATACAATTTATATTTCAATTAAAAATGCAGTTCAATTAGCAGTACAGTGAAGTTAACAATACATCACAATTAATACAGCTTAATTAACAATACAGTTCAGTTAACACCGCAGAGCAATATTCAGTACAGTGTGATGGTCAACAAGTGCCCCATAGTGCCGGCTGGTCCCTCATTGAACAATAGGTGCCTCACAGTAGCCTGTGTGCTACACCCCTCGCTATGTTGTACATTCTGATTGCTACATCCCGCTGTGTTGCACACACCAGGTGCTACACCCCTCACCCTGTTGCACACACCAGGTGCTACACCCCTCACCCTGTTGCACACACCAGGTGCTACACCCCTCACCCTGTTGCACACACCAGGTGCTACACCCCTCACCCTGTTGCACACACCAGGTGCTACACCCCTCACCCTGTTGCACACACCAGGTGCTACACCCCTCACCCTGTTGCACACACCAGGTGCTACACCCCTCACCCTGTTGCACACACCAGGTGCTACACCCTCACCCTGTTGCACACACCAGGTGCTACACTCCTCACCCTGTTGCACACACCAGGTGCTACACTCCTCACCCTGTTGCACACACCAGGTGCTACACTCCTCACCCTGTTGCACACACCAGGTGCTACACTCCTCACCCTGTTGCACACACCAGGTGCTACACTCCTCACCCTGTTGCACACACCAGGTGCTACACTCCTCACCCTGTTGCACACACCAGGTGCTACACTCCTCACCCTGTTGCACACACCAGGTGCTACACTCCTCACCCTGTTGCACACACCAGGTGCTACACTCCTCACCCTGTTGCACACACCAGGTGCTACACTCCTCACCCTGTTGCACACACCAGGTGCTACACTCCTCACCCTGTTGCACACACCAGGTGCTACACTCCTCACCCTGTTGCACACACCAGGTGCTACACTCCTCACCCTGTTGCACACACCAGGTGCTACACTCCTCACCCTGTTGCACACACCAGGTGCTACACTCCTCACCCTGTTGCACACACCAGGTGCTACACTCCTCACCCTGTTGCACACACCAGGTGCTACACTCCTCACCCTGTTGCACACACCAGGTGCTACACTCCTCACCCTGTTGCACACACCAGGTGCTACACTCCTCACCCTGTTGCACACACCAGGTGCTACACTCCTCACCCTGTTGCACACACCCGGTGCTACACTCCTCACCCTGTTGCACACACCCGGTGCTACACTCCTCACCCTGTTGCACACACCCGGTGCTACACTCCTCACCTGTTGCACAGCACACCCAGGTGCTACACTCCGTCTACCCTGTTGCACACACCGGTGCTCACCATTTGCCCTCTACCCATGTTGCACACACCCGGTGCTACACCCCTATGTTGCACACACCCGGTGCTACACCCCTATGTTGCACACACCCGGTGCTACACCCCTATGTTGCACACACCCGGTGCTACACCCCTATGTTGCACACACCCGGTGCTACACCCCTATGTTGCACACACCAGGTGCTACACCCCTATGTTGCACACACCAGGTGCTACACCCCTATGTTGCACACACCAGGTGCTACACCCCTATGTTGCACACACCAGGTGCTACACCCCTATGTTGCACACACCAGGTGCTACACCCCTATGTTGCACACACCAGGTGCTACACCCTATGTTGCACACACCAGGTGCTACACCCTATGTTGCACACACCAGGTGCTACACCCTATGTTGCACACACCAGGTGCTACACCCTCGCTATGTTGCACACACCAGGTGCTACACCCTCTATGTTGACACACCAGGTGCTACACCCTCGCTATGTTGCACACACCAGGTGCTACACCCCTCGCTATGTTGCACACACCAGGTGCTACACCCCTCGCTATGTTGCACACACCAGGTGCTACACCCCTCGCTATGTTGCACACACCAGGTGCTACACCCCTCGCTATGTTGCACACACCAGGTGCTACACCCCTCGCTATGTTGCACACACCAGGTGCTACACCCCTCGCTATGTTGCACACACCAGGTGCTACACCCCTCGCTATGTTGCACACACCAGGTGCTACACCCTCGCTATGTTGCACACACCAGGTGCTACACCCCTCGCTATGTTGCACACACCAGGTGCTACACCCCTCGCTATGTTGCACACACCAGGTGCTACACCCCTCGCTATGTTGCACACACCAGGTGCTACACCCCTCGCTATGTTGCACACACCAGGTGCTACACCCCTCGCTATGTTGCACACACCAGGTGCTACACCCCTCGCTATGTTGCACACACCAGGTGCTACACCCCTCGCTATGTTGCACACACCAGGTGCTACACCCCTCGCTATGTTGCACACACCAGGTGCTACACCCCTCACTATGTTACACACACCAGGTGCTACACCCTCGCTATGTTGCACACACCAGGTGCTACACCCCTCGCTATGTTCACACACCAGGTGCTACACCCCTCGCTATGTTGCACACACCAGGTGCTACACCCCTCGCTATGTTGCACACACCAGGTGCTACACCCTGCTATGTTGCACACACCAGGTGCTACACCCTCACTATGTTGCACACACCAGGTGCTACACCCCTCACTATGTTACACACACCAGGTGCTACACCCCTCACTATGTTACACACACCAGGTGCTACACCCCTCGCTATGTTGCACACACCAGGTGCTACACCCCTCGCTATGTTGCACACACCAGGTGCTACACCCCTCGCTATGTTGCACACACCAGGTGCTACACCCCTCACTATGTTGCACATACCAGGTGCTACACCCCTCACTATGTTGCACATACCAGGTGCTACACCCCTCACTATGTTGCACACACCAAGTTCTTCAGTAGCAAAATACCAAAACTGGTGGCTGGTACCTCGCTGGTAGCACCTACAGCTGACAGTGGAAGGACCAAGGTTCAGTCACTGTAGAGTTTGCACATTTAAACAAGTTCTCCTGTCGCATGACGATCCTGTTTACCTAGCAGTAAATAGTTACAAATGATGGGCCACTCGGTTCATGACCTCCACACCGTTCACAACCCACGCCACATGGTTCATGACTCGCTCCACTCTGTTCATGACCTGCTACACAGTCTGCCAAACGGGCACTCAGCCCACCACTGTCGGCACCCCTCCCCAGGAGCTTTGTCAGCGGCTTGACAAAGCTCCTGGAAAGCGAAACGTTGCTACAATAAAATTTCACATTATTTACACTTGTGTCCTTTTTACCTAACATAAGAACGTAGGAACACTGCAGCAGGCCTACTGGCCCATACAAGGCCTGCTGTAAATAAGCAATTTCGTCTTACTTTTTTGGTTTATCCTAGGTAATTTACATATATGTTACTATGCATGATAATTGTAATCACCTAAATTTGTGAAACTGTACTTATGTGTACCTAAATAAGCTTACTATTTACGTACACGGACAGAAGGGGCGGCGACTTGGATATGAGAGGACTTATAGAAGGGGCGGAGATGAAGCCAGCAGTGGCTTGAATTAGACATGTGCAACATCTGTTGCACATGTTTCTAATTCTTCATCTTGTCGGTATTTTATACCACTTACGTACAGCAGGGGCGAAACGTTTCCTTAATAAATGTCCTGAACTGTACATAATTGTCTTATTCCACATCTTGTCTGTATCACCATACCATTTCTCAAGCCAGCAGTGCAGGAGAAACGTTCCGTCAATATTCCCAGTGTTGCAAGTGTGCCTTATTGATCAATGACGCAACCTGGAAGCTCCTTTCACTCACTATTGCTGAACCAATACTTCCCTATATCCTTTCTAAATTAAAAAGTCTCGAACTTTAATCCATTGGTGCTACTCCTGTGTGTCAGATATTGTGAAGCGCTGGAGCCATGGAGTGCTGTAGTTGACCACTACTGTAACTGTACCTTACCAGTATCATTTTTGTAGTTCTTCCATAGTATGCATTTATAGTATGCATTCTAGACTTGCAAATACATTACACAAATAACCCGCACATAGTAGGGAGGAGCTTACGACGACGTTTCGGTCCGACTTGGACCATTTACAGTCACAGTGTAACTTTGTAAATGGTCCAATTCGGACCGAAACGTCGTGGTAAGTTTCTCTCTATGTGAGGGTTATTTGTGTATTGTCCCAGTCACAGTATTGCGCCTTTTTGTTGTTATATCTACATGATTGTAAAGTGACTTGATTATAGTTGGATAATTCTATAAAGTGAAAAATTGTATGGATGTGGGAAAAAGACACTTGTGTGTACTTCAGGTCATTTGTTAAAGGAAAGGTTTCACCACGAGTGCCTATTTCATTCCTGATACAGAGATAAATAACAACGACCATATATACACTCGTTCTTATTTATCTCTGTATCAGACAACGTTTCCACTAATCAATGTCCTGGACTATAAAAAAGTGCTTTTTTTTCCACAGTTCTATAAAGTGCATTAACAGTATTGAGTACTGTTCGCAACTTAAGCGGGATAATTAAGTGGAGAGTGAGTGCCACTAAGTGCCTCTCAGGAAGTGAAGAGGGTACTCTTACTTCCCCGGTATTACGTGGGAGGCTCCGTGCTGGGAGGCTACGTCCCGGGAGGCTCCGTGCTGGGAGGCTACGTCCCGGGCGGCTCCGCGCCCGGGAAACTCCGCGCCCGGGTAACCTTATCGATCAAACTGTTGGTGTACGCCGCCCTTGCTAATCAGGAACGGTTTTCTGGAATTTGTCAAATTCCCTCTGGAAGACAGTGATGGGTTTATTGATACTCCACCTTATGTACGGAGGGAAGATGTTCAAAAGTCGCGGTCCCTTTACATTAAATAGATGTTCCCTCAATATTGTTCCCTTGCTTTGCCTGGGAGGTATCCTGCAAGCGCTGAGGTTTGGCAACACTAGTCGAGTAAATGTATTTCTGAGTTGGCAAAAATACAACTAATGTAGGAAGTTCTTCATTAACTCTCTAGGGCGCTAGACTATATTACCCTGATAACCCGCACGTTTCGGTCCGACTTGGGCCATTTACAATGTCGGACCGAAAAGTCGTCATAAGCTTCTCTCTCTCCTATGTTTGGGTTATTTGTGTATTGTTCCAGTCACAGTAACTGTACTTTATTGTTCTTTATATTACCCTGACTCGCCCATAGTTGTGAGGGCTACCCAGCCCCATCTCTCTTGACCCTAACCTTCATTATGCTTAATCCCTGTCACCCTGACCCCACCCTGGTGACCTGACCCAACACTACTGACCCCTGAGCGTCTTCTGACCCCTGTCAGTTGGTCCCTCGCATCAACAGCTGTTCCATCACCTCATCAACAATACACAATTAGCAAAGCTTTTCTCTTTCTGTTTTCTGGTTATTATCCATTATTACGCCTCAGCAGCCAGATAATCAACTTAGTGGAGTTTGTATGAGACAACTGGGGTGTTTGGACAACCTCACATCAGTGCTCGGAGCCTGGTGCACGCGCGCGCGCGCACACACACACGCACACACGCACACACACGCACACACACGCACACACACACATACCGTGCTCTGAGCCACAACAGCCCAGAAGATAATAGAAAGTATCAAATATCCCAAGACATCACAACACAGGGAGGATATGAAAGACCTCCCCACCTTCAATCATACCTTCGCCCCAACCCACAACCCCGGCCACCCTCAATCATATCATCATCCCACCACACTTTCAATTATACCTTCACCTCCCTCAGCTGTAGATCCACCCCACCACATCTTCACCCCATACCTTCACCCCACCACCATCACTTTCACACACAACTACAGCCTCACCCTCACTCCAACATCACCCACACTCACCTTTACTTCCAACTCCCATCATCACCCCTTCCCATTTTCACCCCCTCGCACCCCACGACAGCCTCAGGGTAGGTGTTTACCCACCCTGAGGCTGTCGTCCGAGCCCTAGCCTGGAGCACACGTTAATCCTGTGTTTGGCCCAGAGATTCCTTTACGTTAATCCCGGCTTAATCGTGGCTGTCAGCGCATGATTGGCGACGTTGAGGGAGATTAATTGAGGAGGCCACTCAGTATTGATGGTGAGTGAGCGTGTGTTGGTCGGACAGTTCTCGTTCACTGTATCATCCACAAACAGCCTCAGTAAACAAATATGGCTGCCATCAGCTCCCACACGCAGCTACCAGAACAGACGCCAATTAGTAATAATAATAATAATAATAATAGGGTTGAGAAGGGATTGTGGAGGTGGTTATAGCATTAAGAGAGGTTGGAGCAAAATAGGATAACTAAGAGGACATATAAAAAATATGTATTTACATCTAGGGTGGAAGAAAGGGTAGGGGTCGTCCCAAAAAAGGTTGGGGGGAAGAGGGTGAAAAAGTTTTAGAATCCTAGGACAAATTTCAATTGCTTCGCTATGAATAAATGAAGGAAACAAAAACTGCAAGAGTACAAGACAAACTCAAGTCATTCAGTAAAGAGTAGGTCCCATGTGCGAGTAATGATGTCGGAAAATCTCACATTCAATGATTCCAACAATGTTGCTATTGTTACCCCATGGACAATGATAGGCTGGATAACTAGAACTTTCAAGACAAGAGATGTTGAGACAATGATGATACTTTTAAGTCACTTGTTCTCTCCAGGCTCAAATACTGCTGTATACTGACGGCCCCCTTCAAGACAGGCGAGATTGCTGAGCTGGAAACAGAAACCTTTCACTGCTCGTATAAACTCAATCAAGCATCTGAACTACTGGGAACATTTGATGTTCCTTCAACTGTATTCCTTGGAACATAGGCGAGAAAGGTATATAAAAATATTCACCTAGTACTGGTCCCAAACCTGAACACCGAGATCACTTTATATGACAAGAGACTTGGCAGATGGTGCAAAATATCTCCAGTAAAAGCTCAGTGAGTACACTACGAGAGATCTCGATGAGTTTCAGAGGTTCCTGATCCTTCAACACCCTCCCTCCGTGCATAAAAGAAATTATCAGCAAACCTATTTTGGGTGTCTTCAAGAGGGAAGTGGACAAGTACCTCAAAACAGTGTCTGACCAGCAGGGCTGTCACTCGCACATTGGACTGCGTACTGCCAGCACTAACAGCCTGGTTGATCAGGAGTTGATTTGTCACTAGTAGTTCAGTGATAGTATTAGTATAACCGTTACTTGAGTCACATGCCTTTCACGTGATCACTGCCGTTAAGCCGTGTCAAAGGTCAGTCTTGAATATGAACGCCTCTCGGCCCTCCAGCGTCAGTTCCTTACCAGAGAGCAGACAGTACACAGGCCAGGCGTATAGGCTCTCAGGTACTCCCATATATTTTCTCCAATACAGCAAGTTACCAACCTAATAACGTAAAAAAAAAAATAATTGCAGTCATGCAATTATAACTTGGTTATACCTGTGTGACACTGTTGGGTAAATGTTATGCCCTATCTGATATATTAATTGGATATACCACTATACACATATATATATAATGCACCAAAGTGGTTGGGCCACTTACCTTTTTTTTATCGTTCCTCCTCTCCAACTTCCCCATTTTTTTCCCATATTTCCATCCTTACCTATCCTTCTTCCTTCCCCATCTTACCAAAGCTCTGGTCAAAAAAGCGGAAGCACGTCTTTGTTATTACCCAATCCATGAAAAGACCACCCACGACAGATCCACCTGGAGGCTTGGTCTTGGACCAGGCCTCGGGGGTGTTAATCCCCGGTAACGTTCTTCAGGTATCCCTCGGGTAGGGGGCCTGAACATCTAACAAGTTAGTGTGAGTGCAGTAGGTCAGAGTGGAAGCAAATGGTTTTTATGTCTTAACGTGTTGTTGAGGTCTGAACAAGAGGGGATTTAGATAAACCGGTTAGCCAGTCTTGTAAGTGGGAAGTACAGTGCCTGCACTCTGGTACAGTGCCTGCACTCTGGTACAGTGCCTGCACTCTGGTACAGTGCCTGCACTCTGAAGGTGATGGTGAGGACGTTGCAGTTCAGTGATGTCAGGACGCTTCTCGCTACCGGTTGTACAAGTGTAATGTAAATAACATTTATTTCACATAAATGAAAAAAAAAAACCTTACACGGAATATTGCGGAGAACTCATCTCCACATTTACATATTGTATATATATATGTACGTTAAACTTGTGTAGACAAAAACATTCATTTATACACAGATCTGTGATACGTGAGAGAATTACGTATATGGTTGTTATTTTGGCGTAAAATAATAATTACGGCACACGTAGCTTATAGCCGTCACAAACAAGTGACTGAGTCAAACTCATCTCATTACCCGTGAGATTATTCTCGCCAGAATTTTTCCTCGTGACCGATTTGCTGATTTTTTTTTTCTGTCGTAACTTGTAGATTTTAAATAGATCTTAGTTTACCTTCATAAGACATTCAGTGTTACTATTATATCCAGGGAGAGGGAAGCGATAAACCCGTACGGTCATACAGCGCTTGTTGGAAATGGGAGGCAGTCGGGATCGATCCAGGTCCTTGGATCAAAATCCGCTCACCAGCATCAACTCGCCACCTACTGCTTCCTTCAAGAGGGTTCTTGAACCAAGGCATTGGAGCTATTATTCCTTCACTTGGATCAAACCTGATTACGTCTCATTCCCCCACCCACCCCAGGCTCTGCATAACCCCTCCCCTCAAGGAAGGTTCCTTGACGCTGGTGAGGGGCTCTTGATCTAGGGAATTGGATCTGTGCTCCAGTTCCCTGAATTAAGTCTGAATACCTTTCACACCCCCTCCCTAAGGCGCTGTGTAATCCCTACGGGTTTAGCGCTCCTATGATCTGTACGACCCCTACTAACCCCCACTCCCCCCCCCAGGCCATGAATGTAATAATAACGTTGAATGTTCGTCCATCACATCAATATACACAACATTCAGGACAGTGAAAATAATCAGCGAGGTGATCACTCTGGACATTGTCATCAGCCAAAGCTTTAGTACGTTATTGGAACAGTTTGTTCCAAACAGCATACTGCTCATTGGAACAACTTGTTTCAGGTCGATACTTTGTAATCTGCTCACCGTGTCATTGGAACGGACTGTTCCCAGACGCTACTCGGTGGTAGGCTATTCACTGAATCAATAGCTACAAAATAGCTATTTCATTAAATTATATATACATATATAGAGCCGCCGAAGTGGCTGGTGTATTGTGCACCCTATATCTATCCTGTGGAGGACAGTGGCTAATTTATCATGCACCCAGTAACAGCCTCGTTGATCAGGCCCTGATCGACCGGGAGGCCTGGTCATGGACCGGGTCGCGGGTATGTTGACTCCCGGAATACCCTCCAGGTACACAGATCCATCATATTGAGGGTAGTGGCTGGTTTATGCACCCTGTATCCATCCTGTGAAGGGTAGTGGTTAGCTTATTATGCCCCACATATCCATCCTGTGAAGGGTAGATGATAGTTTATAACTTTATACTATCCATATCCTGTGGACGGCAGTGGCTAGTTTATTATGCACCCCCATATCCATCCCGTGGACTGCAGCTGCTAGCTTATTATACGTCATTCATATATCCATCCTGTGGACGGTAGCGCAAGAGCATATGGATACACAGGCTTAAGAACTAGGCCTCCCAAAAGGGCGTTTAAACCTGAAAACATATTTTTCTGATCAGTGAGCTGTCGATTACAAAGTTTTCACAACTGTGAATATCCAATTTATTTTTTTAATACAAATTTACAGTTTTTTTTTATGAACTCTTTTCCCCTCGAGGGGTGTTGACCCGATGCCCGGGAAAACATTCTTTAAGAAAAGATTGAAAATTACACTTTCCTTCCTCGGATTAACTTTATTACTCCAAACTTGAGGCGTGAACGACCCCGTGAGGCAGAGAGCTTTGCCTTGTTCGGCTCGGTGCTGTGTCGGGCGAGACGGGAGGAGGAGATGATGAAATTTGACTGAGTAAGAGCAGTTTTATGCTTCACCAGGGACCATCCCCTTTCCTCGTGAGATGGAAAACATTGATTCCATCTCTGGGGAGATTCCATCTCTGGGGAGATTCCATCTCTGGGGAGATTCCCTCTCTGGGGAGATTCCCTCTCTGGGGAGATTCCATCTCTGGGGAGATTCCATCTCTGGGGAGATTCCATCTCTGGGGAGATTCCATCTCTGGGGAGATTCCATCTCTGGGGAGATTCCATCTCTGGGGAGATTCCATCTCTGGGGAGATTCCATCTCTGGGGAGATTCCATCTCTGGGGAGATTCCATCTCTGGGGAGATTCCATCTCTGGGGAGATTCCATCTCTGGGGAGATTCCATCTCTGGGGAGATTCCATCTCTGGGGAGATTCCATCTCTGGGGAGATTCCAACTCTGGGGAGATTCCAACTCTGGGGAGATTCCAACTCTGGGGAGATTCCAACTCTGGGGAAAATTCCAACCCTGGGAGAGATTCCAACCCTGGGAGAGATTCCAACCCTGGGAGAGATTCCAACCCTGGGAGAGATTCCAACCCTGGGAGAGATTCCAACCCTGGGAGAGATTCCAACCCTGGGAGAGATTCCAACCCTGGGAGAGATTCCAACCCTGGGAGAGATTCCAACCCTGGGAGAGATTCCAACCCTGGGAGAGATTCCAACCCTGGGAGAGATTCCAACCCTGGGAGAGATTCCAACCCTGGGAGAGATTCCAACCCTGGGAGAGATTCCAACCCTGGGAGAGATTCCAACCCTGGGAGAGATTCCAACCCTGGGAGAGATTCCAACCCTGGGAGAGATTCCAACCCTGGGAGAGATTCCAACCCTGGGAGAGATTCCAACCCTGGGAGAGATTCCAACCCTGGGAGAGATTCCAACCCTGGGAGAGATTCCAACCCTGGGAGAGATTCCAACCCTGGGAGAGATTCCAACCCTGGGAGAGATTCCAACCCTGGGAGTTTCTTACCACCACCAGAGGCAGGTTGAAGATTTTTTCATGGGCTCGGGCGATCACCATTAAAATACTAGTTTCTTATTTATAATTATGTACTTGGAGCTACAGGAGCAGAACTATGTGCTCGTGGTGTCGCGTCTTCAATATTTTTTTCATCATAAAATTTTAAATAAATCAATGGTTGTAGTACTGTGTCCTCTTAATTTATTTAACTGGTCTTCCACTCTGCATAATTACAAAGACTGACAATCTTGCAACTATAGGGCGCCCTTTCATATTTTTACGAGGAATGCTGATGGGCATAGTGTATAATGTATGTATTAATATGCTTAGGTAACCGGGAGCATATTTGTATGCTGCTGCAGGCAACCCCATCATGCCACAATTGCGGCTGCAGGCAACCCATCATGCCACAATTGCGGCTGCAGGCAACCCCATCATGCCACAATTGCGGCTGCAGGCAACCCATCATGCCACACCTGCGGCTGCAGGCAACCCATCATGCCATACGCGGTTTATGACATTTTATCGAGATGTTTACTCTATTAGGGACTATTATCTCAGAAAGACGAGGATGCCTATGGAAAAGAGATTCATCTCATGGAAAAACATAATTCATCTGAGAGCAGAATTCAAAACAAGAGACACCAAGCCAATGATGGTCCTTTATAAGTCACTTGGTTACAGTATCGCTGTACACTTGCAGCCCCGTTTAAGGTGGGCAAAACTGAAGAATGTACAGAGAACCTTCACTGCCCTTAGAGAAAAAAACACCCAAATTACTGGGAACATTCAAAGCCTCTCAACCTGTACTCATTCGTACGCAGGCGAGAAATATTGTAATTTACATACGGAAAATACTAGAGATTGATCCGAGATCTGCACACACAAATCGCTCAGTCAGTAGATGGTGGAAAATACTCCCAGTGAAAAACAGGGAAGACATAAACACACCAAGATAACACAATAAGTGTAGAAGGTCCAAGACTTTTTAACAGCCTCCCATCATACATAAGGTGGATTGATCACAGAACCCTTGATGGTTTGAAGAATAAATATAAGTTACCAAAGCCAGTTCCTGGTCAGCTGGGCTGCATTTCGTACGTTGGACTACGTGCGGCCAAACAGCTTGGCTGATGTAGCCTTGATCCACCTGGAGGCCTGGTATGGGACCGGGCTGCGGGGCGTTGACCAGCCGAAAAGGTGCTTCAGGTATCTTGAAGGAATATAGAAAAGAACAGGATCCATCTCGGATCCATCTGGGAAAGAACAGGATCCATCTAGGAAAGAACAGGATCCATCTCGGAAAGAACAGGATCCATCTCGGAAAGAACAGGATCAATCTCGGAAAGAACAGGATCAATCTCGGAAAGAACAGGATCAATCTCGGAAAGAACAGGATCAATCTCGGAAAGAACAGGATCAATCTCGGAAAGAACAGGATCAATCTCGGAAAGAACAGGATCAATCTCGGAAAGAACAGAATCAATCTCGGAAAGAACAGGATCAATCTCGGAAGGAACAGGATCCATCTGGGAAGGAACAGAATCCATCTGAGAAAGAACTGGATCCATCTGAGAAAGAACTGGATCCATCTGAGAAAGAACTGGATCCATCTGAGAAAGAACTGGGGCCATCTGAGAAAGAACTGGGGCCATCTGAGAAAGAACTGGGGCCATCTGAGAAAGAACTGGAGCCATCTGAGAAAGAACTGGAGCCATCTGAGAAAGAACTGGAGCCATCTGAGAAAGAACTGGAGCCATCTGAGAGAGAACTGGAGCCATCTGAGAGAGAACTGGAGCCATCTGAGAGAGAACTGGAGCCATCTGAGAGAGAACTGGAGCCATCTGAGAGAGAACTGGAGCCATCTGAGAGAGAACTGGAGCCATCTGAGAGAGAACTGGAGCCATCTGAGAGAGAACTGGAGCCATCTGAGAGAGAACTGGAGCCATCTGAGAGAGAACTGGAGCCATCTGAGAAAGAACTGGAGCCATCTGAGAAAGAACTGGAGCCATCTGATAAAGAACTGGAGCCATCTGAGAAAGAACTGGAGCCATCTGAGAAAGAACTGGAGCCATGTGAGGTTCACCTCACATTCCTAGACTGCCAGAAAGTTTTCGACACAGAAGTCTTGTTTCAGAGCAGCTGTATTGAAGAGTTTTCTGACATATTTGACCATTTAGCTGCGATATGCATATAAATAACAGAATTGATGTCATGTGAGAAACATTGTTTTTAATCAAATTTGAATATAGCACAAAAGACTAACTCAAACTTCCAAAAAACAAGCCAATAGAGGAAGAATAATAGACTGGATAAAATAAGGTACCTTTTTTTTTAGGTTTTATTCACATATTGTCTTGTGTACATTAGCTAAGTATTTGTAATATAGGAAACGACTAATAGTTTTTTATAATGTAACTATGTCCATTTGTGTCTGATAAAGACCCTTTGTGTCCTATAACAATTTTGGGGCTACGGCTCAGAGGCTGAGCATGGAGTGCACAGTAAAACAGCCGCTCAAGCAGCACAATTAAAAGTGAAAAAGAAACGAGGGTACAAGGAGAGCAAACAATGTACCCCATGGGTCGAAAACGGCTTGCAAAATCAAGCAAGGAGAATGATCTGGGCCGTAACACTGCACTCAAACTGCTCTCACAAACAAGCACAGGAACAAAGTCGTCAGCGTACACAAAAATGATATTCAAGTAAACAAAGACACATTCTGGACACATTTGAGTTATACTGTATTAAGCATTATTTGATAATCTAAATTTGTATGTATACACTCTTAATAATGAACTTGTGCTCTATAAAAAAAAATTTCATACTTCTCCTCGTGCTCTTAACAGCCCGACCAGCAGTACAGCAGTTGCTCTGCCATGACCTGCTATGGCACCGAAGGTTACCACATTTGTATTGGTGTTGGAAGATGTCAGCCTACAGCAGCTCAAGCCAGTGGTTGCTGCTTGCCACGCCCCCGCCATACAGTCAACGATATCAATGAACGGGTCATCATGCGATACAGACCCGTGGCAGATGATTTTAACTGACAAATGCAATAACAACAAGGTGCTGGTGGTAGGTTCCAGGTGGGTGGGTGGATGGAGGAGCAGAACGGGATGTGGGGGGAGTCGAGGTAACAGAGTGGGCGTGACGAGGGCTGACACTTGTGATGAGGACACCATGGTGGTGGTCACGTGCTGACAACTGACTCACCCACCACTACACACACTTCCTGTCCACCACATTTATAATAAAGATAAGTACATCAGCAATGTGCGACTACCCTATTCTATGTGAATTACATTGTGGGAACAGATACTAAAAATGTCCCTCACTTAATTCACTACACAGGATGAGTTACGAACATTAATGAAATGTGTCAAGTACCCCTTCAGAAGGATGACGAGGATATCATGATAAGCAGCGAGGCTTAGTAATTGTTGCTGCCCTGGCTGACTACCCTCTCAGTTACTGGTTAAAGACACACTTAAGGGGCAAGTCAGTTTCCCTGTCTTCTAATAATATGTTATTTTTCCCCTATAATCTACCTAAGCAAAGCAAATGCGATAGTAATTATGGACAAGGTAGATTATAGGGAAAAAATAAACATGATACTAGGAGACCGGGAAACTCACGCGCCTCTTAAGACATCACGTTATGAAATATTTTTCTTACTGGGGGCTTGAGAAAATAGGTTTTTTCTCACCCAGTGTACGGAGTAAGCAACACTCCAGGACGGAAATTTGTCCATAATTAAATGTCCTGTGTGTGCTCCTGTGTCTTTAACCACAGCTTGTTGGTATTAAGTAGAAGGTTATTACCAGAGTCATTAGTGACGGTGAGTGGAGCGTTGTCACCTGTGTGTAAGGGTGCTAGTTTGAAGTCTATTAGCCAGTGAAATATTCTAATGAGAACAGTTTACTAATCTAATGCGGCGTCCGCATTATTTAGAATGCCAAACCCGTAGGGGTCAAACAGCGCCTGGGCAAAGCGTGGTCATTAATTCTGATCCAAGGAGAAAGTCTCCAATGGCTTAGAACAAGAACCTTTCACGAATATCAAGGCACCTTCTTGAAGGGCCTTGAAGCGAGCAGAGTAGATAACAGTTAACAAATGAAGTCATTCGTGTGGGTTTAACACCGGAAGTTGAACCACTGAACCTTTGATCAAAATTGGATAAAACAACAAAATCTACACAACCTAAACCAGCCTGAATCCAGAGCTGCAAGGTTATCACAGCTGCTAAATCACTGACTTACGGAGGCAGATGAGGTATACAGAAATTTTGCAAAAGCATTTGGCAAATGCAATAATGGGGTAACTACACACAGAATGAGAGCGATAGGAACAACGGGGAAAGTAGGCAAACAGATATTCAACTTTCTGACATGGAACACGAAGAGCAGTAGTAAACAAAATCCAACATTAGCCAAGTAAGAAAGTTCGTTACCCCAAGGCACTGACCTGGCGCCTCTGCTGTTTCTTATCTTCATAAAACACTTAGATAAAAACACTCGCAACGGTTTATCATTTGCGGATACCAAAATAAGCTTGAAAAATCACCTCTGTAGAAGACAGATTTTTTTAAAGGTCTCCAGTGGACAATAATATGAAGTTCAACGGTGATAAGGTCCAGCTACTTGGATATGGAAAGAACGAAGAACTCAAAACCCAAGAGGATCATCAAACAGAATGTAAGAAACACTTGAAAGACCACTGAGTAACTATATCAGGAGACCTTTCTTTCAACACTAAGGCAAATATCACGACAGCCAGGAAATGACGGAGTGGACAATGAAAACCTCCAAAACAAAGGAAGTAGTACCAATGGCGACGCTATTCAAATCGCTTGTGCTCTTCTCATCTAAAATATTGTTCATTGTTGACGGCACCGTTCAGGGCAGGGAAGATTTCAGAGCCTGCATAGTCATTAAATGTTTAAATTACTGGGAACGCCTCAAAGTCCTAAATAAGTACTCGATGGAGCAAAGGAGAGAGATGCATGCCAATATACATGTGGAAATTATTTAAGGGCCTGGTCTGCCACAACATACTGGAGTGAGAGATGTGGGACAAAATATACAATAATCCCAGTGAAAAGTAGGGGCGCCGTGGGCACAATAAGAAAACATTGTATAAACATCCGTAGTCCAAGACTATTCAACATCTTACCAGAAACACTGCCGGAGCAAGTGTACAAGTCCTCAAGAGGAAACTCGGTAAGTACCTCCAAATGCTAGATCATCCAGGTTGTGATGGATGGTGTCAGTGGGCCGCCAGCAGCAACAGCCTGGTTGACATGACAAACACCAGACAAGTCTGGCCCAGAGCCAAGCTCCGGAAGTAGAAAAACTCTTGAAACTCACAGATGTCTCCCTTTTGGGTGTGTTTATGCTGGAGAAAGACACTGGATCCGAGGGATTAGAGGTACCTTCCCGTTCGAGAGATCAAATCTGCTACCTTCCAATCTACAGGTTTAGCGCTTCTCTAAGAATGTTACAATAATAATACTCGTAAGACACTTATAACATTAGATTTTTTGTAAATATATAATAATGTAATTAATAATAATAATAATAATAAATGCTAAGAGAGGGGTGTCTGTGGCCAGCGTGGAGAGTGAGGTTCTGTGCGACAACACTTGCAAGTCAGGTGTTTGTGTAGGCACCTTCACACAACACGGCCGCCTTGTTATTATTGCTGATAGCTGCGTGGCGGTGGAGCCCTAGTTAATGTACCGTGTTAAGAGTGTGGTGCTCCACACAGCTTCCACACTTGCCTCTACTTAAACTATCTAGTACTGCTTAGTATGCGAGTACTGATGTCAACAGGCAGCATTGAACCAAAACAAAAATATAGGAAACTTTTAAGCATTTACGTTCTAAGATTTACGTTCAAACTCTACTACCTTCAATTAACTCAAATTCACAATGGAGATTTATATTATTTTAACAGATATTAAACTCTATACTGCGTTATCATGAATATCTCACAAGAGATATTATATATACTTTCGTGGTGTACTGTCCAGAATTACACTGATACAAGGAAATATTGTGGATAAATTTAAGACTGTGGTATAAGAGTATTTGCATATGATTTTGGAGTCGTTAAATGTTTATTAATTAATCTAAAAATCCCTGAAATTACGTTCTAAGAACATACACAAGACATATACCCAGAAAGGCGTATTTATTTCTGAGTATATATGCTGAGACTATATAAGTTGATTCCTATTTTAGGAAATAAAGTATTCTTAACTGGTGGTTAAAGGTGACACGTAGTCTTATTGACCCAAGTGTAGTAGATAGATTTAAAGCCCAATCAACCAACTTCAAAACATACTTTGGTTGTAAGTGATCATCTCGACACTTCTCCAGGAAAATAGTCAATGAGTGATTTCCAAACTTTTTTCTCTGGGTCGCTCTTTCAGAATAAAAATTTGCTCATGTCACACCGATTTTTTTTATTGATAAGAAATACCTTTAAAAAAATACATTCAAGTTCTTGGCAAAATAGAAACTGATTATTTCGTCACTGTGAATGAATCTATAGGCAAGCAACTGTGCTTTTCCACTAATGTCGGTTCAACTCATCAACTTGAATGGAAAATTCAGAATTTTTCGTACTTTCGGAAGCACGCTTCTCAATATTAGCAGACATATCAACTATTCTTCTGCAAACTGTATTATCAGACACAGGAATCTGCATAACCTCTCTCTCAGCATCACCACCAAACACTGCACTTAAAACACAGATGCCATGAAATCTGGAAACTGCTACGGATTTCTATACATGAATGTTTAAATGTTTCTTGATTGTCCTTGAATCTTCCCGCCATACTCTCTCACCCGTGTGTCCCGCAGCTTCCTCTGTCAACCACTGTAGTAAATGGTGGTAACCTAGCGAAATTAGAAAGAAAAAACTACAGTATGTACCTAAATAAGTTCAAAGGCTCTTAGGTACTTATCTGTCCAGCATGTTTATAATCAGCATGTCACACTGAATCCGTCTTCAGTGACGTCTCGGTTCTTGGAAAGCAATTAATTTAGTGTTAGTGGTTCCCATACCACTATAACCATCTCGTCATAATAGTGAAACCACACTAGACAGAATATTGTTACAGACTCGTACTCTACGATTTTATTCCTCCAAGTCGTTTGAATTAGGCCGTTCACACTAGTCTGAGGTGTAAACCTAACGCTTGATTAGACAGACGTTACAGAAACGACCGTAATTTGACAAACCTAACTGTTATGCACACCATAGGCGAGGCCTTGAAATAGAATTCGTCCTCGGAGATAGCGGTATTCAGCGAGATATCGCAGTAATATTTCGTAACCCGCCCGCCGTTCACGGGTTAATCCTGACACGATTTGGACAGCATTTCACGTTCGCCAGTCTCTTCGGTTTTGACTTGTACCAGACAGACGCCTAACACTGTGTAGATATATTATAGGGTCAATTTCATTTATAATTTGTATATCTTTATAAAAACTTGGATTTACATATCTAAGTAGTATTTATTATATCGCATTCAGCTTATGGTACTTCAAATATTTGAGCTGATGCTTTGAATGATATAGGACAGAAGACATGATATTTACAAGTGGTTAACTCTCTCCCACACCTCAGGCTGATGCCACTGAAGTCTCCCACACCTCAGGCTGATGCCACTGAAGTCTCCCACACCTCAGGCTGATGCCACTGAAGTCTCCCACACCTCAGGCTGATGCCACTGAAGTCTCCCACACCTCAGGCTGATGCCACTGAAGTCTCCCACACCTCAGGCTGATGCCACTGAAGTCTCCCACACCTCAGGCTGATGCCACTGAAGTCTCCCACACCTCAGGCTGATGCCACTGAAGTCTCCCACACCTCAGGCTGATGCCACTGAAGTCTCCCACACCTCAGGCTGATGCCACTGAAGTCTCCCACACCTCAGGCTGATGCCACTGAAGTCTCCCACACCTCAGGCTGATGCCACTGAAGTCTCCCACACCTCAGGCTGATGCCACTGAAGTCTCCCACACCTCAGGCTGATGCCACTGAAGTCTCCCACACCTCAGCCTGTTGCCACTGAAGTCTCCCACACCTCAGCCTGTTGCCACTGAAGTCTCCCACACCTCAGGCTGATGCCACTGAAGTCTCCCACACCTCAGCCTGTTGCCACTGAAGTCTCCCACACCTCAGCCTGATGCCACTGAAGTCTCCCACACCTCAGCCTGATGCCACTGAAGTCTCCCACACCTCAGGCTGATGCCACTGAAGTCTCCCACACCTCAGGCTGATGCCACTGAAGTCTCCCACACCTCAGGCTGATGCCACTGAAGTCTCCCACACCTCAGGCTGATGCCACTGAAGTCTCCCACACCTCAGGCTGATGCCACTGAAGTCTCCCACACCTCAGGCTGATGCCACTGAAGTCTCCCACCTCAGGCTGACAGGTTTCAACACCTTGTATGAGCACCATCTTTCGTGTTGGAATTTGACAAGGGAAACAGAGCTAGTTTTTGTTCCCACTGTTTAATTATATAAAATAGGGTAGCAGCACACTGTCGATGTATTCAATTTTGATTAAATAAAAATAACTCATTCTGCTCACAATCGAAGTACTCTGGTTCGATCCCAGGGAGCGTGGGGACATCTACCTGGAGGGTATTCCGGGGATCAACGCCCCCGCGGCCCGGTACACGACCAGGCCTCCTCGTGGATCAGGGCCTGATCAACGAGGCTGTTGCTGCTGGCCGCACGCAGTCCAACGTACTAACCACAGCCCGGCTGATCCGGCACTGACTTTAGGTATCTGTCCAGCTCCCTCTTGAAGACAACCAGGAGTCTACTGGTAATGCCCCTTATGGCTGGTGGGAGGCTGTTGAACAGTCTTGAGCCCCGGACACTTATTGCGTTTTCTCTTAGTGTACCAGTGACGCCCCTACTTTTCACTGGGAGTATGTTGCATTGCCTGCCAAGTCTTTTGCTTTCGTAGGGAGTGATTTATGTGTGCATATTGGGAACCAGTCCCTCCAGAAACTTCCAGGTGTAGATGATACATCTCTCTCGCCTGCGCTCCAGTGATCACAAGTCAAGTGCTTCCAGGCGTTCCCAGTAGTTAAGGTGTTTGATGGAACTTATAAGTGCAGTAAAGATTCTCTGTACATTCTCTAGATCTGCAATTTCACCTGCCTTGGATGGGGATGGAAAAGTTTTCTAACACATGCCGGCTTGTTTACCTTAGTGTTTGTATATTGTTTTAGGTTTCATCAATGCCAGGATGGTAAGAACACAAGAAAGAAGCACTGCTGCAGGCCTACTGGCCCAAGCTAACCAGGTATGGCAGTATTGCTTAAATAACAGACCTGGGTGGTATAGCAGTATTGCTTAGATAACAAGCCTGGATGGTATGGCAGTATTAGATAAGCCTGGATGGTATGGCAGTATTAGATAACAAGCCTGAGTGGTATGGCAGTATTAGATAACAAGCCTGAGTGGTATGGCAGTATTAGATAACAAGCCTGAGTGGTATGGCAGTATTAGATAACAAGCCTGAGTGGTATGGCAGTATTAGATAACAAGCCTGAGTGGTATGGCAGTATTAGATAACAAGCCTGAGTGGTATGGTAGTATTAGATAACAAGCCTGAGTGGTATGGTAGTATTAGATAACAAGCCTGGAGAGTGGTATGGATGCAGTATTAGATAACAAGCCTGAGTGGTATGGCAGTATTAGATAACAAGCCTGAGTGGTATGGCAGTATTAGATAACAAGCCTGAGTGGTATGACAGTATTAGATAACAAGCCTGAGTGGTATGGTAGTATTAGACAACAAGCCTGAGTGGTATGGCAGTATTAGATAACAAGCCTGAGTGGTATGGCAGTATTAGATAACAAGCCTGAGTGGTATGGCAGTATTAGATAACAAGCCTGAGTGGTATGGCAGTATTAGACAACAAGCCTGAGTGGTATGGCAGTATTAGACAACAAGCCTGAGTGGTATGGCAGTATTAGAAACAAGCCTGAGTGGTATGGCAGTATTAGACAACAAGCCTGAGTGGTATGGCAGTATTAGACAACAAGCCTGAGTGGTATGGCAGTATTAGACAACAAGCCTGAGTGGTATGGCAGTATTAGACAACAAGCCTGAGTGGTATGGCAGTATTAGACAACAAGCCTGAGTTGTATGGCAGTATTAGATAACAAGCCTGAGTGGTATGGCAGTATTAGATAACAAGCCTGAGTGGTATAAGGCAGTGTAGATTAACAAGCCTGAGTGGTATGGCAGTATTAGATAACAAGCCTGAGTGGTATGGCAGTATTAGATAACAAGCCTGAGTGGTATGGCAGTATTAGATAACAAGCCTGAGTGGTATGGCAGTATTAGATAACAAGCCTGAGTGGTATGGCAGTATTAGATAACAAGCCTGAGTGGTATGGCAGTATTAGACAACAAGCCTGAGTGGTATGGCAGTATTAGATAACAAGCCTGAGTGGTATGGCAGTATTAGATAAGCCTGAGTGGTATGGCAGTATTAGATAACAAGCCTGAGTGGTATGGCAGTATTAGATAACAAGCCTGAGTGGTATGGCAGTATTAGATAACAAGCCTGAGTGGTATGAAAGTAGTGGTAGCAGTAAAAACAAGCCTGAGTGGTATGGCAGTATTAGATAACAAGCCTGAGTGGTATGGTAGTATTAGATAACAAGCCTGAGTGGTATGGTAGTATTAGATAACAAGCCTGAGTGGTATGGTAGTATTAGATAACAAGCCTGAGTGGTATGGTAGTATTAGATAACAAGCCTGAGTGGTATGGTAGTATTAGATAACTACAGTCCTGAGTGGTATGGCAGTATTAGATAACAAGCCTGAGTGGTATGGCAGTATTAGATAACAAGCCTGAGTGGTATGGTAGTATTAGATAACAAGCCTGAGTGGTATGGCAGTATTAGAAATAGATAAGATGCCTGAGTGGTATGGTAGTATTAGATAACAAGCCTGAGTGGTATGGTAGTATTAGATAACAAGCCTGAGTGGTATGGTAGTATTAGATAACAAGCCTGAGTGGTATGGTAGTATTAGATAAGCCTGAGTGGTATGGTAGTATTAGATAACAAGCCTGAGTGGTATGGTAGTATTAGATAACAAGCCTGAGTGGTATGGTAGTATTAGATAACAAGCCTGAGTGGTATGGTAGTATTAGATAACAAGCCTGAGTGGTATGGTAGTATTAGAAAAAGCCTGAGTGGTATGGTAGTATTAGATAACAAGCCTGAGTGGTATGTAGTATTAGATAACAAGCCTGAGTGGTATGGTAGTATTAGATAACAAGCCTGAGTGGTATGGTAGTATTAGATAACAAGCCTGAGTGGTATGGTAGTATTAGATAACAAGCCTGAGTGGTATTGTAGTATTAGATAACAAGCCTGAGTGGTATGGCAGTATTAGATAACAAGCCTGAGTGGTATGGCAGTATTAGATAACAAGCCTGAGTGGTATGGCAGTATTAGATAACAAGCCTGAGTGGTATGGCAGTATTAGATAACAAGCCTGAGTGGTATGGCAGTATTAGATAACAAGCCTGAGTGGTATGGCAGTATTAGATAACAAGCCTGAGTGGTATGGCAGTATTAGATAACAAGCCTGAGTGGTATGGCAGTATTAGATAACAAGCCTGAGTGGTATGGCAGTATTAGATAACAAGCCTGAGTGGTATGGCAGTATTAGATAACAAGCCTGAGTGGTATGGCAGTATTAGATAACAAGCCTGAGTGGTATGGCAGTATTAGATAACAAGCCTGAGTGGTATGGCAGTATTAGATAACAAGTCCTGAGTGGTATGGCAGTATTAGATAACAAGCCTGAGTGGTATGGCAGTATTAGATAACAAGCCTGAGTGGTATGGCAGTATTAGATAACAAGCCTGAGTGGTATGGCAGTGATCAACCTGAGTGGAATTAGATCAAGCCTGAGTGGTATGGCAGTATTAGATAACAAGCCGAGTGGTATGGCATGAAACAAGCTAGTGGTATGGCAGTATTAGATAACAAGCCTGAGTGGTATGGCAGTATTAGATAACAAGCCTGAGTGGTATGGCAGTATTAGATAACAAGCCTGAGTGGTATGGCAGTATTAGATAACAAGCCTGAGTGGTATGGTAGTATTAGATAACAAGCCTGAGTGGTATGGCAGTATTAGATAACAAGCCTGAGTGGTATGGCAGTATTAGATAACAAGCCTGAGTGGTATGGCAGTATTAGATAACAAGCCTGAGTGGTATGGCAGTATTAGATAACAAGCCTGAGTGGTATGGCAGTATTAGATAACAAGCCTGAGTGGTATGGCAGTATTAGATAACAAGCCTGAGTGGTATGGCAGTATTAGATAAGCCTGAGTGGTATGGTAGTATTAGATAACAAGCCTGAGTGGTATGGCAGTATTAGATAACAAGCCTGAGTGGTATGGTAGTATTAGATAAGCCTGAGTGGTATGGCAGTATTAGATAACAAGCCTGAGTGGTATGGCAGTATTAGATAACAAGCCTGAGTGGTATGGCAGTATTAGATAACAAACCTGGGCTCCGAAATACACTGGTTTAGGTAACATCTCTTAAGTAAATTTGACCTTGAAAAATAAACAGGAGTTGCATCATCAAGAACTGTCTGATTTTTTTTAGCATTGTGCCGCCCTAGCGGCTAGTTTAGGTTACACCCAGCTGACATCCATCCTGTGTAGGATAGTGCAAGAGCATATGGATACACGACAGACCTAGGAACTAGGCCCCAGAAGGGGTAGCAAGAGTATACTGGATTTGTGTATACAATCGTCTTAGACCTGTGGCTGCCTTCAAGAGGGAGCTGGACAGATACCTAAAGTCATTGCCTGATCAGTCGGGCTGTGGTTCTTGAGTTGGACTACGTGAGGCGATCAGTAACAGCCTAATTGATCAGGCCCTGATTACGGAGAGGACTGGGCGTTGACCGGCCGGAAGACCCTCCTGGTAGACTCCAGGTAGGCAGAAGTAGAAACACGACTGCTGTTTCGTTGTTCCTGACCAACAAATAGCAGAGCCACGGTGGTGATCAGGGTTCCCCTAACTACCATACAGCAGCCACTGTGGTGATCAGGGTTCCCCTAATACCATGCAGCAGCCACCACGGTGGTAATCAGGGTTCCCCTAACTATAGCAGCTACGGTGGTCATTAGTGCTTCTGTAACTACCGTGCAGCAGCCACCACGGTGGTGATCAGGGTTCCCCTAACCACGGCTCACCGCACAACCCCTCAACAAACACGGGCCGCCAACAACCAATGAGGGGAGGGGCCGAGGGAGGCAGCACCAGGAGAGGTGGAAGGCAGGCATCATGGAGGGTGGCAGCATAACACAGGCAGCAGAAGGGGGGAGGGGAGTGAACGCAGGAATCGTGCAGTGACGATTAAATCAGCGGAAGCTGCTGGTTATCTACGCGCAGCATGCAGAACGAGTCTACCCCCAACCATCCACCACCGTGTGCACATCCGTCCCAGCACGTGACTACTAACCCTCTCCCCCAGCACCACTAGCCTGGAAGATATGTAATATACGATATAGACATGACATAGATAGGAACATAGATAAGACATACAGATATGAAGAAAGAGATATAGAGAATGATAGAATATATGAAAAAATAGAAGAAAAAGAGAATAAAGATATAATGAGAGAAAAAGAAATAATATACATACAAAAGTAAATCCGTTGAGAGAATATCTATAGAAACTTGTATTTAACCCCATTCAAGTAAATTAACAAGAGCTGCGACACGTCTGGTAGCGTAGTGTCTGGGGTAAACATCAGGCAGCGTTCAAATCAAGAAGTGGATTGAACGATTATAAGAATTCGAAGCTTTCAAAGGCCACAAGTATCTCATTAAATATGTTGATTTGCTGGGTTGTAGTGCCGACGACGGATCTCGACCTGCAGGCACCAACAGTCTGGTTGACCAGCCACCAGCCTCTCCTTAAGACTTTTTCTTTAGGCTTTTACCGCCGAAGTGGCTAGTTTATTGTGCACCCCAGATCGAGCCTGCGGACGGTAGCGCAAAAGTATATGGATAGACCAACTCTTCCTTTTAATAACAAACATTATTTCACTGCTGCAAAGACAGTGCAATGTGTGACTATTTAAAAAGCCTTAAACCGTGATTATGTGAATTCCATTTTTCTAGTGATCGCGGTGGTGGGATCCTCTTTTCCCAGCTCAGGCCGCAGCTTTTGATCTCCTGTATCATATACATGTACGTGTTTAATTTACTGGTGCTGTGGCCAGTTAGAATTGGTTATTTTTTTTATTGATAGAGAACAGTCTAATCTAACTAACCTAAGTTGAGAAATTAGCTACAAACATAGAATTTTCCAAGATGGTCTGGGATACACCAAGCGGTCTAGGAACTAGGCACCAAGAGGACTAATATAAAGTACATCTGGATATTTGCTTAAAATTTATATTACAAAAAGAAAGTGGTAGCGTTCAGTGCGCACTTCCCCGGCGCAGATTAAACACCTGCTAATGATTACTTGACGAAGATGCCAAGGGTTCAGGAATCTATAGATGTATTGGCACAGCTGAGTTATGACAGCCAGCACGCACCACTACTGTACCTTCATTACCACCACCACCACCAATCATGCAGACACGACTTTTTTCACTGCACAAGCAAACATGAACACGCTAGAGGTGTGCACGAAATGATGACCAGTGTTTGTGTGGCCTTTAGTATGAGACGGAGCTAAGAGCATAGACAATAATGTTTTGTGATTACACACACACACACACACACTCAAAGAAAAAGATCTTGGGGTGAGTATAATACCGAGCACATCTCCTGAGGCACACATCAATCAGATAACTGCTGCAGCATACGGGCGGCTGGCAAACCTAAGAATAGCGTTCCAATACCTCACTAAGGAATCGTTCAAGACTCTGTACACCATATACGTCAGGCCCATACTGGAGTATGCAGCACCAGTTTGGAACCCACACCTGGTCAAGCACGTCAGAAAATTAGAGAAAGTGCAGAGGTTTGCAACAAGACTAGTCCCAGAGCTAAGGGGATTGTCCTACAAGGAAAGGTTAAGGGAAATCGGCCTGACGACACTAGAGGACAGGAGGGTTAGGGGAGATATGATAACGACATATAAAATACTGCGAGGAATAGATAAGGTGGACAGAGACAAGATGTTCCAGAGAGGGGACACAGAAACAAGGGGTCACAGTTGGAAGTTGAAGACTCCTATGAGTCAAAGGGATGTTAAGAAGTATTTCTTCAGTCATAAGAGTTGTCAGGAAGTGAAATAGCCTAGAAAGTGACGCAGTGGAGGCAGGAACCATACATAGTTTTAAGATGAGGTTTGATAAAGCTCATGGAGCAGGGAGAGAGAGGACCTAGTAGCAATCAGTGAAGAGGCGGGGCCAGGAGCTATGACTCGACCCCTGTAACCACAAATAGGTGAGTACAAATAGGTGAGTACACACACACACAATCAGGTACTGGACACCACAGTCATAACTGGGAAAGAAGTGAAGACACCCGTGGGTGAGGTGCATACGTCACTGGCAACGAGACCTGACAGTTTCAGCGATACTGTCAACTGCTAGCTAAAAATCTATAAATCGATAGACATGGAAGAGCCAAATATAGTCACAACATTTAAAAGAAAACAGACAGACAGGAAGCATTGAACTACGAGCCAGTTCCTTTGAAATGCAAGGTAATGGAGAACAAACTACGAGTGATAGAGCGCTTTCATAGTAGTAGTATGGATTTAGTGATGACAATTATCTTTTCTATCAAAGCTGCTGGAGATGTAGTAGAGACGGATGGGTAGACCGCATATTATTGGACTGAAAAAAAACAAAAAAACATGCGTTATACTGTGCCTCGCATGGGCCAGTAGGCCTGCTGCAGTGTTCCTTCTTTCTTATGTTCTTATGAGAAGAGCCGTTAAAATGGTCAAGTGTAAAAGAGGTGGTTACACAAGGATCAGTACTGGGACTGATGGTGTCTGGTATATGTGGGTATCGTAAGTGACATCAGGTGTATCCTGCTTCCAGAGGATATTAAAGTAATGAGAAGAAAAACCGATGAGAACAGGGAACTGCTACAGCTAGATCTTAGGTTCAGTGATTGGTCAGATAAGTGGCTACTGAAGCTCAACCCCAACATATGCATCGTTATGAAAATCGGGGAAAGCTGAAGATCGAAATTTGAATACAGACTCTGGGAAAAGAGGCTGTAAATTTCAGCCAAGCAGAAAGACCTAGGAGTGAGCATTAGGGCTGTGCCAAATATCGATATAGGAGGTATTGGCCAATTATGATAGTATCGACCTAAAACTTGAGTATCGGTATCAGCGAGTAATCGGCCAATTTTAGTATCGGTGGATATCGGCTAATTTTGATGGTATCTATATCAGCCTTAAATTGAGCATCGGTATCTTCAAAAAAATGGTATCGTCTCATCCCTAGCGACCACACTGCCAGAGGTACTGACTCATCAACCGAATAACCCCTGTAGTGAATCGTACTTTGGAGAATTAGAGACCAGCTTTCAGGAGTCAACAAAAAAGGACTTTCACAGCCCTATATACCATGTAAGTGCAACGAGACTACTTGCACGGGGCCCTAGGAAAATTATATATAAGCAGATACTAAAATAAACTGAACTCAATGCCATCAGTGGTTTGAAGAACCAGGGAAGACATGAAAACGACGTACAAAAATATTCATAAGGGTTGAATAGGGTGGACAGGGGTAGACTGTTCGAGAGGCGGGAAAATGGTACACGAGTACAATGTTGAAAGCTGAACATAAAGACGAGTCAGGAAGCATTTTCAAGTTTCAGGGGTCGGGAGGTAGAATGTCCTGGACGTAGGAATAGAGAACGCGGTCTTCATACGTAATATTATGAAATAGATGACAAGATTCCAATGGGCCACAAAAAATTACGAAGTTGAATGAGGACAAATTTCAATTGCTCCGCTATGGAAAACTAGATCGGAGTACAAAACAAATTCTAACCAGACAACAGAGCGGAAAACTAATATGAAGGACTTGTGAGTGATAATAGTTGGGCCAGGAGCTGAGATTCGACCCCTGCAACCAGGGCGCCTGAACGAGCGGGGCTCCACAGGGGTCAGTCCTAGGACCAGTGCTTTTTTTGGTATATGTGAATGAAATGATGGAAGGGATAGACTCAGAAGTGTCCCTGTTTGCAGATGATGTGAAGTTAGTGAGGAAAATTAAATCGGATGATGATCAGGCAGGACTTCAAAAGAGACCTGGACAGACTGCAAGCCTAGTCCAGCAACTGGCTCCTTGTATTTAATAATGCCAAATGCAAAGTCATGAAGATCGGGGAAGGGCAAAGAAGACCGCAGACAGTAAAGGCTAGGTGGTCAAAACTGCAAACCTCACTCAAGGAAAAGAATCTTGGGGTGAGTATAATACCGAGCACATCTCCCGAGTCGCACATCAACCCGATAACTGCTGCAGCATGTGGGCGTCTGACAAACCTAAGAATAGCATTCCGATACATCAGTAAGGAATCGTTCAAGACACTGTACACTGTGTACGTCAGGCCCATATTGGAGTATGCAGCTGCAGTTTGGAACCCACACCTGGTCAAGCACGTCAAGAAATTAGAGAAGGTGCAAAGGTTTGCAACAGGACTAGTCTCAGAGCTAAGGGAAATGTCCTACAAACAAAGGTTAAGGGAAATCGTCCTGACGACACTATAGGACAGGAGGGTTAGGGAAGACATGATAACGACATAAAATACTACGAGGAATCACAAGGTTGACAGACAGGATGTTTCAGAGATGGGACACAGAAACAAGGAGTCACAATTTTAAGTTGAAGACTCTGATGAGTCAGAGGGATGTTAGGAAGTGGAATAGTCTGGAAAGTGACGTAGTGGAGGCAGGAACCATACATAGATTTTAAGACGAGGTTTGATAAAGCTCAAGGAGCAGAGAGAGAACCTAGTAGCGATCAGTGAAGAGGCGGGGCCAGGAGCTATGAATCGATCCCTACAACCACAAATAGGTAAGTACAGTAGCGACCAGTGAAGTGGTGGTGGGACCAGGAGCTATGAATCGACCCCTATAACCTCAATTATGTGAGAACACACACAGAGCAAATGTCTAATCGACATGTGCCTAGGACAAAATGGTAAAACAAACACACACACACACACACACACACACACACACACACGAGGTCATCTACCTTCAGCGCGCGTCGTGATGATAATTTAGCAGTAATATATCTGGTGGGAGGACCCCCAGCTGACCGCCGGCTACCAATGGTTCCCTTTTCTGCTTATTCCCAGTTTTCTGCTTATTCCCAGTTTTCTGCTTATTCCCAGTTTTCTGCTTGACCATCCCAGTCTTTTCCTCCTCTGAGTTTTTATTTTATGCCTGATTACATTTTAGGCTTTGCCGTTAGCTTAGGTAATTAGGTTTGCCAGGAAACAGGGCAAGTGTTTCCTGGTCTTAGCGGTTTCCCGTAGCTCGATGGCTACGGGACCTCAGCTCACACACTGAGGTCCGGGGATCGATGCCCCGGTACGGCTGGAAAACATTAAGACGTTTCCATTAGACACCAGCTGTCCCTGTTCACCCATCAGTGAAATGGGTACCAGGGTGTTAGTCGACTGGTGTGGGTCGCATCCTAGGACAAAATTGACCCAATTTACCCGAAATGCTCTGCATAACAAGCCGCTTTCTATATAGTAGTATGCCATTGATGTCACCTTGTACATGTACTTGTAGAAATATATTATCATTATTATTATATGATGACCCGCAGCTGGAGCTTTTGGTCATCTGACCGAGGCCTTCCTTTATTTGTTGCCGTTGAGGCTTATTATATACCCCATATCCATCGTGTGGGTGGTAGCCAAGATATGGAGACTCAAAATGCCAACAAACTATCCTCTGAAAGGGCTACCTGGAGTACATTTGAGTATATATTATTTTCAAGTATTTATGTTATCTCTTAAAAATAAATTTGGTATACGTGCTCAAAACTTCTGATATATTCACTAAATATGACAAGTAATATAGGCTATTGTATTGTCTATAGTTTTATTCCTCAATAAGTGGACAATGTCACCACAATTTTGGTCAATATTGACTGGTCCCTGTACGAGTGTCCAGCAGCGCCAGGTGTCAACAAGGATAATAAAACGCCGTGTACTATACAAGGTTTCTCGAGTTTATATTCACAAGAGTACAATACATATCCGGTGAAGCAGAGGGGAAAAAAGTAAAAGGGAGGGGGAAAGAGGGGAAGAGAGAGGATTACAATATTGTACTCCCTACTCTCTTTTATTCCCCTCCTCTCCTGCTGCATATTGTGACTGTGCACTTGAAGCTTGTATAGCCAAATATTTTATGTATATAAGATTTTTCACGTTCCTTTATTTATATATACATATATATATCCTTAACTTGCATTATACATCTCCTCAGTCTTGTACAGGTCAGTATTTCTTCCTTTCACTCCGTCTCTCTCTTATCTAATCATTTTCTTATTATCTTTACTAATTGTCCCTCACTTTCCTACTCCTTGTCCGTCTCCTAATCATTTGACTTTTCTACTTCCTCTCTTACTCCCGCCTCCTTCCCTCCTCCTCACATCTCGTGAAACTTTTCTCCTGATTCTCCCCTCACTAATTCCCTCTCTCCATCTTCAAATTCTCTATCTGTCTTCAACTCCTTCTCCGAATCACATTCTCTCCCTCTTCTAGTTGGCTCATTCGTTCATCCATTCATTGTGTGTGTCTCTCCCTCTAAACTCTCCTCACCCACTACATGCAGACAAGAACCGTCTCCACCAAACTAGCCATGCCAGGGTGGTGGTAGTAGCTAGCAATAATGATTGTCGTGTATTTCTTTCTCCTCGCGCTTTCCTTGACTGACCTCCGCTACATTTACTTTCCCGTATTCTAATTTCCTTAGCATTAGCCTTTCATATATACCAGGGTAGCGTCAGGCTGCTCTTGTTACAATGGTGCTAAAAACAATGACGGAGTGTTTTCGTCAGTCCCCAAACAAACTGGTCTTATGTCAATGCTACGTAATGATCTTGTTTATCAGGATGTGCGCCAGCCATAATGCTTCAACTGGATACAAAACCTACTTTTATTGGAGGGAGAGAGAGCATAAATATTGATCAAAATGTACTTTTCTCTCGGGGTATATATTTTTCATGTGAATTCTCCAGTATTAATTGCGCTGTGCAATGGAGATATATTTATTACCTTTGATTTTTTTTTAATAGAACTGATTCTAACGTCACCTAGCCTAACGTCACCTAGCCTAACGAATTTCTGCTCATGGGCAAGACGCTCTTAAGTGCTAGAGAATATGTAGAACTGGAGTGCTGGGGTGGGTAGTGGTGGTGGAGCAGTGGGTGGTGATATTGGAGCAGTGGTAGTGGAGGAGTGGTGAAGGTGGAGAAACAGTGATGGGTGGAGCAGTGGTGGGTGGTGGTGGTGGTGGTAGTAGTGGTGGTGGTGGTGGTGGTACAGTGGTGAGGGAAAGACTTGAGTGATGGAACGCAGCAATGGGAAGACTCGGTAGAGAACAAACGCAGGAGAGAATAACAAAAGGCGAGAGAGAATATCACGATGGGGAAGAGGTCAACCATAAGTTAATATTAAAGGAGTGATGATGGATGGAAGAAAAATGTACAAAAGAAACGCACAAGAGAAATATACAAGAGAAACGTACAAAAGGAAAGCTGACGAGTGTTTCAAGACGCAGGACCAGGGTCCTGGATCCAGTATTAGTATAACTGCTCACTGACATGCAGGTTTCCAATAAAGAGGAGTACCAGGTCTCAGTCTGAACAGAGATGCTGTTGTTACTTGCTTCTGCTGCTGCTTGCCAGGTAGCCCATCCTAAGGTTCAATAAATCGCTACCTAATATATCCCCCTCGTGTCTAGAAGCCTCGTGGAAGATGAGACGTGTTTACATACGACTCTTCCATGTGTTATGCACATGACACGACCTCCTTGCGTTTTACCTACTTAAGATGCACGGTTCCCTTTTTAACATTCCTCCCCTTTCTTCCATCACCAGTTCCATGATTCTTCATTTTTCAGTGAGGGGTCTCCTCTTCTCCCCCTTCCTTACGACAGCAATCTTCCTACACTCTTGCCCTTACATTCCATCTTCCAACCCTGTGGCTGACTCTTGTCAAATTACTGTCTCTCTCTCTGACACTAACACCACAGCCTCCCCACATCTGGGACACCACCAACATCTTACCATTGCTCTATAAACTCCCCTCACCCCTAGCACCAGGGAAGACAGCCTGGCTCCCCTCACTTCTTAACTACGACCCTCGCTCCCTAACTACCTCCGTCACTACCTTCGACGACCCCTCCTTTAGTCCTAACCTGAGTACAGCAGTACATACGCTCCTCCACCTCACTCATGTAATTGGACGAGGCTGCGAGCATCACACGCATACAAGACTATTGGTTTGCTTCCTATTTCGTTTCAATACCAATTTGTACCTTTCTGTAACTGAAACCTGGGCCAGCATGAGCGATAATTATTATATATAAATATATTTTCTTTTTCCTGTTTTTAGTAATTTATACAGAAGGGGTTACTAGCCCATTGCTCCCGGCATTTTAGTCGACTCTTACGACACGCATGGCATACGGAGGAAGACTTCTGTTCCACTTCCCCATGGAGATAAGAGAAAATAAACAAGAACTAGTAAGAAAATAGAAGGAAACCCAAAGAGGTGTGTGTATATATATGCATGCATGTGTAGTGTGACCTAAGTGTAGGCAGAAGTAGCAAGACATACTGCAATCTTGCATGTTAATGAGACAGAAAAAAGGGACCAGCAATCCAGCAAAACAATTACAGGCTTCTGTTTCACACTCATTTGGTAGGACGGTAGTACCTCCCCGGGTGGTTCCTCAAGGAGGGGTGTTGATGTTTCAGTTTTATAACTGTAGTGTAAGCGCGCGTCTGGCAAGACAGTGCTAGAGTGAATGATGATTAAAGTTTTTCTTTTTCGGGCCACCCTGCCTTGGTGGGAAACGGCCGATGTGTTAAATAAATAAAATAATAATAATAATAATAATAATAATTATATATATATATATATATATATATATATATATATATATATATTATTATACACAATGTGAAACTACCTGTGGGGGGAGGGCCTGCTTTTTCAATCCTTCCCCCTTTTATTATTTATATAATATTACAATGAACAGTGCCGTGGCGAGAGGTAGTATTAGTAGTAGGATCAGCAGTGTGCTGAGCGGTAGTGGTATCAGTGACAGTAGTAGTAGTATTAGTAAAGTATTAGTAAAGTATTAGTATAGTACGCAGCTTGATGACAACAGGTTTTGCTAAGCATCTGGACAACTGAAAGCTTCCATGATTCTGATTGTGTTGGTTGTCGCGATGAGTGCGGTTTTTTATGTCAACTTATTTTAAAATAAGTTTTGTACCAAAGCAGTTATCATACGTTTATGCAAGTGCTTGTGCTGGACGCAGGTGTTGTTCAATTTATGGGTTCGGGACTCGCATTTGTGTTGGGTGATACCAGTGGTTAGACTGCTGCCAGTTTCTACAACGAGTACCTCGCTACAACCTCACCTTCTCAAGCATCTTCAGGTATATTTATGTTTACCAGCAAATGCGTTTGCAAATATACATACCTTCTCGTATATAAACGTGCACTTAAGGTGATTCTTGTGATATGTAACCTATATATGTATATCCACTTAAAGAAAGTGAACCATATACATTCAGACACGTAAATATTAAACGTTGATGTGACACTAATCTTTACATCCCCCCACCTTCCTCCTCATACTCAGTCCTTTATAATCTCCTCCATACTTCTTCCTGTCCATCCTTACCAGAGCTATGATCAACGATCTATAATTCCTTTTTTTCCCAGATAAAAGCAACATTCACATTTTTAAATCCAAAAGTGGGTCGTTCAATTTTTTTACGTCGGTTTTTATTTTAATTTCTCCACATGCGTTATTTAGGTTAGGCGCCGGGTTAATTACCCATTAGCATTTTTGTAGTAGATAGTGTCTGCTCTAACACTGGCAATAGATTAAAACAGCACACACACAATAAATATAGTCTTGCCAAATACGTAAAACTTGCTATTTTCGCTTAAACTGCAACCCTCTTGTTGCCGAATAAGGCAAGCGAAAATTTGCGTATGCAATAATTTCGCAAAAATCATTCTAACAATATATTTCACTGTGCTTATTATTAAATTATTGTAACTTATCTAAAATATATTTAGATGGATTAGACTAAATTAAATTGCATTTATTATAATAAGGTTTGGTAAGTTTTCTAAGGTACTTTTGGTATAAAATTATTAATTTTTACATTAAAATAAATGAAAAATATATCTTTAAACGTATAAAAGATTTTTTTTAGATAGGACTTAATTTTAAACGAATTCTTGCTAATTGACCAATTTTAAATATTCCCACGACATTATATATATATATATATATATATATATATATATATATATATATATATATATATATATATATATATATATATATATATAAAGTAAATATCGCAAACCAAGCGATACAAGATGCAAAACAACCACAGGGGAGTAGAATGATAGCTCTAGGCCTTTCGTGTTGCAATCAACACATCAGGAGCTTGCAAAATTGCAGAAAAGAGGAGTTCTAGCTCTTGTACGATGTAGTCGTGTCGTGTGATGATAAAACCCACTAGTGGAGTAATAAATGACTGCACTAAACTTGCCCTTGCGGCTGCTCTGAAGAATAGCCTTCAGATTAAGTTTACCGGGATATACTACTCCCTCAAAGACGCCTTCATTGTCACCTGTAACAGCGACGATGAAGTCGACTAACTCATCACGACCACCGCCGACAAGACCCTCAAGAACCGAGGATTTCAAATTCTTTCCTGAAGACGAAGAAATCCAGCTCCGTCAAAAGACTGAACAAGATCATCATGGCTGTCTCCATCGACCACCTCAAGGGAACATGCTTGTCTTAATTACGAAAAAAAATAATTGTCCGATTTCAATTATTTTTTTTTTTTACTTTTATGTTAGAAGTTTCGTGAAGTTTGCCTGGTATGGCAAAACTGTAGTAACTTTATGGCAAACTTGGTAATACTTAGGATGTTGTAACTGACTTTACATGAACAAATAAAACCTAAAGACATATTCCCCAGAGAAATTAATATATTTTATACCCCCCACCCAATTTTTTTTAAAGGTAAAGGTTATTATAAGTTACGGTTGGGCCTTTGTAAAATCATGATTCCTGAATAATGTGTGTCAAACTCATAGGAATATATTCATGAATAATGAAGAAAGTTACTAATAGGAGTATGACTTCGTTTTGAGAAAAACGAGGAAACTCACGAATGTGACTGATGGCCACGACATGTCAATATTGGTATGCTGTTTGAAGTACAAGCTTCAAACAACATACTCTAGAACACCAAGGATTCCAGCGGAAAACAATCCAAAAGTAACAAAATTGGTAGCAATGCAGAGCGGCGTCATATTCAATTTGTAATTCTATGGGTAACTGGTTGTGGAGATCTGCTCAATGGCTCCTCCACCAGTGGGACGAGATGCCATGTTGTGTGTCTTCCAAACATTCAAATAAAAATAATATTTGGAAAACAAAATATACAATTATAATCAAAAGAGCATACATAAGGGAGGGGGGTAACAGCAGACCCCTGGCTATCTTCAAGAGGGAGCTGAACAGGCACCTCAAGTCAGTGCCTGACCAGTCGGTTTGTGTGCGGCCAGCAGTAACAGCCTGGTTGATCAGGCACTGATCCACCGCGAGGACTGGTCATGGACCAGGCCGCGGGGGCACTGACCCCTGAAACACCCTCCAGGTATACGGTAGGTAATTTACATCACTGCATAATTCTGATGACGTCATCCTATGTAAGAAAATAACGATAAAATCACTTAGAAACTTCGTATAAATAAACTAAAGGCACTAAAATTTTGCCACAATTATGCACTATTTTAAGTACAATTTTTTTTATCCTTTATTCTTAATTAAGATGAGCCTTCTCAATGCTTCTTGAGGATCCAACCCCCTGGGCCTCCGTGGACTAACACGAAGATACGTACTGCTTCTTCCATGATCAAGATCACTCAAGCTCTCGCCGACGGTCTGGCTATATTTTATTACCACATTCAGTCAAGGGTAGAGAGGTTTTCGTTGCATTTATGGATTTGGAAAAGACATGACTGGGTGGATAGGGAAGCAATGTGGCAGATGTTGCAAGTGTACTTAATAGTAAGTAAGTTATTATAAGAATTAAGAGTTTTTACGTGGATACTGAGGCTCAGGTTAGTCTGTAGGAAAGAGGGAGATTATTTCCTAGTAAAAGTAGACCTTAAACATGGATGCGTGATGTTACCATGGTAATTCAATATATTTATAGATGGGGTTGTAGAAGTGAATGCTCGGGTGTTGGGAAGAGGTGTGGAATTAAAAGATAAAGAATCTAACACAAAATGAGAGTTGTCACAGTTGCTCTTTGCTGATGACACTGTGCTTTTGGGAGATTCTAAAGAGAAGTTGCCGAGGTTTGGGAGGGTATGTAAAAGAAGGAAATTAAAAGTGAACATAGGAAAGAGCAAGTTAACGAGGATAAAATAATTAGGAAATGAAAGATTAGATATCAGATTAAAGAGAGGAAATATGGAGGAAGTGAATGTGTTCAGATATCTGGGAGTGGACTTGTCAGCAGACGGGTGTGTGGAAGACAAGGTGAACCATAGAACTGATGAGGGAAAAAAAGGTAAGGACTCTGTGGAGACAAAGAATATTATCCATGGAAGCAAAGAGGGCAATGTCTGAGTATAGTGGTACCAACGCTCGTATATGGGTGTGAAGAATGGGTGATGAATGTTGCAACAAGGCGAAGACTAGAGGCAGTGGACATGTTGTCTGAGAACAATGTGTGGTTTGAATATTATGGAGAGAATCCATAGCTTGGAGATTAGAAGGTGTGGGGTTACTAAAAGTATTATCTAGAGGGTTGAAGAGAGGTTGTTGAGGTGGCTCGGACATTTAGAGGATGGGACCAAATAGTGTGACTTGCAGGACGTATAAATTTACAGTGGAAGGAAGATAGGGGTCATCCTAGGAAAGGTTGGAGGGACGGGGTAAAGGAGGTTTCGTGTGATTTAGGCTTAAACTTAAAGCAGTCATGCATGAGTGTTAGGAGCGAGTGAAAGCAAATGGTTTTGGTGACCTTACGTGTTGTTGAAGTGTGAGCAGGGTAACATTTATGAAGGATTTCAGGGAAACCGGTTAGCCAGACTTAAGTCCTAGAGGTGAAAAGTACCGTGCCTGTGCTCTGAGGAAGGAGTGGAGATGTTACAGTTTTTGAACTATAGAATCTGCACGATTCTGGCAAGATAGTAATGGAGTGAGTGATGATTAAAGTGTTTCTTCTTTTTTCGGGTTACCCTGCCTCGGTGGGAAACTGCCAATGTGTTTTAAAAAATCGCTCAAACATCGAACACGAAATGCTAACACATTAAGCCTTGTTGGAGCTGTTACTCTAACAACCACCTATCCAAGGACTGCCCCATCAAGGGCAAGAAATTCTGCTCGGAATGCAGAAGACCACAATTTCAAGACTTGCACCACCACTACTGTAATATGCATTTAACTGTAAGAGAAACCATCGCACTCTTGCATGAAAATGCCCCCTGAAGTTGGAAATAGTCGCTAAGAACCACCAAGAAGACTTAGATAATCTCCACGAAATCTCCAACATTTGCCTCCATCACGAAGCTCCCGGCCGACACTACCAAGATTCTTCAAGCCACTCAGCACACACCACCAGCAACTTCTCTCTTCACTACCAGATGGCGCTCCATCTAAGGTTCTTTACTGCATGGTGTATGCACAACCTGCCAATGCAGCCATCCCAGGATCCTTTAACACTTCAGTCAACGAATTATTCCGCCTCAACAACATGCCAAGTTTCCAAACTCTGCACCCTCCGCCGACATCATCAAGATCATCTCAAACATCGTTAATTTCACTGCACCAGCTGACCTGACATCATCCTTTGTCCATTTTACTGCTCCTCGACCAACTCCAGCTGCCGTCAAGCCTTCTACAGTCGAAACTAACGCATCTAGACAATTATCCATTGCCTCCCACAATACTTCATACGTACAGCAAGCCACCAAGCCACCAACCACACTCTCCACAGCCACAGCCATCATCACTAGCCTCCTCCCAACCTCCTACTGCTGCACAACCTGCCAAGATCAACGAGGCTCAGCCTAAAGAATCTTCAGAGGAAGAGGATAACATTTTTTGCCACGTGACTGGAATGGGATAACCTCGTCTTCTACACCCACTCTCCAACCTACAGCAGTTCCATGCTCTCCAAGGAACTGTACACTAGGCTGTGTGATGGATCAGTCAAGTTTGCTAGTGAACCACCGAATCGCTTCACATTGAAACAAGCCCAAGAGTTAGTCAAGCTCCATATTCCCGACACAACCAACCCTGTTGAGCTGTCCCACCTCTCTAGATCAACCTTTAAGAAATTAAAAAACGACTCTTCCACTGCTAACCCACCTTAAAATCACTATAATCAACACCTCCATGATGTGCTGTTCTCTCCTGTGACCCTGCCTGCTGTCCTGCCTAGCCAAGACCTGCACCGGATGAGTGCCTGCTTCTGCTGCTCTTCACATTGTTCACGAATGTTTCCTGGGTTTAGCCCTGGCTTTTTTCTCTCTACACCTGAAGATTTCTCTCCAGCGCTATTCTTCATCAGTTCCCACTTCAAGGCTCGCCCTTCAGGGACTTTCCTGGAATCTGTTGTTGCTGGTGTTATAAAGGCAGAACAGGTCAGCCCTCAGGTGTGGGTCATATTATACAAGTCGTCAGGTCAGGAATACACAAGTTTGTCAAGGAAGCTGTAAATGAGTAAAGCAGATTTCTTAGAAGCGTGACTGAGTAGAAGCTGCCTAACATGGTCAGGCCTACTGTAGTGCCTTCTATTTTATGTCAGGTTCTTTGTCGGAATTAACTCCTACATTGGGGTTGTGACTTAGGTTAGATGCTGGTATGTATTTCCTAAGGGCAAATTTTGAAAGTACTTCCGGCGTCCATTGTCTCTGTCAAATATTATAGTTTGGTATAGGGTTTATGAGAGCAGATTCTATTATTTTTCGTTTGTAGGTACAGTCCGATTTGCATGTGTTTTGACCTGCTTCATAAGTATAGTGTGATTTTTTTTTACCACCATCATGCTGAAAGAAGGACCGAGATCTCTTGGTCGTAGTGAATTACATGTTTGATCTGAACTGCTGAACTCGAGCCAGTTAGCACAATGCATACTAGACTAATATTATTATGGAGTCTGATACTCCTGGTGCATCTAGTGTGATAGACTGTTTGTCGGGAAAGAAATTTACTAGTTTGTTGGGATAGATATTGAGTTCGTCACTTTGTTGAGTAGGTTATGTTCCATGGTGGAAGAGTTGGGAGAGTTCTCACTTCTTGTAGTGGAGTGAGTACTTTGGAGTTGATGCTTTATAATAGTTTGTGTTAGCTTCTCTCACCACTAGTCTGGTAAACCAATCAGTCCACTAATCAATATGCTGTAATAATTGCATTAATTCACCTTTATCCATGAATCACAAACTCACTCTTCCGTCCAATACAATATATAGTTAAAAATCAGGAACATAATATATATAATAAACGGGGGAACTGGGAAGCAAAGAGTGAGGTTTAAAATTGTCTGAAATTTACTATTTAACGGACAGTTCGATAAGATGCAGAATCTACTTTCACATTGTTACGTTGCATAATAATTCACTCTTGTTTCGGAGAAATAGGATGAAGTTACTGGAGGAAAGAACATACGACTGCACTATTTGCTATTCACACTTAATTCCCCAACCTCAGGCCAAAGTTGTTGTTCCTTCCTTTCTTCTCCCCCTCTCACTCTCCCCCTCTCACTCTCCCCCTCTCTCACTCTCCCCCTCTCTCACTCTCCCCCCTCTCTCACTCTCCCCCCTCTCTCGGGGCACATGTCCAAAATATCTTAAAACACTGACACTTGGATAGTTAGTGAATTAAATGTGTGTGTGTGTGTGTGTGTGTGTGTGTGTGTGTGTGTGTGTGTGTGTGTGTGTGTGTGTGTGAGCGCGCGCGCGCGCCCCAGGTAAAACTGGTCAATTAGCAAGAACTCATTTAAAATTAAGTCCTTTCTAAAATTTTCTCTTATACGTTTAAATATTTTTATTTCATTTATGTTAATGTAAAAATTAATAATTTTGTACCAAAAGAACCTTAGAAAACTTACCTAACCTTATTATGACAAGCTCAATTTAATTTAGCCTAATCCAACTAAATATATTTTAGATAAGTTTACAATAATTTAATAATAAACAAACACAATGCAATTATTTTTTCGTTAGGTTCAGAATATTTTTTGCGAAATTATTGCATACACAAATTTTCGGTTGCCTTATTCGGCAAGAAGAGCGTTGCTATTTAAGCAAAAATCGCAAGTTTTAACTACTCGGCACGACATATATATGCTTGTACATACATGTGTAGTGTGACCTAAGTACGTGTAAGTAGAAAGACGTACCTGAAACCTTGCATGTATATGAGACAAAAAAAAAAAAAAAAAAAGACACCAGCAATCCTACCATCATGTAAAACAATTGCAGGTTTCCGTTTTACACTCACTTGGCAGGACGGTAGTACCTCCCTGGACGGTAGTACCTCCCTGGACGGTAGTACCTCCCTGGACGGTAGTACCTCCCTGGACGGTAGTACCTCCCTGGACGGTAGTACCTCCCTGGGTGGTAGTACCTCCCTGGACGGTAGTACCTCCCTGGACGGTAGTACCTCCCTGGACGGTAGTACCTCCCTGGACGGTAGTACCTCCCTGGACGGTAGTACCTCCCTGGACGGTAGTACCTCCCTGGGTGGTTGCTGTCTGCTAGGTGATTATATCACAATAAACAAAGTACTTTAATATGTAAATTAACCAGAATGACAAATTCCAAGCACTATCATGATGTATCTCTCACATTACCAAGGAATGCACTGAAGGAAATTAACATGAATGTATACAAATGTATATGTATATACTCGCCTGTATCAGATTTATGTAGCGTCACAAGGGCGAGCTTATCACGCCACACACAACAAAGGGATATATATATTAATGGGGTAAAGAGACTGGCTGAATGGGAACCAGGCGATACCAACACAATACTGAGATCATAAACATGGTCATGATATATGAAGGCACCACCCTCTCCTCCACCCCCATCCCTTCATCTCTACCCACCAAACCCCTTACCCCCCAACTTCCTCACCCTTCGTCTCACCCCACCCCAATCCCCCCACCTCTCCATCCTAGCATGGTACAGTTTCTTGACCGGCAGTGTGAATTATTAAGGAGTCGCTTGGCAGGAAGTTAATTTACACCCTGACGGTTGCAAGAGTTCACGGCTTGCGTGTAGACGTACACACCGAGCGTGTTGCTTCCCATGTTCTTGATATTGGCGGTAAGCTACGTAAATTTAGATGTTAAGGTTAGAGTAATCTACCTAAAGTATATTATAAACTGTTCTTATCTTACAGAAATAAACGCATAGAAACGCAATAATAATAATAACCACAGGGAAGCGTTAAATTCGTAAAGGTCACATAGCCCCTGCGGATTGGGAGGTAATTAGATTTGATGCGAGGAAGGGTAGAGTAGATTTATTTACCTGGATCAAGAGCCCTTCACCAGCATGAAGGCAATCCTCTCCCTATCTTTCCTTGGAAGAGTGTAAACATCTTAGAAGTATAACATTGTCCGCAGAAGGAGAGCTGCTTCCTGAGTTCCCACAGCCACTGAGTGAGTGCCACCTGTCTGGTAGTGCCAGGTTTCTTTCTGGCACTACCACCAGTGACATCTGTTGGTAGTGACATCTCGTCCACCCATTTAGTTCGACTCGTACCCGAATGAACACGGATTCGAGTTCAGGGCCAGGTCAAAATACACAATGTCTGCTTGCTTTTGCTGCCATGTTCAGTGAATAGGTACCAGGATGTTAGTCTGCTGCTGTGAGGGACATCCTGAGCGAGAGGTACTGCCTCTATATTACTGTTGTGTGAGATCCTAGGTTACAGGTAGTACCCGTACTACTCTAGAGAGTAGTATCCTGGTGGCATGTAATATCAGACGGGCTGGATTATGAAAAGAGCTGTAAACTGAGCTGTGTAAGTAAACTGAACATCTGACAGAGAACATACTGTTAAACCAGTTCAGGACTGAACTAAGTGCATATTGAGCCTGAAGCTGAGAACGTTGGTCTTCTTGACAAACAGACCAGAACTGAAAATTAAAATTATAAATTCATGAATATAAATTTTAATATCTCAATTTTGATTGTGAAATACTTCAAATTGTGTATTTTTCTCATATAACTAAGCAAGTTACAGTGCAAATGAACTATTTACATTTTTATATCTGGTTACAATCGTTACGAGTTATTTATACAGTCGAATTCAGTCACAAAAAGTGGTTTATATGTGGTTTTCAGTTATTTATATTACCTTATACTTTAGCAAGGTATGGTTGAATTTAAACAGGTTTAATTGGTTATGAGTTATTTGCAATAGGCAGTCAGGATATCTTTCCAGAATAGTTACCTGGAGTTTACCTGGAGAGAATTCCGGGGGTCAACGCCCCCGCGGCCTGGTCTGTGACCAGGCCTCATGGTGGATCAGGGCCTGATCAACCAGGCTGTTACTGCTGGCCGCACGCAGTCCAACGTGCGAACCACAGCCTGGCTGGTCAGGTACCGACTTAAGGTTCCTGTCCAGTGCTTGCTTGAAGACAGCCAGGGGTCTATTGGTAATCCTCCTTATATATGCTGGGAGGCAGTTGAACAGTTAATATAACACTGTGGATAAAATACCGTGACATTTCTTGAGTATTTCAGAGTGAGTTGTCTCTGAATTCATTGATGTCATCGCATACCAGCATAATGATGAAGAGTGGGACAATAGTCCACCTGACAAAGTTTACGGTCAGTTGATATGTGTCTGCTGCTCCTTGATAGAATGGTGATAGATGAACTGATTGGTGTCAGTCTCCTTCACTCTCAAGTCAATGTAGCTCAGTTGAAGTTCTTTTTTCATTACTGTCCTCAGACTACTAGGTGACAACACCACCATGATAACTGGCTTCAACAGCGGGTGCTCGTGGTTTGGTTGGTAGCGTCCTCAACTCAAGAGGGTCTAGGGTCGATCCCCGGCACGGGTGAAACGTTGGGCATGTTTCCTTACATCTGCTAACCTTGTTCACCTAACAGTATGTAGCTACCTGGGTGTTTGACGACTTTTGTGAGCTGCATCCTGGGGGCAACATTAATCCCGAAATGCTCTACATAACCAGGGGCTTTCAATATAGTAATGTCACTTATGTAAGCTAGGTCTGTATCAACTGTATCATGTACTTGTAAAAATAAACATTCATTAGTATAGACAGATCCTCCAGACAGTCCCTGATCACCCAGCCTGAGGTGCTTACGGTGGTCCGCGAGCTGCTAGCACCAACAGCCTGAGCGATCCGGCCAGCTACCGAGAGGCCTACTTCGGAACTGGGTTTCCAGGGCAGTGATCAGGGAAGCCTCAACACGAGGCTGACAGGTAGCCAGCATACCTATGCTACACGCCATACCTTGCGTGAAAACCTAGGCGTGAACGGCACCTCCAGCAACCAACACACTCGTATCTAAACAGAAATCAAAATTCTTGTACCACAATTTTGTCCTGTTTTGTGTTTGGTATTTTGTGTGCCCGGGTGCAGCTGGGCACAAAGGAGCATCGAAGTGATAAAAATTTATCAGTAAAATATAGCTAGGAGGTAAATGTGACTTAAGAGGTGTGGTGTGGGGGGGGGACGAGGCATTCAGAGCCCTGCACTACAATATAATCTACACGTCTTTTGTCATAAAAGTTTATGTTTTACGAGGTCGACTGGTAAGCCAGCGGAAGGATTTACCCCAATAACAATACGCTTACATCTTTTATAATATGCTACGTTGATCGTGTTTGTCATTCACTGGGTGGTCAGTTTCAGCTTTCATGGTCCATAAAGAATAAATAAGCACGGTACCCTGACTGCAACACTAAACAAATAGCCAGCACATATAGATGAAACTTGTGACGACGTTACAAACATAGACCATCGTGACTAGTTAATAGTCCAGGTCGGACCGAAACGTCACAATTTTCATTGTCCTATGTGCGGGTTGTGTGTGGTGTATCATGATCCATTTGGATCGAGGCCCTAATCCACCAGGAGGCCTGGTCAAGACCTGGGCCGCGGAGGCGTTGACCTTCGGAACGACCTCCAGGCAGACTCCAGGTAATGTTCATCTGTGGTAAAGCTTAGGTTTCCGTGCAAGTGTTTTTAAGTATATTTCGTACGAGGCGCACTGGTTAAGGCAGCAGGATCTTTCAGTTAAATGACCAAACGCTACACTGAACAGATCATACGACTTAATTCAGCTTCAGGACTGTTTCAATTTCTCCTAACAAAACAACACACACTGCACCATAAAAACATCAGCACACAAAAATTCCTTAAAAAATAACCCACACACGAATTAAAATCATATAGAGTATTGTCCTCACGAGAAGAGACCATCATAGCTGCTTGGTTGGCTAATGGAGTTTAAATCCTATCAAGTAAGCGAGGGTCATTTAAGACTTCATATAACCTGTTAACCCACCAGACAAGAATACTTTAATCTCTAAAGCAGGAATTGAAGTAAAACACACACACAGATAAACCTCTCAGTATAAATAATATATATATATATATATTATTGTAACCACGAACAAGTGGTATTGATCAATAACAACACAGCGACTAGCCAGACTCGAACCCATGTTTTGGCCCGCCTCATGGTGAGCGAAAACCACATGACGCTCTAACTCACAAGACCACCAAATCCTACAAGAATCACGCACCCACGCAGTGTTGTTATTGATCAATACCACTTGTTCGTGGGTACAATAATATAAAATACTGCTCGTTGAGGCACCCACACCACTATGTCCTCGGATCACGGTAAAACACCTAGCTCTGCTGGGTGCGTGATTCCTGTAGGATTTGGTGGTCCTGTGGGTTAGAGCGTAATGTGGTTTTCGCTCACCATGAGGCGGGCCAAAACAACATGGGTTCGATCCCTTGGCTAGTTGCAGTGTTATTGACACACACACACACACACACATTATATATATATATATATATATATATATATATATATATATATATATATATATATATATACAACACTGACTAGCCACGGAGTCGAACCCATGCTGCTTTGGCCCGCCTCATATTGAGCGAAAACTCATGACGCTCTAGTCCACGGGACCACACAATCCTCAGGAATGACGCACCCAGCCAAGCTAGGTGTTGTACCGTCATCCGAGGACATAAAATGCTGCTCCTTGGGCTAGTACACTAAACAGGGAGTAGAATGAAATGAGCTCAGAAGCATCCACACCACCGTATGTACTCGGATGACGGGTACAACACCTAGCTTGGCTGGGTGCGTCATTCTTGAGGATTGCGTGGTCCCATGGACTAGATCGTCATGAGTTTTCGCTCACCATGAGGCGGGCCAAAGCAGCATGGGTTCGACTCCGTGGCTAGCCGCAGTGTTGTTATTGATCAATACCACTCGTTCGTGGGTACATATATATATATATATATATATATATATATATATATATATATATATATAATATATATATATATATATATTACCAGCAGATATTACTTTAGCAGAATATATTACTCCAGAACGGCATTCGATGTACGTTTGTACAGGCGTCTTTGTACAGTAGTGTCGGCGTGCTTGTTCCATTAGTACGCAAGCACGCACTCACACACAGGTGTTCCACATGTCTAACACTTGCCTCACAGGTGGATGAGATGTGCAGGTGACTACAACTACAAGTATTTTAGTGAGCGCTGTCCTCACTGTTAAGTGCTCAGCCAGTAGGTTATCCAACGCTAGGGAAGGAAGGGGTGGGGAAGGGATGGTAGTAGTAGTCAGGTATGATTCAAGGAAGGGCAGGGCGGTGTAAACTCGAATTAGATTATATTTTGCCGTCGGAGCGGCTAGATACTGTGGAGGGTAGCTCAAGAGCATATGGATACAAAAAAGCATAAAAGGCCTAGGAACTAGGTCCCAAAAGGGTTAATATCTAAAGTTGACTTATCAATTGCAAGCAAATCTAGGATATTTACTTAATATGTCTGGTATCATATTTTCATTAACAAGATATCTTGACATATCACATAAGTTATTACATTGTCTATCTCTATATTCCTTAATAAGTGGACAATTAAACACAGTGTTCAAGGTAGTGACCATAGGGCTGGCCACATACTTTGCATTTGGTTTGACCATTATCTGTGTCTACCAAACTGCCAGTAGTACTTGTAACCAAGGCTAAGCCTGGTTATTACACCACCAGTCAGTCTGAGCTTCACGATGAACCAGTGTTGCACCAGCAGTGTTAAGTGAGTTTCAGGATGAACCAGTCGTGCACCAGCAGTGTTAAGTGAGCTTCAGGATGAACCAGTCGTGCACCAGCAGTGTTAAGTGAGCTTCAGGATGAACCAGTCGTGCACCAGCAGTGTTAAGTGAGCTTCAGGATGAACCAGTCGTGCACCAGCAGTGTTAAGTGAGCTTCAGGATGAACCAGTCGTGCACCAGCAGTGGAGAGCGTCAAGATGAGCAAGACGTCCACCAACAGTGCAAGTTACCTTCAAAAAGTTTCTTGAGCGAAACGCAGCTTGAGATGGCTGATTAGTAACTGGAGGGGAGGGGTTAACACCTTTCGACTATATTAGGGTCAATATAGTTGCATGTCATCTGTTCACCAGTCAAGACTACTTTAATATTTATAATAAGCACAGAAGTAAACTAAATGTATATAAACTGAAAGACGCGCCTCTCGGTGTATACATCTCAGATCTACACTCAGTGAGGTCAAGGTGTACAGCCTTGCTAGAAAATGTACAAAAACAAGGCCCGTCGTGCAAAGGGAGTGTATTATATAATAATAATAAATAAATATATATATATATATATATATATATATATATATATACACACACACAATTAGGATTATAAATTCTACCACCACTACCTTATCACTGCTACAAGTTTAGTGTCGCTAATATGCAGGCGGGTCGAGTGCAACTAACGAACACGTGTGGGTGCAGGTAGGCAGTTCCAGCAGTGACCAGGTGGTACACGTAGTATTCACACACAGATCAGGTGGTACACGTAGTATTCACACACAGATCAGGTGGTACACGTAGTATTCACACACAGATCAGGTGGTACACGTAGTATTCACAAAGATCAGGTGGTACACGTGGTATTTACACAGGTAGAGTCAAGGTCAGCAACCCCACCTCCCCCCCCCCCACCCCAGCTACACTATTGACTGGTGGTGGTGGAGCCACCAGTCACACGCCTCGCCTCCACTGTTGACACATGCCGTGTCCACAACAAACCTATGTCGCCAGTACAACATTCTTCAGGCACACGCCACACAGTCAACAAAGTGACCATAAAGTCTAGAGACATAGCCAGTTAATGAAAATCTTTATTTAATATCCCAATAAATGTTAATACTGCAATATTGGTTACAAGCGCTCTAGGAGGTTCCTGTGAACCCGTGCTAATAAATCCTCTACATTAACCACACGTCTCGGTAAGGTGTTGCTTTTGGATGATTAATGTCCCTCGTTTTCACTTCACACACTTTCCACTCAACGTATTCCCAGGAGAAATAATCAACGGGAATAAGAACCCGGGATCTTGCAGCCCACGTCATCCAGTCCTCTTACAAAAAGCCTCGTCTAACCAGTTGCTGCATTAACCAGTGCATAAATGTTTGTGAATCACATTTTGAAGAAACACCGTGCAATATTGAGTAGACTTACTGAATCATGGCCACCCTGCATATTATATATATGCAAAGTCATGAAGATCGGGGAAGGGCAAAGAAAACCCCAGACAGAATAACAGAATACAGGCTAGGTGGCCAAAGGCTGCAAACCTCACTCAAGGAAAAGGATCTTGGGGTGAGTATAACACCGAGCACATCTGAGACGCACATCAACCAGATAACTGCTGAAGCATATGGGCGCCTGGCAAACCTAAGAATAGCATTATGGTACCTCAGTAAGAAATCGTTTTAGACACTGTACACCGTGTAAGTCAAGCCCATACTGGAGTATGCAGCACCAGTTTGGAACCCACACCTGGTCAAACACGTCAAGAAATTAGGAAAAAATGCAAAGGTTTACAACAAGACTAGTCACAAGAAATGTCCTATGAAGAAAGGTTAAGGGAAATCAGCCTCACTACACTGGAGGACAGGAGGGTTAGGGAAGACATGATAACGACATATAAAATACTACGAGGAATTGACAAGGTGGACAGAGACAGGATGTTCCAGAGATGGGACACAGAAACAAGGGGTCACAGTTGAAGACTCAGATAAGTCAAAGGGATGTTAGGAAGTATATCTTCAGAGTTGTCAGGAAGTAGAATAGTCTGGAAAGTGACGTAGTGGAGGCAGGAATTATACAGTTTTAAGACGAGGTTTGATAGGAGCTATGACTCAACCCCTGCAACCACAAATAGGTGAGTACGTACACACACACACACTCAGTATGAATGCCTTGGATAATTTAAAGGTCTTACATATTCATATGCTAAAATCTCGGGTGAAGTAATTAGTTTTATCAGCGTAGAATCAGTTCCTTGTTATATTGATTATTGTCCTTTGTGATATGAGACAGTGATCAGCAGTGTTCCTCTCCACACCCAGGTTCAAGTTCAGCTTATTAGAACCGCAGTTTTCTTCTTTCCCCACGAAATGAACCCTACATGTGTTCACATTATACTACATCTCCCATTTTCCTGACCATATCACCCTCCAATTTATTGGATCAAGAGCCCTTCACCAGCATCAAAGCACTCCCTTGAAGGTTACAGGAATGGTACAAAACTGGAATGAGCTGGCTGGGTGCAGGTTCAAAAATAGATGTGACTGGGCTCATTCAGTTCAACCTCTCGAAAGTTAACTGAACCAAGAGCTGGAACTCATCCTCGTAATCTCTAATATGTAATTACAAATAGGCAAATACACCTGATTCTCTATTTATTATAGAAGTGTTAGGAGAGATATATTCATGGTATGACCCGAGTGTTTGATCTTACTTGTGTCCAGGTAAGAGAACATAGGTGTAAACTGAACATTCAGGAGTCAGAAACGTAAGCACTGTGACCATAATTTTTAAAGGGGTGGACCTGTAATCCAGCGGAAGGCCTCTGTCAGATGACCAAAAGCTCCGACGGCGGGTCATCGTCTAAGACCCGCGTCAGGAAACACTTGTCCAGTTTCCTGACGAACCTTAGTACCTAACCTAAGCACTGTATCAGTGTAAGAGTCGTGAACACGTGGAATGAGTTAGGCGAAGAGGCAGAAGCAATCTTTGTACACGGATTCAAAAGTTGCTGTGATAAAGCTAAAAAGGGACTAGGCGAGAAAGTCAACTGAAAGTTAAGAATCTAAGCCAAGAAGTGGAGCCCGACCTCTGCAGGAACCCTCCCCGAGCACACACAAACCTAGAAGCAACGTACAGCAACGCTAACATAAGCCGAATTAGTAAATGCGCCGAACCAGATGCTCTGTTAATATGGACCCATGACGAAGGGACCATATTAATTAACTAGAGGGAAAAAACAAACACGATTAACGCTGACAACACTAGTCTTGTGTTAACTCTTAACCTTTCTAATAACCTTGCCCTGATTAACGAGTCTTGCATTGATCTATTAAACTAATGGTTATAATTATAACCATAATTTTTAAAGAAGTGGACCGGAAAGCCAGCGGAAGGCCTCGGTCAGATGACTACAAGCTCCAGTGGCGGGTCGTCATATGACTAAGACCCGCGTCAAGAAACTCTCTTGTTTCCTGACAAATATTACCATGGTCTTACAAACACAGTGATAGGCAGTTTGAGAGGGGGGGGGGGAGAAGATAACAGGTAGTCGGAGGCATAGCTGGAAGTTTAAGATAGACGAGTCACAGGACTCGTAGGAAATGTTTCTTCAGTCTCAGAATGGTCAGGAAGTGGAATGACCTTGACGTAGTAGTAGTGAAGGTAGGCCTCATACATAGTGTTAAGAGCACGTATGATAGACCCCACGAGGCTAGGAGGGAATGAATTTAGCAAACAGCATGTTGACAGGCGGGGCCAGGAGCTAGGACTGTAACCATATTTAGGTAAGAGCGCGCACGCATGAACGCGCACACTTTTAAAAAGAAAAATATCTTCACTGGGAGACATTACAAGAGGGGTGCCACAAGGATCTGTACTTGCCCCAATAATGTTATAATTTACGTAAGTGATTAACTAGAAAGAATGAAAGACTATATGAATGTCTGCAGATAATGTAAAATGTAAAAAGTGACTAAATCCTTACAAGATGAAGTGATGGATGATGGAATTTAATGTAGATAAATGCTATGTAATGGGAGAAAATATAATCAAGTCACATGAACAATATAGCAATAAAATAGTGAAATTATCGGAGAGGAGACCTAAGAGTTATTCACTGTAAGCAAGTATAAACGAAACTGTTGCACTGATAGGACAGGAGCGGGGGCGAGGGTCCCCCACACCCGCCCTCTGACAAGGTGAGTGTGGGAGGGATGAGAGTTGTCTACACCCACCTAACAAGTCAGATATAGGGGTGCAAGTCTCCCCCCAGACAAGGCAGGTGCAGAGGTGCGAGTCTCCCACTCCCGTCTTATGACAAGGCAGGTGCAGGGGTGAGAGTCTCCCACTCCCGCCACCTGACAAGGCAGGTGCAGAGGTGCGAGTCTCCCACTCCCGCCACCTGACAAGGCAGGTGCGAGTCTCCCACTCCCGCCACCTGACAAGGCAGGTGCAGGGAAGGAGACTTTAAACCACCAGAAAAAGTACCAAAGAAAATTTTTCATTAATCTTTTAATATTCATAAATTACGTTACGAGAAACAAAGTAGACCCCAGGCAACGCCTAAGATCTAGTAATAATAATAACTATAATAATAATAATAACAATTGTGCACCGAGGAAGAACATAAAGCTGCATGAGGAAGCTGAGTGTTACATGAATAACCACTTAAGTAAGCTGGTCACGCTCCTCAGCTGCTGAGGCCACCTTGCTGGTCACCATAATGAAATAAGTCCCCAGGGTCTCCCTAACCCAGGCCTAGAGTTACAATAAGATGCCCTGTTACTCAAGAGTGGCACACAATAGGACGCCCCTTCACCCTAGAGTAACACACAATAGTGTATTCCATAAGGATCAGCGCTTCGTAGTGTGATGTCACTAGTGTTCCACAAGGATCACGGCTTTGTGGAATGATGTCACTAGTGTGTTCCACAAGGATCAATGCTTCGTGATGTCACTAGTGTTCCACAAGGATCAATGCTCACTCAGGTGAAGATTTATATACCATGTAGTAATATTTTAAGGAACATCTGAAAAATGAATTGGTCATGCCGTTGTTAGGTTTACTTCCCATTAATTTCACCTTGCTCATAATGGGTACAGGATGCAAGAGTTTGATCTTTTTATTGACATTCAGAACACGATGAAGCAAACATATCCTCAGCCTTCATAATGATAGGAATTATTGAAACCTTCGAAGGGAGATGCCAGGCTAGTTATGGTACGTTTTAAGACAGACACCTTCCTCCTCTCTCTCCCTCAAGAGAAGAATGATGTATGAGTGACCCAAAGTACACGAAGAGGCCAGAGTTCCCAATCTGCACACGGAAAGTACCGAAGACCAGAGTCCTCCTCAACATTCTAACGTGACAGCGGGTGCCATAAACAATTAGAGAAAACACTGTCAGCATTAGAGGTCCACGACTCTTCGCTTTTCTACTAAAATGTATTAAGCATTTTGCTGGGATGACTGAAGAAATCTTGACGATGACGATACGCAAGATACTGAAGAAGCTGCCTGATCAGACAGGCTGTATCTACGTGCGACTGCTGATTTAGGCCAGCAACAACCTCAATGAGGTTGGGTTTAGGTTTAAGAAAGACTTGCCTAGTATGGGCCAATAGGCCAATACTAGGCATTGTTCCTCTTATATTCTTAAGCGGTCAACGGGTTTACTTGGCCTCATGCCGAGCTTTGAGTGAAAAATTTGTTAAACCGGTCAGAAGAATAAGAGTTTATGGTCTAGAATTTCCTGGTTGCTACAGTAGCTGGCTGAGTCACCTTCCCGCGAGCCAGCCAGGCCCATCCCAGGTGATGTAATATTCTTATCCACCATCAAGAAACAGTTTAAAGGCCTTACAGAGGACCTGAATTACAATCAAATACGCAGCTAATGTTTTGTTTAATGTTACTCAGTAATCACAATGTTGAGTGAATGTTGGGTAAGAAACCAATAAGACGTTGAAACAAGTAAAGCGGTCTTGTGCATGTGGCAGCATAAACAGTCCTTGCCAGATTGTAGGTTCTACTTTCTCTTTCACAAGGACAACAGTAAGTTGCAGCAACGACTCTCCAACAATACTCAACACTAACGACAACTTGTTGGCAACAGTTAGCTACATCGACACGACACCCACCACTGGCAACACTGCTGGTTAATTCCAAGACAGATCAACCGAGAAAAAAAAAATGACAATTCTGTTTTGGCTAACCATGGTTTAGTAGTTTAATCAATATATAAGATTTATATATATAGTTTTAGCAGAAACCGACTTATAGTCATAACATGTTAATTTGAAGTCACTTATTAAGATCACTTATTTCAGACTGTCATAAGTGTAATGTTAGTCGTGGTCCTATAAGAGTAAAATATTACATAATATATAATACATAAAATAAACTGGTTAGTGACTCATCCTCAGAATAGAATAAAGGTATTTCAGGAAAAACCCACGAGATTTCTTACCAGAGCTAAGTATTTTTTCTTCTACTACCCCCTCTATGCTTATAAACCAATTAGCCTTACCTCCACAGTGGGAAAATTTAGGGAATCAATAATTGCCGAGGCAATTCGTAGCCATCTTGAAAGGCATAAATTGATTAATGAATCTCAGCACGCTTTTACAAAGGGGCGTTCATGTCTTACGAATTTACTAACTTTTTTCACTAAGGTATTTGAGGAGGTAGATCATGGTATTGAATATGATATTGTGTATATGGACTTCAGTAAGGCTTCTGATAAGAGTCCCACATCAGAGACTATTGAGGAAAATTAAGGCACACGGAATAGGAGAAATTTTTTCCTGGATAGAGGCATGGTTGACAAATAGGCAGCAGAGAGTTTGCATAAATAGGGAGAAATCTGAATGGGGGCACTTCACAAGCGGTGTTCCACAGGGGCCAGTGTTGGGCCCCTTGTTCACAATTTACATAAACGACATAGATGAGGGAATAAATAGCGACATAAGCAAATTTGCTGATGACCAATTTATTCTAATGAGGACATTAGAGCACTCCAGGAGGATTTGAATAGACTGATGCAGTGGTCGGAGAAGTGGCAGATGCAGTTTAATATAGACAAATGGAAAGTTCTAAATGTTGGACAGGAAAATAACCATGTTACATATAAACTGAATAATGTAGATCTTAATATTACTGATTGCGAAAAGGATTTAGGAGTTCTGGTTAGCAGTAATCTGAAACCAAGACAACAGTGCATAAGTGTTCGCAATAAAGCTAACCGAATCTTTGGCTTCATATCAAGAAGCATAAATAATAGAAGTCCTCAGGTTGTTCAACTCTATATATCTTTGGTTAGGCCTCATTTAGATTATGCTGCACAGTTCTGGTCACCGTATTACAGAATGGATATAAATGTACTGGAAAACGTACAGAGGAGGATGACAAAGTTGATCCCATGTATCAGAAATCTTCCCTATGAGGATAGACTGAGGGCCCTGAGTCTGCACTCTCTAGAAAGGCGTAGAATTAGGGGGGATATGATTGAGGTGTATAAATGGAAAACAGGAATAAAGGGGATGTAAATAGTGTGCTAAAAATATCTAGCTTAGACAGGACTCGCAGCAATGGCTTTAAGTTGGAAAAATTCAGATTCAAGAAGGATATAAGAAAGCACTGGTTTGGTAATAGAGTTGTGGATGAGTGGAACAAACTCCCGAGTACCGTCATAGAAGCTAAGACGTTGTGTAGTTTTAAAAATAAGTTAGATAAATACATGATTGGGTGTGAGTGGGTGTGAGTTGGACCTGACTAGCTTGTGCTACTAAATCAGATGCCGTCCTCCTTAAGTGAATGTGACCTGACCTGACTAGGTTAGGGTATTGGCTTAAGACGGTAGGAGAATTGGACCTGCCTCGCATGGGCCAGTAGGCCTGCTGCAGTGTTATTTCGTATGTTCTTATAGAATTTTCTTCATGCGTCACATATTTGTCTACTAACCCAAATCATAGTTTTTCATATACAGTATATATGCAACTATATAATACTTTAACTTATTTACGATTCCTGAAGACAATTGCCTCTTCACTTTTAATACCTAGAATACTGATTTCTGCGAAAGACCCTTGTGTAGAGTGTATGTCTTGAGTGTCGATATTGGTAGACATTGTGCAACTTTAATCTGCCTACAGTTAACTTGATACAAAAATTCAAGCGTTGCTGCAAGCTAACTTCATCTTCTGTAGCTTTCATTGTTGTCACCATGAAAATTCACTGAAAACTTGTATTTTTTATTTGAAGTAAAATTGGTACACATTATCAGGTGTCAGGATTTAGTTTTCAGTAGGTCTTTTTGACTGTATATCTTTAGATATACAGTGTATATCTTTAGATATACAGTGTATATCTTTAGATATACAGTGTATATCTTTAGATATACAGTGTATATCTAAAGATATACAGTGTTAATGAAAGATAAAGGAAGTTGGAGATAGCTTGGTGTGGTGCGTGTTTGCATGTGCGTGTGATTTTGTCAGGGCCAGTGTCAGGGCCAGTGTCAGGGCCAGTGTCAGGGCCAGTGTCAGGGCCAGTGTCAGGGCATGATACTGTAGGTTCACCAGACTGACGGAGAATGAGTAGACGATTCACGTTCTGACGTTTATTGTACAGGAGAATGTGGATCTTATCTAGCCCTCGAGCGATGTTATCCACTGGCTATACGGGTCATACAAAGCGTCTGTGCTATAAGGGTGATTACTGAATACAATATTGATGGTTACAAACAGATGAACATAAAAGTGGTGCACAATACTTCATTAATGATACATTAATGACGTACGTGTGTGTGTGTGTGTGTATGTATGTATTAGCCTTGTATATACTTTTTATACATAGAACTTTTATACATACCTCGCCCTCAGAATGTAGACCATGAACCAGTGGCAAAATTAAATGTGGATAATTAAATAAAAGTGATTGTTGGAGTTACACAAATTGCAAACATTTAGTTTAGTCTCTCCAGCGAGTTTTCGAAAAACTTTATAATTGAAAGAACATAAAGAAGAAGCACTGCAGCAGGCCTACTGACCCATGCTAGTCAAGTCCAAGTCATTTACTGACCCAGGGCAGTCAAGTAAAACTCGCACCCATCCACACCCACTCATGCATTTATTTAACCCATTTTTATGACTACACAACATTTTAAGAATATAAAGAAGGAACACTGCAGCAGGCCTACTGGCCCATGCGAGGCAGGTCCAAGTCTCCTACCGGCTTAAGCCAATGCCCCAACCTAGTCAGGTCACATTATCTTCAATAACGGTACTCGGGAGTTTGTTCCACTCATCCACAACTATTACCAAACCAGTGCCAACAATATTTATTGGTTCGTGCAATGGAGGTAGTTTTAATGTGTATAAACATTTTTAAATATTTTGATTCGAGAATGAACACAAAAAGGACAATTTTTAATTATTACAACCAACTTAACCTAACCAAATCTAACGTAAACCAAGGTAACGCAACCAAACCTACTAAATAATCAACGTTGATATTTATTACATTCACTGTGTGGTTATAGTCCACATTCGTCTCGTTCACGAAAGTTGCGAATTACGTCGTAAAAGTTCAATTGACACATTACACTGAAGATTGTTCCCGTGTTGTTCATGGAACACTGTACTTCACTGGCCAGTCGCATGACTGAACACTGACTGGCTGACCAGCCCTTCAAATCATGTGTTTTAAAAAATACATTTATCCTCCCAAGAAATAATTTTGTTTCTAATATGCCTCCACCCCCCCCCTCCCCCCAAAAAAATGCACGAAAAATAACTGTACCGGGCTATGAATAGATGGCTTGTCTTATGGAAATGAAATTAAAGGTGTTAATTCAGTGGACCCCTAAACTAAATATTAACCCAAACTTTTTTAAAGATGACAGTAATTGAGCAAACTTTTTCTCATTTATAATTCTTTCCTGGAATACTATATCAGAAAGGTCAACTGGTGACTTCAAGTATTCAAAGGTCAAACATATTTTCCAAACTACATAAAAATAATGCTATTTTTAACAATCTCCTATTCATGCGGATTCCACATTTGTATACTTGTACAGGTCTATGACCAACAGAAGGAAAACTGTGATGGTCAATTCCAAAATGACGTGGGGTCAATCCTTGGGTCGAATTTCGCTGAAAACTTGTAAATTTATATGTTTTCCAAAACTACCCTTCAGCTATGTCGAAACAAAATGGAAGAGGAGATGGTGTTGTCATCTGGTCGAGGCATCTTGGAGTGCAACCACAGACAACTCGTAGACAATTCATTTATAACACACAGCTGCAGCGACACTGTAAGACGTCCAACACCACCGGCAGCATCACTGCCAACTTGTTTACATATAAATGGTTTATTAAACCGATAAGTTGAAGAATGACACACTTGTGGAACATTTGGGAATCTTTATTGTGAAAAAGTTTCGCCAGCCAGTGGCCTCTTCAGTCCAATACAGAGAAAGATGGAAGATGAGGAGGGACTGATTACCTCAAACTTATCTTCCACAGTTCTCGGTATTGGACTGAAGAAGCCACTGGCTGACGGAACGCTTCCACAGTAAAGATTCCCAAATGTTGAACAAGTGTCTCAATCTTCAACTTGTGTACAATAGCAGCAGGAGATGTACACATTTAATTAACCTAAGCCTTCCATTTTAATCTCACTCTACCCCTTTTAAGTGTATATGGACTTCAGTATCTTTACTATATTTCCTTCATTTTTCCGCCCCACGATATATAATATTCACAATACAACGTAATAACCCAGTTTAACGAGTGTCAATTTGAGGCTTCTCCCTTTGTTATATGAAAGTTAACTTCCGCTGGACTCTGTACAAATCTTCCGTAATGGTCACGCTGTTTACATTTCATTACGGATCTGCTCTTCCTCAGTGGCACTGATAAGTTGACCCTTCATTTGGCACTCTCGTCCCTGCATCATGCTACTCTCGTTCCTTCATTTAGTGCCACAGTTATTTACATTTAGTTCTCTGGCTGCTCATTTAGTACTCTACACTCTTTATTCAGTACTCTCCACGTTCCACTTAGTTCTTTACACTCTCCATTATTTTGTACTCACCATCAACATACCTCCATCATTTGGTATTTGGAAGATGTTTCTGAGTATTTTAGTCTCCAAATACTAACTGGCTGAGGTATGTTGATGTCCTTTCTTTATGGCCATAATTATATCGAGTATTAATGACTTTCTACTCAGGATATATTCATTGTTCCCTTCCATAAAATTCACTGTGGAAAGTAAATTAATTTTTTTTTTTTCATTTCTATCTTCACATATCTAATCGACTAATGGAAAATTTAAATTTCATATATATCGTTGGCAGCCAACATATACTCATACATACTTTACTACCAAACCATTAAATACAAGCTCCACCGTGCAATTAGTTCCGTTTCTGAAATGTCTAAAAGATGTGTAGTCCAGGTTTTATAATCGGGAAATTGAAAAAGAAAATCTACAAAAATATAATATCCATGAATATTTTTTGACAAAGCTTCAGTAAAATCTAAAGCCTAAAAGCTAAGCTTGTCACTAGGCTTAGCTTTGAAGAATAATGACCAATAAGCCGATTGGTACAGCTTGTATTTGCTACGTTGCAAGCAATATCAAGAAAACAGTACACGTGGGAGACGGGAAGAGGGTTGAAGAAGCCAGTGGATGAACACAGTGCTGTATTCTGTACTGTATGGAAGTGTGACCACAATGTAGACGTCGACAACTGCGGACTGGCGTTCAAATTTGATAATTGTATGTAGACATGTTATTGAATCAAGCTAATTGCATCAGATCCAAACTTAATTTATCTCCAGGAAAATGTAACTAAACACGATAAGAATCAAACGACTGAGGGTCAAATCAAAAGCGTTCGTTATCCGATGTCAAAGGGCATAATGCTGATTCTTTATCGTTTAGCTGTGTATAATAAATATAACACAATGTCCTTCGAAGAAAGGTTAAGGGAAATCAGCCTGAAGACACTGGAGGACAGGAGGGTTAGGGGAGACATGATAACGGCATACAGAATACTGGGAGGAATTGACAAGGTGGACAGAGACAGGATGTTCCAGAGATGGGACACAGAAACAAGGTGTCACAATTGGAAGTTGAAGACTGAGATGAGTCAAAGGGATGTTAGGAAGTATTTAGTCAGAGTTGTCAGGAAGTGGAATAGTCTGGCAAGTGACGCAGTGGAGGCAGAAACCATACATAGTTTTAAGACGAGGTTTGATAAAGCTCATGGAGCAGGGAGAGGACCTAGTAGCGATCAGTGAAGAGGCGGGGCCAGGAGCTATGACTAGACCCTTGCAATCACAAATAGGCGAGTACGTACACACACACACACTTATGCATCTCTCAAAGGTTAAGTATTTTTTTTCTCTAAAATAACCACATCTTTGTACCATCACTGCATCCTTGTGTACCATCACTGCATCCTTGTGTACCATCACTGCATCCTTGTGTACCATCACTACATCCTTGTGTACCATCACTACATCCTTGTGTACCATCACTACATCCTTGTGTACCATCACTGCATCCTTGTGTACCATCACTACATCCTTGTGTACCATCACTACATCCTTGTGTACCATCACTACATCCTTGTGTACCATCACTGCATCCTTGTGTACCATCACTACATCCTTGTGTACCATCACTGCATCCTTGTGTACCATCACTACATCCTTGTGTACCATCACTACATCCTTGTGTACCATCACTACATCCTTGTGTACCATCACTACATCCTTGTGTACCATCACTACGTCCTTGTGTACCATCACTGCATCCTTGTGTACCATCACTACATCCTTGTGTACCATCACTACATCCTTGTGTACCATCACTACGTCCTTGTGTACCATCACTACGTCCTTGTGTACCATCACTACATCCTTGTGTACCATCACTACATCCTTCTGTACCACTTTGCATAATAAAGTGCATATATTTAGGTATTAAAGATAATTTGAGGTGACAGATGTAGAATATTCAAACAGCTTAAAGGAGAAATCAACATTTTTTCCCCTTATGCCTTGTTATTTAATTCTCCGAGGCTCTGGGTCCCCCACAACTGCACCTAGAGGACTTTATATATATAAAAAATATACACATACTGTATATAGAAATTAGATTTTTTTTGGAAGAACTGCATACTGAAACGAGTTAAAACAATATTTTAAACAAATTGAGACTATGGAAGGCGTGGTGGTTGGAGGGGTTCAAGGGATGAGAGGGGCTGAAAGGAGGGGAGGGGACGAGAGAGGGGGATAAAAGACTTACCTGTGTTGGGTGAAGAAAAAACAGTTTTGGAAAACTGTTCGAAATAAATGATGTCGAAAAGTTGAAAAGCAATTTTTGGGAATAAGAAAGTTGTGGGGGGGCGGGGGGGCGGGGGGGGGGGTAGGCGTGAGGTGGAGGGGTTAAGTTTCAGAGGAAAGGTTGTAATGGGAAAGGTTTAAGGGAGGGGTGAGGGGGAAAAAATTGAGGGGAAGGGTGTAAGGTGAAAAAGTTGTGAGGGAAGAGGTACAAGGTTTAGGGGAAGGGGTGAGGGGGAGTGAAGGGAAAGATTTAGGAGAGGGAGTGAGGGGGAGTGAAGGGAATGATTTAGGGAAGGAGTGTAGGGGAAAGGGGAAGAGGACTAACGCAACACAGTGAGTGTCGCAACACAGTGAGTGTCGCAACACATTCGTAAGTCACGAGTAATAACGTTCAAATTCGAGCGCTTCCTATAACTCCTGGAGCACCTCGTTGCCAGGCGTATTGCGGAGTGATTTCTTTCCAATTTGCTTATTGGTGTAATCTAACCTAAACAAGCCTAATCTAAACAATTAGGAGAAAACAGAGAACGGTGAGGGAGCAACGACTGGCTGTACAAAAAATTATACATGAATCGTTTAAAAGTTTTTTTTTTTAAATGGATGAGGAAAAAAATTGAGGGGAATGAGGGTAAAGAGATGAGCTCCCTTTTCGATCTTTGACCAGTCACTGAAGACTTATAATTGGTGCAGCTCAGAGACGGAGAGGCAGTAAGTAGTAAAGGACCGGGTCTCGGGGGCGTTGACCCCCGAACACCCTCCATGTAGACTCCAGGTAGATGTTTCACAATGTGCTCATGGTGATACAGCCTGCCTCAAATTACACCACTTGTACATTCCTTAAAAGGAGCTCAGTACTCCAGAGATGCTACCATGTGGCTCCCGTACCTCAAGAGATGCTACCATGTGGCTCCCGCACCACAAGAGATGCTACCATGTGGCTCCCGTACCTCAAGAGATGCTACCATGTGGCTCCCGCACCACAAGAGATGCTACCATGTGGCTCCCGTACCACAAGAGATGCTACCATGTGGCTCCCGTACCACAAGAGATGCTACCATGTGGCTCCCGTACCACAAGAGATGCTACCATGTGGCTCCCGTACCACAAGAGATGTTACCATGTGGCTCCCGTACCTAATAATATACCAGTACCAATAAATATTGTAAAAAGTAAACAAATATAAAAACAAAGTATAAGAATAATTAGTATCATTTAAAAAAAAAAATTAAATTGCCAAGCATATGAATAAGAATGAAAAAAAAAAACGAAAACGATGAACATGTTCTCGTTGGCAGATCATAAAAGAACAAGGCAAAATAGAAAAAAAAAATAGCGTCATAGGAAATAAAAAATTGTGCCAGAATGGCAACCAAAAATAATTTCATCGCGAGCAGAATAGCAGATAAATGGAATGAAATACAGAACCAGCAGTAAGTGCAATGATAAATTAAACACTTGCAACATCTGGGTATCTTTGTTGCAGACGTATCGCCATCCAGTGGCTTTATCAACAAATTCAAGAACATAATATCGAAGATAGTGGATATACAAAAGATGAGGTAATCCGTCCGTCAGCCTTGGAGTTTGTGAAGAGTCTGGAGCCCAGCCATGAAGATTGGCGATTATATACTGACGTCAGGTGAAGGGTGAGTAGCAGGCGAAGACATTGCCACGAAGTCCCGTAGCTCTATCTCTAGCGCACTCAGCTCACACACTGAGGTCCGGAGTTCGAGTCTCCTCTGGTACGGCTGGAAAACATTAGGGACGTGTTTCCATAAGACAACTGCTGTCCCTGTTCACCCATCAGTGTAAAATGGGTACCTGGGTGTTAGTCGACTGGTGTGGGTCGCATCCTGGGACAAAACTGACCTAATTTGCCCGAAATGCTCTGCATAACAAGCGGCTTTCTATATAGTAGTATGGCATTGATGTCAGCTAGGCCTGTATACCTTGTACATGTACTTGTAGTAAATAAAGATATATTAAGACATGTACAGTATGTGTAATGTCTACTAAAACTTAGCAAAATATATTTAAGATTAAAAATATGTTCTTGTAGCTCAGTCAAATGAGGTGAAGCAACTGAACTAATAAAGTATAAAAAAAGAGAGATCACCACAGGTATTTTAAAAAAAATTGTCGTTCAGAAGAAATAAGCCTCTGGAACATTTTCGAGTCATTATAAAAAGGTTTAATTACAGACGGAAAAGATGGCAATGTACCATATTTAATAAAGGCAACAAGGGAACCCTGAAGTATATGCTCGCCCTCTTAAGCGCTGTGGAAAATACTTCATAAAACCATAAAAGTAAACAAAAAACTGGAGTAATCAACTGTTATCAAGCCAAGGTAACACATACGACCGTAAAGAGACGAGAACACTGCGAAAACTGCCAATGTAGGGTAGATTTCCTAGCACACTGTGACAAGGTGACATTTGGAGTGACCAACGCCCCAGCACAGAAATGTTTCAATTAAAATGCATTAGTCTGCATTTTGTCTTTTCCCCAACAAGGTGGCCTTCGCCTGTGTAAACACAAGTTGGCCTTCGCCTGTGTAAACAACAAGTGAACACACGGAAATACTTTTTTTTTTGCAGAAAATAAAAGTTACTTTAACGTGTTTCCAGGACTTGGAGAGTCCCTTGCAGCTGTTAATGGTGAAAGGTGAAGACAAAGACAGTAATGTGTCTCCCGGGACACGAGTGAGGTGTGCCAGAAGTTGGCAACTCAACCATTACGGCTCATTAGTTACTGTTTCTCAACTCTTTCTTATGTGGTAATGAAAAACAGTGCCACCCAGGCGAGCGCCTTGATGCTGCTGAAGGCCACTTAATCTAAGGGATTGGAGTTGTCCTCTGCCCTTCCTGACATAGAACCTCATTTCCTTTCATTCTCTCTCCAACTGTTGAATGACCTCTACAGGTTTAGCATATCAAACATAACAGTAATAAAAATATAATAATAATAATAATTATAATTATAATAATTATAATAACTATAATAATAATAATAATAATACGAAGAATGTTTGCAGAGCGAGTCTATTCTGAAAAAGCTTTGCCGAGTGTTAAGCTTCATTCATTTCTCAAGTTCTGATGATTTGATGAATCTTAACACAGAGGAAACATCGTCAGAATAATGTAGATCTGTTCTGCAAGCTCTCTCTCACCACCACTATTTGTCAGTCACACTAACAATACTGAAAATGCAAAACTGTCTGACAGTTGTTTAGAAATGAAAGCGTTTTGGGAGCGTAAGAAAAATAAGCGATTGGAAAAAAAATTGCAGGTGTTTGGTAACGTAAAACAATAAGCATTTGAGAACAATTAATTTAAATAAAAAAATTAAATAATTATTTAAATAAAAACTTTTAAATAAAAACTTCCATTAGAATTTAACAAGTCAAATTCATTGGAATTCCTTGACTGGGTATCTAGAATCAAACTACTTCCTACAGGTAATTCAAGACTTTTTAAAAGTTTCTGACCTAACCAATCAGGAAAAATAATCTTGATTTAGTTCTGGCAAACAAGGGAACCCTTGTCAATAATCTGGAACTTGGCACAAGCGAACACTGCATGGAAGTGCACTGAACCCTGCATGGAAGTGCACTGAACCCTGCATGGAAGTGCACTGAACCCTGCATGGAAGTGCACTGAACCCTGCATGGAAGTGCACTGAACACTGCATGGAAGTGCACTGAACACTGCATGGAAGTGCACTGAACACTGCATGGAAGTGCACTGAACACTGCATGGAAGTGCACTGAACACTGCATGGAAGTGCACTGAACACTGCATGGAAGTGCACTGAACACTGCATGGAAGTGCACTGAACACTGCATGGAAGTGCACTGAAGCTCACTGCATGGAAGTGCACTGAACACTGCATGGAAGTGCACTGAACACTGCATGGAAGTGCACTGAACACTGCATGGAAGTGCACTGAACACTGCATGGAAGTGCACTGAACACTGCATGGAAGTGCACTGAACACTGCATGGAAGTGCACTGAACACTGCATGGAAGTGCACTGAACACTGCATGGAAGTGCACTGAACACTGCATGGAAGTACACTGAACACTGCATGGAAGTACACTGAACACTGCATGGAAGTACACTGAACACTGCATGGAAGTACACTGAACACTGCATGGAAGTACACTGAACACTGCATGGAAGTACACTGAACACTGCATGGAAGTACACTGAACACTGCATGGAAGTACACTGAACACTGCATGGAAGTACACTGAACACTGCATGGAAGTACACTGAACACTGCATGGAAGTACACTGAACATTGTATAGAAGTACGTAAGTAAAGATAATTGAGTAATGATCCCAGATTTTCGCTTAGCAGATTACAACGGTCTTAGGGAACACCTATCGTGTATAGACTGGGGTAACAAAGAGAACTATCAATATGACAGTTTTCTAAACACTATACACGCTGCCGAAAGAAGTTTTATTCCCTATAGAGAAATAAGATTGAAATGAAATAAAGTGAAATGGATTGAACAGGACGCTCAAATATCTTTTAGAAGAGAAAAGAATTTTTGGCGTATCAAAAGAGGTAAGGGTCATCTTAAGAATCAATATATTCACATTAGAAGGGATAAAAGCTAAACGGGACCATGAAATTAAAGTTCCTAGAATTCGAAAAAAAAT